>JAPZDZ010000014.1:14432287-14447124 GCA_029783805.1 Acanthurus tennentii
TGGAACATCTCATGGTTTTACAAACAATAGCCCTGCTGAGCTCTGCTTAGTTCAAACTGGACAAGTAAGACACAGCCATTCAGAGCTGTTTAAAGGTAGTTAACTAAGCACTTTGGAACCAATTTTAAAATGACTAATTGACTTCAACACCATTGACTGGTTAATGGATAATAGAAATAAACAAAGCAATCATATCTGACTATATAAAAGCTAGATTAACAGCAAACAGCTACGTTGGCGGGACACCTTTTGCATGCTTTTGGGGTCTAAAAGCATATTAAGAGCAACATTATCTGAAAAAGTTACACTATCTAAAAAAACAGTTGCATTAATCCTGGTGTACATTCTCATACATAAGAGTTTTGCATGTTTGCCATATTACCTAATTATCAAATTGTCAGAACTAGTGGTGACAAAGGCCAACTGTTATGTCTCCTCATGTGGCCTGTCTCTCAGCCAAAAAGTAGACCTTGAACACACCATTATGACTAAAGTCAACTGCTAACAATCGTTTATGTTCTGGGCCTGTGTATAAGAGATAACTTTCCAGACCTCCAGATGGCAACAGCCTGTGCTTATCACTGAAAAAGGAAACCAAAGAACTAGAAATGCATTTTTACAAAGGGTTGTTGTGGTAAAGCAGTTCTTGCTAACCATTTTCACACTCTCTCACTAATTACATATATAGCCACAGAGACCAATCTCCTACATACTAGTGGTCACAAAAACGCCTGTAACTCCAAGTCACTGCTTGAAACTGCTACGTGTGAATTACAGTGCAGGTCTCCATTTGTGCAGAATAGGAAGTGTCTTAGAAATTTTTGGTCATAGCTGCATACTATTCATTTTGTCTTGCAATATTTAACCATGTGAACGAGGTAGATTGGAAAATGAGTGCTTGTCTTTGTTGAATTTATCTGTATAATACTGAACTGTAGCATGTTTTGAGGATGTTAAAATTAATTTCCATCTAGCTTGAATTAGTCTTACACAGCCTGGCTTTTCTCCTTAGTGCTGTGTCTGTGTTAGAGAACGGTTAGAGGAAAAAAATGTTCTACCTTATTGACATTTGTTTCAACCAATCACAATTATCTCGGGCATCTGCTATTTGCGTATGTAGTCACATGCAAATAGCAGATGGGGAGAAGAATGCCGACTAAGTCTCCCAATTGCGGGCTCATACCCACAATTTACATCAAGGGAGTCAGCTTTAGCTAGAACCAATGCAGTCTAAAATAGCAGTCCTGTTATAATCTGGCCTTCATGAAGGTTATAATGTTCAGTCAATGTTCAAATTGTTTCAGTCAGTTGTTTGATAGTTTTGGACACTGCAGTTGTGGTGCAGTAAACCGCACTGCATTATACAGAGGATGTATCCTCGCTAATTCAGCACCACAAACTGCATCCTCCAAAATGACCACAGAATTGGATTAACACCTCCCTAAAACAAAAAATGATCATTAGAATTTGAATGAAGGCAGGAGTTATTGCAGGACTGCTTTATTTAAGCATAACAATTTTAGCTAATTTTATAAACGTCTAACCAATTAACTGACTGCTAAGTGTATATGCAGTGAGATACTGCAGATTTTGTGAACCATAAATAGAAAGAAAGAAGAACAAGCATTTGTTGACTAGCTCCATCAACTTCATCTTCTGGGTTAGAATGAGTTTACTTGAATCATTAACAGTTAAGTTTCTTAAATGTCTGCATCTGTAAATAAACTGAAGTACTGAAAGAGCAAAGCCATCCATAAATGCCTTTTGTCCTTACCTTGATGAATCTCCCTACTATTTGTGAAGTGTATTTGGGCAGCGGCTGCACTTTGCCGTGGAGAATGAGTGACACCAGGATGTATTTCTTATAGGCTTCCAACATGATGTGGCTCACTGCCATGGCTGGAGTGGTTATTGCCTGGAAAAAGAGAAAAAAATAAAATAAATAAGGGTTATGTTGGACACTGATCTTCAAAGAAAAAATTGCTGTTTCATTCTATGTGTGAATATCAGTGCATTTATTTGAGTGACCATAAAGCACAGCAGAGTACCTGTTCATAAAAATACAGTGCTCTTTCGAAGTTTTTGAGGCCCGTGTAGATCATGCCACCATAGTAGTAGTAACATAAAAAGTGCTTTGCGTCATAAGCTCCATTCTCCTTACAGATGTCCATCATGTCCAATTCCAAGAAGGGCAGGGCAGGCTTGAAGCACTTTGCTAACAAGCACAGCTGCAAGGAGACAGGTATGTAGTGAGGATGAATAAGGCACCATTCAGATCAAATCAGAGGCTGCACGCAAATTCTCCCATTCATTTTAATATGATTAGAGAAACACAGCCAATTGCAGCAAAAAAATTAAAGCAGAGTCAACTTTAGAGTAACACAACCCAAATTCACAAGTGGTGTATCAGCTGTTAGCCGCTCATGGTGACCAGAGCAGAATAACCTTCCCGCAAGGAAATACAAAGACCTGATTTGCATTTTCAAATGCGCAAACACTCCCCCATGAACACATAAATGTGCCGTCAAAATCCCAAAGCCTGATTGTGTCTGAATGGGCTGTAAGAGGATCTCACTGTGCAGTCACACTGGAAATGAACTATGCTGGGACTAAGCCTGTGTTTAAATTATTTACCACAACCTTTTAAATGGTATATTTAACATGTAAGTGTTTTGGAGGATTGGAAAACAACTTATATAACTAGGATCACTTGAATGTAGATCAAAAAAGCTAAATAGATCAAATTTGAACAAATTTAAAAGTTCAAGTTAGATATTGATGTCTTTAAGGGATTGAAGCAATGGTGATGATGCAACAGGGCCAGTGACTCACCTGACACAGGTCTGCATGAACTGAGGTAAGTTGGTTTGTGTTCATCTGCATTTTGTCTATTGCCTGTTTTAGGACAACAACACCCCTCAATGGCTGTCAGAGAAGGAAAAATATTTTGAGTTATTCAGCGAAAGCTTTTCTGAGACATCTTAAAACAGGAAGAATGGTGCAGGCCTTTACTGCACTTTAAAATGCATTAAAATATTTAGATCAAGAAGGAAAAAGGAAAACACTCTACCCTTGGATACTGAAAAGCAGTGAAGTACAAGCAATAAGATGACTCATTCTTGTCACAAAAGGTTAAAAAAGTAAGATTAAAATGTACTAATTTAACTATTGCCAAGGGAACAAACAAGATTCAACTGTTTCAGCCACTCACAAGCTACATTTTCAAGACACTGCAGTGTGTCCTCTAAACCATCATATAAACATTATGGACACGTGCACAAAGACAATTCACAGAAATTAGAACATCTTGTTACTCTTAAAAACATTACAAAACACACAGAGGACAAACACTAATCCCCTTATTTAGGAGGGAAGAGAAGATGTTTGTTTCAGTTGTCTCAGTTTGAAGAATCATTTGATTCTACACTACACAAGTGCTGCAAAGCTGGCATAACAAGGTAGGCCATGCTTTGTCATGTGCTGTTCAGTATTTTAATATATGCTTGTTAGTATACAAGTGTAAGACAACACAGACACATTTAAACACTAAGTCAAATCTAGCTTCTTAGTGAACATTTAGATTAATCATGGTCCTATAGCTTTTGGAATGGGAAGTGTACTTTACATGCATGCTGTACATAATTCATAATTAGCTGGAGGTATACGCCTATGTCCCATTTAATCTAGAATTATGTTTTTTACATTTTATACGCTAAATTGATGATATAAGGAACTCCACTTGATCAACATCTTATAATGGCCACTTGCTAATTTAGAAAAATCAAATTTATTGTTAAAGTAAAGCTGAGAGATGATATCTAGTTGATGATTTCACCCCAACGTTAAGCAGAATTAGCTCACCTGTTTCCGCTCCACAAGGGCATTTGTCAACTGGTGGCAGAGACCAGCAACTGTAAGAGAACACAGAAAAATTGATAACCCATTCTTAAGGAGGCTAGTTCAGTGTGAAGATCTATTTACATGGAGTGTAGAATATGCATACACCTTATTGCCCACAAATACATGTATGATGCTTTAACTGCAAACATCTACATACAAAAAGTGTTGGTATTTTATCCTCAGCTCCAAGTTTCAAGCAGGCTCAATAACTTTGTAATAATTTTAAGTCATAACATACAGCAATTCTCTGTTATTGTTTGCACAACATTTAAACTTGGCCCCTCCTCCTTGGCTCAATATGACTGAGAGAGTAGGAGTGCTCCAAAAGGGAAAAGAGTGAATGAAGGGAAGGAACGCTGTTATGAAGATGCTCTGTGTGCATTAGTGTGTATGTAACAGACACTAACAGAAGCAGCTCATGACAAAGGTATGATACAGCGATGTAACCTAGTTGCTTTTTTTCTACAGTCCCGACCTACTGCTGTTGTTAGCTGGGAGTTACACACAATTGTCCAAAGGCTGACGCCCAGAAACATCACAAACACGGAAAACCAGATACCTCACTACACACTCCTAGTGGGTCATAAGTGATAGCTGAGAGAGATTACTAAAGTCCATACACTGATATTGAGAAAAAAATTCTACATGTTATGCTTTTAATAAAATAATTCATCCAACACTGAGACATTTGCATGGTTGAGGGGAATTTACAATTGCAGATGCTGCTAAACCCTGTTAATATAATGTTCTACAATAATATACTCGTCCATCTTCTACATCACAGATGCTGTGCCATTGTCCTGTATGACCTATAGCCACAACTGCACTTGCATAAGGCACAGCAGGCATTATTTAGATTCATTTTTTAGCTGACAACAGTATATATTTAAAGAGTACACACATTCATCAATAGAATATTGATCAGTTTAGAAAACTGTTCTTGTTTGACTGAAAACTTGTACAATCTGAACACAACCAGCAGTTTACAAAACACTTTCTACACATCCAAAGGTGAGAGGTTTGGTTGGACTGAACTCACAAGTGTCTGTTGCATATCTAATGTGCTCCCCATTGCAGGTACTGATGAAGAGCTGGACTTGGGAGAAGAGCGTTTCAAAGTCAGGGATGTTTGGCATGGAGAACTTCACAAATCTGAAACACAAGAGGAGTAGGTTAGTGAAAACCTTTCAGTGACACAAGGAGACTTTAATGCAGGCCTAACTGGAAATGACACCGCTTTTCATGTTGGATGAGGATGCAAAATTAGATGTTTTAGTTGTTAGGTCAACTTTGTTATGTAGGGGAATGTGTAGATTTTCTTATGAGAAAAAAAAATCAGAACTCTTAGCATTTGGTGTTTTGTTATTGTAAATACATTTTTTTCCAATTGATGGTTAATATAATGTGCAATTATACTCTACATCTTAGACATTTTAACTTTCAAAACTTTTTTTATATTTAATGCATCATAGCCATATCTTGCTTTACTTTATTTAATCAAAAAATAATTACTGTGTTTAAAAAGTGAGGTCATATCTATCTTTCTAGCTATACATGCAACAGGTGGCCTTAAGCAGCTTTGTGGCTTCCTGAATTTTGTTGAAATACAATGCATGCAACAGACAAATCAACATTTTTATAGAAAACTGCACTGGCCAGACCTGCATGCACCATTTTCTTCTTATTAATCTATCTTTTCCATAGGTCCCACAACCTCTACCATAGTTATCAAAAAAGCACAATTAGACATTCTTCAGCAGGCACAATAAAAACAGAAACTCTTGGCCCAGTTCAGAAGAAAGGTAGAGCGAATTATCAATATTTTATGGATATCGTAATACAAGATAAAATATTTTCTCAGGTGCAGATATTTCTATCTTATCATGTTTATATGGCATGTATGTTGTCTTTTAAAAGCTGTATTATGTAAAGAAAAACTTGGCTGTTTTTACATGGCCTTATACCATTTAATAATTCCATTCACATTACTGTTGACTATCTATCAAAAATCTTGTATTACTATCATCTCTACAACATTGTTGTAAGTTTTTTGGTTAAAAAATATTTTAATTACTGGCATGTCCATGTTGTTCACCCATACTTTTGAAATATAAATTTTGGTGTTGACCTGTAAATGAAAATTTACTACAGTAAGAAAATACTAAGTCCATGATGAATTGAAATATATGTACTAAGATATGATTTTTGGTCCATATCCCCAGAGTGAACGCAAGACTGGACAGAACCAAAAACTAAATGCAAATTGGACCAAAATAAAAAATCAGCAGCAGACTTTACTTAAGACAGAGGATGCTCTTTTATCTCTTATCTGGTGCATGGCAAAAAAGGGGCAAACCTAGAAAGAATGAGGATGGAGTAAGCTACTTACAGCACAGCCAGCACGCCCAGGGAGTGCTCCTGGATGTCCAAGGCTCCCAGCACCGTGTCCAGGTGGGACAGATTTTTGGCCAGCAGCTCCCCACTCTTGTTGATCAACTCACACAGCTGAGTCATCTGGCCTAGAAGGTTAAAGGGCAAGAGAATTTGAGAGAAAGTTCACTGCTTTGGGACTTCTCCTTTATGCCTTTCTGATCTTTAGAAGTTGGTGTGTTTAAGAAGTTCTGTTCTTTTATAATTAAATCATTTTTTTAAACTGAGATTCTACATCATCAAATGTCAACCGTTAAATCACTTAATGTATTTTATGGCACATAAGAAATACAGAATCACACAGACATAACTGCTACAGTTCCCAAAAAGAAACATTTTCCTACAACATTCTCTCATCAAAGTCATGAATGATAGGTTTAGATGATTGAAATCCACAAAGAAAACGGGGGCAATACTTTTCCAAGGGTCCAAGCAATATTTTCATTGTTTATGTCAAAATATTAATAAAATTTAAACTTTACTGTTAACGAATGCGAAAAGGCTTTCCCGAACAAATATAGAAAACTGACCGGTTTACGATTATTTTGTATAATCATCGTGCTGTGGCTTGGTATTTCATTATAAATCGGCCGGTCAAGTGTCCTGTCAAGGCCTTGCAACAGAGGCAATGCAAGTGGGATTGACAGATGACTTTCAACCAATAATATTCGCTAATTCAGTTCGTCAGCCAATAAAAGTAGGCTAGGGCGGGACTACCGGAAGGCAATCCCCAGAAATTATTTCTAGATCAAAAACAAAAAGTATGATTTAGACATTTTCTTTGAAAAACTCACTAGTTAGTGGTTACCACTGGCCTCCCCGTGCAATAACGCATGTTTTGGTGGTACTTTACAGAACTCTCGCATCCAAAGAAAGTCATATTTGCGGTGTGTTTACATGATAAAGCAAAAAGAGGGCTCTGGCCAGTTTGGCTGCCTAGCTATCGACAAGGCATTGGATAGCATGCTAGCTAACTAGCTAATACTTCCCACTCGAATGAGTTTAGCTTCCCTACCTTGAGCGGAGAGCTGCCGCACATTGTTCACAAACTGCTCCAAGGCTGAAGCCATTATTTCCTGGGTCCAAAGTGGAGGTAAATTACACTGTTTTTCATTCAAACGTCAGAAACAACTCCGTCCGGACTGAGACAGGGGGCCACACAGCCGCCACTGAGGTGAAGTTATCGCGAGATCATAAGAACAGAGCCGACTGCAACGAGTTTACGAACCGACCGCTGGATTCTTAAAGGGCCAGTAACACAATTTGCGAAAAATACTTATGACAAGACTGTCAAAATCTTCATTACAGAGTATCACTTAAGTAATTGTAACTTTTTCTGCTTGTTCTACACAGCAAGACACTGCAGTTGTCTATTTTAAATAGCAATGCCAGTCCCCATATTAGGGAAAGAGATATACAGGAACTGACGTACAATTTACCGGGTTTTCAACAAAGATATTAAAAGATGTAAGAGTTACTGTCTAACTAAGTTTTGAGCATACACTCTCAAGAATGTGCACTGGCATTTTTTTTGTTTGTTTGTTTAGTTTTTTGTTTGTTTGTTTTTTGTTGGCCTGCTTTTATAAAAATAGAACTACTATTTTTTAAAGAAAGTTTTCTGTCTGTGACAGTAATTTTTTCCCTCTCCTTTTTTCATATATGGAATACACAACATTCTTTCATTCATTCTTTCATTCAGTTTAGGAAATGGGCAACTTCAGGTTTAGCATCCATCCATCCACTCCTTAAACCACTTATTTTTCAGAGTAAAAACAGGACCTTGGTCTTTCAGTGGACATACACTTAAACTACAATGACCCTCAAACCACTTTGCAGATGTGTAGTGATAGAGACATATCATTTTGTAAGTACCTGCGAAGAAACATCTAGTAATGTCTCTTAAAAGATAACATAAATTAAATCTAGAATATGCATTAATTGTACAGTTTTTCTTTAGTGGCTTTAGCACTTATCCCATGGTAGCTTTAGACTATTAATATTTAGCATTTTTAACAATGTATTTGTTATTTATATAGTACTAACATTTTTTTGCTTTACTTAAGACATAAAGTGTAATGTTGTCACCTATTAAACTGTTTATTTTCCTTCAATGTTAAAACTTATTATGCATAATCATCTGCATAACTTGACCCTAAATTCTACAATCTCTGATCATGCCTGTATACCTTTTTTGCTTGATTATTTTACCAACAGTGCTAATTGGAATTTAACTTTTTTTTATCATGTTTAAAAACTATTTGCAATCATAAATGAGCAAAAAGGAGAGTGTAATAATATTTAAATTATTGGCTATTGGCTACTTGTCAAATTTAGACAGAAATAGCCTCAGCAATAATAACAATCCACATGAAGGAGCCACCCCATAATCATCAATCATCTACCTGTTTTCTTTATTTCTCTTTTCATTTGTAAACTGCTTGCTTTATTGTACATGGTTTTTGCACACTGAAGGAGGAGTGAGCCATCTCCTCATTCTAACCTATCTTTGTTGCGCCTAGGCTTGAAGTACAGTTTGTTCTCACTGTCCTTGGTGCTGCAGTGTCTGTTTTATGCTACTTCTTGTTGTTCAGGTTGCTCCTACAGTCAGTATTACAGATGCAGTGGTTTGAGAATGGCTGTGGATAACTGACAAAACGATGCAAACCGCCCCCAGTGAACTGTGGCCTTAGGCATGTCACATTTGACCTGCCAAATGCTGTGCAGCTAACGTTAGCCTGTCAGCTAAAATTGGCTACCGAGCGTTAGCTCAACTGCAGCTGCATAGCAGGGACTCTCATTTTGATAAAGTTAAGGTAACAGTAAAACAACACTTTCCGAAAAGACAAAACAAAACACAACCAATGATACGTGCTGAAAATATACACGATTTAATTGCTGGAGTTTTTTGGTAAAACTTTTCGACTCTCATGCGGACTTTATTCATCTTTTGCACTCGTCGTTTGAAGAGGGTTACCGGTAGTCACAGTTGATATTGTAGCGGTTATTCAGTGAAGAGTCAACTATGTTATTACTGTCTTGTACCACACGGCTTCTCGGAAGAGGAACAACTTTGCTCCGTGATCCGTTTAATAGGATTTGCGTAAACATGTCGTCCTCCTCTTCGTCGAGTAAGAGACTTCGGGTTCTGGTAGACATGGACGGGGTCCTGGCGGACTTCGAAGGAGGGTTCCTGAAGAAGTACCGGGCTCGATACCCGGACGAGCCCTTCATTGCCTTGGATGACAGGAGAGGGTTCTGGGTGTCAACGCAGTATGGCCAGCTGAGGAGTGACCTGTGTGTAAGTGACATAAATATATATGTACAAAAAAGTAGTTAATGAAATTCACTTTTGCAGAATTAGGAGTTTGATTTAATGTTGAAGCTTGAAACCAATGTGCACCCTCCAAATGTCCCATTTATTAATTTAGACAGTGCTGACGAGTTAAACCACAGTTTTTACCAGTAACATTCAGTATGGTAAAGGACATAATGCAGAGGAAATAGATCCTTGTGGTCCTATGCTATTCAGTAAATAAACCTTTGGCAAACCAAATCATTGATTTAAGCCCAATTAACCATATGTTTATGAAGGTGCGGACATTCTTTAGTAGCCTCTGGCCTCACCCACAGTGTGCAGAAGTTATCAAGTGCGCTCAAATCTTATCTGACTTGATACTTGTATTTTAATGCTGATGATTCGTCATCATGGGTTGCATTGTCATGGGCCTGCAGTCACAGATCAACAGCTCAACAGAGGCTCATCTCTTCACACTAGCACAAAAAACCCAATTTGTGATAAAGCATAATGCAAATTTGAAAAATTGTTTTACTATTTTTTAAAGTCATTCTTAAGTTCTTTTTAACAACTCTTTGCAAGCAAGACACATATGAACGTTATTGTGATACAATATGGCATGACACTCAGCTTAATGCAAAAGTGAGTAAATCACCTAAAGTTTTATAGTATATAAAAATATTTGTATAATATATCTCAACTTATGCCATATTACAAGTATACAATGTGCCAATTACAAACTTAGTCGGGGCACAAGGTCGTTGTTAAATGCAAGCACAGACACAGGAGATTCTTTTTTTCAGTTCCTTTTTCAGTTTTTATTCAAGTGTTCAAGAGTGTACATTATATTCACATTCAAATATCAGATTTTCTATGCTTTTGAATAGCTGGGTATATAGCTAACCATAAATACTTGCCCTTTGGATACTCCTTCTTCAGAGCACATGTACATACACGTGGATATATACAAACCAATCTTATCAATTTACAGTAATACGAAGCTCTCTGTGTGTGTTTTGTTTTTTTGTCTCTAGGAAAAGGCCATCACTATCTGGGAGTCCAAGGACTTTTTCATAGAACTGGAACCACTGCCAGGAGGAGTGGAGGCGGTCAAGGAGATGGCCAAGATGGATAAGTACGTAGGTCTTGAAGATGAGTTTGACTTATCTATCATAAACTGACTTGCCTGCCGCTGATATAATAGTAAAATGTGAAATAGATGGGTTTCTGAGCAACATCATCTTGAGAAGCGTACATGCACAAAGAGTAGAAAATTAAGCAGAATGACTAAGACATCAACAGGAGGAGTTGATTCCGTGGCTTAAAACAGCGTAAATTGCAGAAGTACTGGGTGGAAATGATAAATAATTTTCAGTTTACATCCAGCTTCCTGGTAAGAGCCATGGATGGATACTTTTGCACAAAAACTGGAGAGCAAGAAACCCTGCTTTGATGTTAGACGCAATCTCACACTCTTACTCCGCATTTATGAATGTTTAATGAACACTGTAGAGGTTTTTGCAGGCTATACAATCAATCATTTGGCTCTCAGTTAGATATGCAGTTTCATTATGTGGCTTGGTGACAATAAATGAATGTAACTGATGAATGGAGATTGTATCTCACTGTTAAGCTTATAATTTGTCAGAAAAGAAGAGTATTGGCTGTGAAATGTGTTGTCAGATTTTAAGATGATACATTTTGGACATGGGTAGCTTTAGTTAGGGAAAGACCACCGTCAGTTTCTGATATAGTTATTTATTTCAGTTATTAGGAGCTAATGTGTCTGTCAGTAATATGTAGCTGATACATAGATATGCTTATATGTTTTTCATTTTTTCCACTCCAGTCCTGTTGTTTCCCTTTCTCTCCGCAGCACAGATGTCTTTATTTGCACGAGCCCTATAAAACATTACAAACACTGCCCACATGAGAAGGTAAGCCACTTCTCAGTCAATCAACAACATCTACTCTGTTCCCTTTGTATATCATTATCTTCTCTGTTTCCTTTTCCTATTAGATCTCATTTACTGTTTCTGTGTGTGCATGTTTTTGCAGTATGCCTGGGTAGAGAAACATTTAGGCAATGACTTTTTGGAGCAGGTCATCCTGACCAGTGACAAGACATTAATCGCTGGGGACGTCCTTATAGACGACAAGCCAGACATTTTAGGTGAGAACTTATACATGTTTGTGTGTGTTCTGCACCTGCAGCGTTTACCTGGTCACAATCGCAAAATGCCAGCTGATCAACATTTTAATTTTGTCAACAGTTTACATAAACACCAATTCCCATAACAGTTCCCAGATCAAAAATTGACCCTTCTATAAGCTCCACAATACCAACATGTTGCATTGTGCTGTCTTCAACATTAAGAGTGCCAAATTAACTTGGGCCCTTGAATTCATATGGATTAATAAAAAAGCTAATTTTCTCATTTTTAGCCATTGACTATTGAATTTGTGAACTAAAATAAAAAAGTCAGTGGCAGACTTGATCTGCTGTTGTAAGATAGCTAATTAAGCAAAAGTGAGCTTCATGAGTTGGATAAAAAAAAAAGTCAGATTAATTTTTCAAAGTGACATAACTCCATTTGACTGCTTAACATACATACTTGTTCATATTTTCACGCAGTTTGTTTTCAGTTTTAACATTAAAGACTGGGATAAGATAAAGATAAAGACCGAGTGATTCATTTGCTGGGGTTGCTGCAATGTTGTTTGCCAAATCCTTTTAAGAACAGGAGAGAAATACTAAATTAGTTCTTACTGATAGCAGTACTACATATATTGTGTTTCCAGAAACAGGTCTTTATGTACCTGTAACCCTAATATATTTGGTGAATGGTTTAAGTTCAGGGTTACTGTGTTCATTGGTCTTGAAAGCAGGACTTTAATACTACTGTTGGTTCCAAGCTAGTTAGTAAGACTTGTTAGCCTTAAGGTTCAGCATTAGACATGCACATGCTCACCCCCCTCTTCTTACATTGATGTAAGTTTATAAACACAGCTTTAAAATGTGGAGAAATCTACATGACCCATCATGTTTGGTGTATTTTATTTATGTTTTATCAATTATTGGTCCTCAGCATGTCAGCATGTGGGAATAAAATAGAATCAGTATTGCGCAGTTGAATGGCTACATGTAAGAAATAGCATGTACTTAAGTTTGGCTGCTTCCTGTTGCTCTGTGTGGGTCATGCTTTGTGTTGCAAATGCCTATGTTGTTACTCTATGTGTCATGTTGTTATCTGTCTGTAATGTTTAACCACTACCATTGTTTTCAAAACATCACACCAGAGTACTGCAGTTAAAAATTAGTCACTTGGCTTACACTGGAATTTTTCCAGTTGTATTTATAAATGTGCACTGCCCATACTAACGAATAAATAAAATGACATTTAAATAGACCCGTCATGCCTATTAATAGTTGGCAAGCATCAATAAGATTGGACAGTTGCGGTTCTGACGGAGGTGTTTAGCGAATGGAAATATAATATTGCAAGTTCTCTTATCTAAAAAGAGGCAGTTTGTTGACTAAGTTTTGAAAAAAACATTAATTACATTCTGTTTCTAAGGATAATTGATTAATGAAAATATTGTGCAATAGCATAGTGATGTAACAACAAAAATGTAAATATGTTAAACAGCAATTTATACTAAAAAGCATTCAGCTTACATAAGAGTGCTTTCAAAGATTAAAAGGAATGGAAGGAGGAAAGAAGGTGGGAAAAATATGAAAGGAAGAGAATGCCTTAATCCTTTTTGTGTAATGGCATGTGGGTGTCATTATTTGCATATATCTTCTTAAGGCCTCATTTGCACCTTCCAAGACAGCTGTCAGCAGTGTATGCACTGTTAGTGTCTGTGGGTTGTCTAATGCAGCGGTTCATGCGCTCTATACTGTAAAATGTGTGTAGTTGTCACTTATGTAATGCTTGGGCCGAACATGTCTCCTGATCAGGCGTGGAACCCAAACCAACGTGGGAGCACATCCTGTTCTCCGCCTGCCACAACAAGCATCTCTCCATCAGCCCCTCCCAAAGAAGACTCCTGTCTTGGTCAGACGACTGGAGGGCCATCCTAAACAGCAAAAGGCAGTGAGGGAATCCTTCATAAACATCACAACGGCACAACATCATCACAGCACCGGCGGGTTTGGAGAATGGGAGGGATTACTTCTTCTTTAGAGGCAGTGTAGACAAATAGAGGATCGATATATATGATTTCATTATAATATTCAGGTTGGATGTTTTGGTCAAAGCACACATTTGTTGCCCTCTTCTGGAAGATAACATTCACCTGTTTGACCACAAGGGGGCACTCTAAGATTGAGTGTTAAATGGTGTTATAGACCATTGAAACAACTGTGACAACAAGATAGTTGAACATGAGGACAAAACTAATTCAAAATAAATTCACAGAAGGTGGAGAAGGGCAGAATGAACTTGTTGTTAGCCGCTCTGTGTCTGCAAACAGGATGTTTTTTGGGTACTTATTTTGGATTTTTAAGTTTTGAACACTCTGGAATGTTTTAGCTGTGGTTTTCTCTCCAAAAAAGGCTTATCGCTGGTCAACAGTACTGTATAGCATAAATGAGTAAGTGGACTTAAATTCACTCATAACAACAGGGCACTCCACTACACACTAAAATGTTCAAAAAATGTTTCTATAAGTAGTAAGTAGTTTAAGTATGTGCAATACATATACACAGGTATACACAAAGTGACTGAGACGCACAAACACTGTAAATGTTATGTCAAGTCATTATTTTACATGTATTGTTTGAAAAAAATTGCCGCCTGTCTTTGGTCAAAGAATACCACTGTTCAGTATACATATAGAGAGATTTCTCTATAAGGATTTAAAGAGCTCATATAAGTGGTGCTTTTTTTTAAACTTTAATTGTTTACTTTCATCTGTTTCACACTTATCTATGCATCTGAACCAATACATCAATGAGAAAAAAATACAAAAAATTGCACATATACATGTTGCCAAAAACATCACTAGTGGTGGAAAATATATGAATAATAGAAAATGAAAAAGTGTGCTGAGAATGTTTCAAATTGTTAGAGGAAGGAGCGATTGCTTAAAACTATAAGAGTGAACAAAAATTTTTAAAAAAGAGATGATTTTTATTATAAATAATGTCTTGTTTGTACACGCTTAGCTTTCACAATGCCAATTTGGAACACACCATATTTAATAC
>JAPZDZ010000014.1:14715278-14728465 GCA_029783805.1 Acanthurus tennentii
TGTCATGAAAAGATCAGATACAGGTCGCATAGGGGCGAAAAAATCGGATTTGGGTCACTTTAGCCTGCAGTGTGAACAAAGCCATAGATACTGCATAGTGCAAAACAATCCATACATGTGCTTATCTTCTCACTGCAAAAATTGTATTGACATCTTATAGTTTTCAAAATATTAATTGTATATTATGATATATCTGAGGGTAAAAGAATCAGTAATAGCTATAAAGCTACAAAAAATTAAAAGGGTTAAGTCACTGAGATGTTCATTGTTTAAACACTTGACAATTCTCAGATTTACAGATTACCAGGAAACATTAGGAAAGTAAAGTTCAAATAGATTGGTGCTGTTGGATAATAAAGAGCTTGTGTGTGTCTAAGACAGAAAAAGACAGGCCAGCTACCTCATCAGATGTTAATCAGTTGATCATCTGGAATGATCTCGAAAGGGTGGCAGCTGTTGTGGAGGACAAGACAACACTTCTTTCATGTAGTCGTTCTCCTGTCTGAGACTCTATGAGTGCAAATGCATCATACTAGAAAAACAAAATACAATGTATATAGAGCAAAACACACCCCAGTAATTAGTTTTGGACAGTAAAAAAAACCTGTGACTAATGTGTCATTAGTTACAGACAGTCAGAGTGATGTGATGTCTCACCTCCATCATTGCTGTATCTCTTAAAATCTGACAATGCACCAACTTTACAACCTGTGAAAATAAACTTTAATGGGTACACTGGGTTCCAAAGGTAGCAAACTGAGGTTACAGACAGTGCTTAATTTGTAAATCATGAGGTCCGGGAACACAGACAGGATGCTGTTCCAGCAAGTCAGGAAGACAGAAAAAGTCAGAAAATGTATAATAAAATCGGTAGTGCCTGGACAACGCCTAGGTACTTTGTGTCAAAACTAAACAAAACTAAATAAAAATGTATTAAAAAAAACTAAGCCTTATTTATTCATATTAATCACAGCATTTACAATGTTCAGTCAGAATCTGCAGGGGGAGGTGTGCGAACAGCTGGTTTCATGGTTTGGAGGCAGCTTTTCTCTCTCTCTCTCTCTCTCTCTTTCTCCTACACTGTCCCTTTACTTCCCTGACATTTCTGTCTGTGGATTGCCAAAATGAAGGAAAAATTAAATTAAAGTAAACTCTTCTATTAACAACCATATAAGCAAACAGGCTGGGAAACTCAGTGAGGCGTTCTGTCTAGCTGTATTTGTTTATTGATCTCTTTCGCTCTGATTCGGTACCACAAACACTTACATGCACACCTCTTAATTGATCCATACTCACGTCACTGTTTTACAGCACTAATGCCCTCTTGCTCTGCTTAAAGTAATTGTTACAGTCATTTTACAGATTATTGTTCTCGTTGTGGGCGGTCATCACCATATCTAAATTTTAACTGCAGTGATGTAACATGATGTACAAACAAAATCAAACATGCGTTGCTTCAGTGATATCACTTCCTCTTGCTTTTCTCTGTCTCTTAATAACAGATTCATTCTGAATACAAAATAGCCGAACAAGTGATTTTTGTCCAACAATAATGGGAATAAATGATAATAGTGGAACAAACAACACAATGAGATGCTGGATCCAATCAAATAGGTGCTGGCCCTAATCTGGGAGATTCAGATTAAACCCTGATTGAAGATTTTGTCCATCTGTGGTCGGATGTACATTGCTAGCTGACATTAGCTATTAGCTGTTAGCCTTAATTAGCTGATGGCTTACAGGGGTGCCAAGCTGCCTTACAACAATAAACACTTCCTTTGTGTTGCATCTCATTATCAAACTTATTATGCTGAATGACCAGGAAGTTAGCCAGTGTTAAAAATACAATTTTTAAGATGCACAGCCTGTGCATCACCAACCACCCCCGCTGACGGTGAACAGATGCAGCAGCTGTGTGAGTTGAGGTAATCACACCACAGCAGCTGTCATGAGGTCCTTTCACACAGTTCTGGCAAGTTATCCCGTCCTGCACTCTGATATAATACCTCAAATATAATCATTACGTCAAAAATGATGACTACAGTTTTATTGAAGTCCAGTCTCTTCATCTGCTTTAGTGGCAACAAAGCTAGCTGGCTAACGTTCTGTTTTTTCTGCCAGGAAACCGGTGCTCCATGCCCTGACATACAGTGTTTGTGCAATTTGAACAAAGACATTGATTTTTCAAGATGTAAAATGAGGAAGTTTTTTTCCTTGGTAAATATAAAAAATCCTACATTAACTTTTTAAAATTAAGAATTGGTAAAGTTAAAAAACGGTCACATATAAATTTGGTGAAGGGTTTCTTCACAAAGCATGAGTTGCTCTTTTTTACCCCTTAAACAAGTGTCAATTGTGTTCAGCTGTAATTAATGACACATCTGAAAACACGAGTCATCCAAAGGAAAAAAGATGCTAATCAACAGCGTGAGACAAAATGCTAACTGCTTACAGTTTCTGTTTGAGCCTTCATGATTATATATCAAAACAAAGTGAAATAAAACACCCTGAGTAGCATTAATCTGATGGGGAACATGCTCCTCAGCGTGGATCGGTTTGACCCCAGAGTGTAAAACATATCGACAAACATCCGTGATTGATAGAGACATTATCTTGGTACCCAAACACAGTGCTTTGTTTATAGATACCAGGAGGAACATTTGCACTGTTGGTCATCAGTGCTGATTGTTCAATGTCGACAAATTACTCCACTTTCTTTCAAGTTAAAAAAGTTTATAGACCAACGTGAAGTCGTCCACAGTGTGACGATCCTGGGCCAAACACACACAAACAGGGCATGTGTTCTGTTGAGTGACAGCCAGATGAACCCGACTGTCAGCTTCCAACCCTGTATCTTTGAAATTGGTAAGTAATTTGTAACGTCAGAGATGTTTTGAGGGAAACTAAATGCTGAGCGGATCTCGTTTCCTGTTAATATAATGAGGAAATGTTGTTAATTAACACATCTAAAAAAAAAAGAAACATGTTTTCATGACAAACGATTGTTTCCCACCAAAATATCAGATCACGCAATGCAATATCCGACTTAAGTATCTGCAGTGTTATTGGACTTCTTTCATGGATATGTTTATTCACTGGCAGCACTTGCTTACGTTGAGGAAAAGATGGTTTTTATCAACATTTAACAAAAAGTCATGATCTTTCCGAACCCTAAGCAAAGTGCTTTTATTGCCCAACTTCGTCACCGCAATGTAATTAGGAAAACAATTTAGTGCCATATAAATGTAATTTCTAGGTTACAGGGTTGCAACCTCTTGTGCTGTTGGTCTCATTTTAAAATTAGCCACATGGTGTTCTTTAATTTCAAGTCTAGTTTTGGAGCCATAGATGATGTAAAAATCCAACCTGTCTCGCAGTGTAGTACCTAATCAGTGGCAGAAACCTAAAGTATCCCACAAGTTATTTTATGATGGTGAGACCACAGAACTCTAAGAGGCAGCTCCAGGCCTCAAGCCTTTGGTAGGTATAAAACTAATAAACTAGTTTAGTTTAATTTAATTGAGTTTAGGTCAGGTCTAATTGGTTTTATAGACCCAAGAGGGTATCATAAAACCCCCTCACAGTGAAAAAACACATCAGAACGACATAGTGGACTTCAAATTGACACTAATGACATCAATAAATAACATAAAGTATAACTAACAAATGAGGGAAATTAAATCTACCGTAACTTTATTCCTACATGCTGGAGCCGCACAGTCTTTGAAGTAATTAACATCAATCTAAATGAGCATGAAATTGCACACACCCAGCATATAATGGAGTGGTAAAATTTATATCAAAAAACATTTTGGAAACTTAAGCAAGAGTGATTTATATCCTGATTTCACTAAACAAGAAAACCCACAATCTGTTAATGTCTAAGGGTCAAATTAAAGAAAAGCTACGTCATGTGAGTGACGGCAGCTTCTGAGGATAAAGCGCTCTATTTTCTGCAAGTGAGGCAGAATTTAAGATGTACTTTGTAGTTTCTAAGCAAAATGACTCAGCAAGAGTTATTTTTTAGGTAT
The DNA here is from genome assembly GCA_029783805.1 of Acanthurus tennentii. Lineage (NCBI taxonomy): Eukaryota > Metazoa > Chordata > Actinopteri > Acanthuriformes > Acanthuridae > Acanthurus > Acanthurus tennentii. Next base: position 14,719,310 of record JAPZDZ010000014.1, read on the forward strand.
GTGTGGGTCTGTGTGTTTTAATATATGTTTTGCACTCATTGTCTACCTTGTATTCTGTCAGTCTGACATTTAAACTAGCTTGTAGAGTCCTTGCTCTTGTCTCCAGTAGGAATGCAATGTTGTAACATGTTCTGTACCTTTTTGCCCTTGGTGCATGTCTGCTCTATGTTTGAGGCTGTAACTGCATTCGCCATTGTCTATGCTCTAATTGTGTCTGTGTGTATAGACTTCTGTGCATGCATTTATGTGTGTGTGTGCATATTTCCAGCGGCTCTCCCTCCAGGAATGCAGCATGGCTCTTCAAAAGGGGATATTAGTGCTGACCGCAGGGCCTCTTTCCCCTCTCCGCTTCCATCTGGTGTCGCATTAAATATTAAACTTTTTAATTTGATTCAATTCCCGACGACAAACACCCTTAATTGGATCCAGATGCCGGCAACCATTGGGCCCACCCCAGGCCTGGTCTGTGCCCAGGGTTTGGATACTCTAGAGCTCGGCACAAGAGCTGGAACTGAGACCTGGATTAAGGCTGGAACTGGGAGTGGAGATTCGGATGGTGCTCCAGTTTGGACTGGGGGTTGGAAGTGGTACTTTTGGTATAAGAGGAGGTGGAGCTGAAGCCACCTTCTAGGACTTGGGATGAAAATTGAGCTGGCAATTGGCTAAAACTGGAATTTTAATTGGAACTTAGACTGAAACTGGAACGCCAACTCCTTTCAGAAAAAAGAGATGGAGGAAAACAAAATGTGGTAATGAGAATGGGTCATCATCAAGTTATCAAGTTCGCTGCCCTGACATGGCTCATCTCAACAGAAGCTGAACATGAAAGTAAAAAGTGATGCATCAGCACACATTCTTACAACTTTACATTTTTTTTGTGGCTGTGCCTCCCAGTATGTCCTTTAAATGGTAGAGCAAATCATTGGCGATGGCCATCAGTGATGATTTAGGCTTGGCTGGAGTTAGAGAAACATCCTGGTCATGGTTGGAGGGAACCAAGTCTGACTGTCATTTCATAAAGGGTAGTCCAGTGCCTATTGACGCACCACCTCCTCCTGTGCATTAAACTGAACGGTTTCCTTATGGCTGCTCGATGGCTCTATTAGTTGAATGTAAACATAAGCAATTTCTGAACATTCACTAAAATGATTGAAGCAAAGCACAGAGGTTCTTGTGGCTGCCCAGCGGCCAAAAGACAAGTGGGTTGTGTAAACTAAAAACTCCAAGGACCCTATTTAAATGATCTGTAGCACATGGTCTAAAGTACATAGAATGAGTGTATTGAGCACATGTCTGACTCCACTTTTTCAAGTTTTATGACGCTTAATCTGGACAAAAAGTCAGGCTCTGGGTGTATGTAGTATCTTAACCCTTACACATCCACTGGATTGCTGGTGATCCACTGAAGCTAATGACTAAACACACCTCATAAAGATTTAAGTGTTTTAGTTTTTGCCTTTTTTGGGCATGCTTGACATTTTTTAGTTGTTCCATTATATACTAATGAATTCACTAATGCAAATAAGTGGATGTTTAAGGGATAATTAATAATATGTGTGTTCAGATGGGGCATGAATTAAATCATTCTCAGTATAATCTTTCCTACCTTTAAGAGCCAGATGCACCCCTAACTAGGGCCATTGCTGTTGACATGGCAGATTCAGCAAGGTAGATACGCAAACATTTTTCTGCTAAGAAAATGGATATGCTGTTGTCTGCAGTAACAGGGGACCGATAAGGTTTGCTTTGATATAAAGAAAAGTCAACATCAAAACCCGAAATCTTTGTATTGAAGGTGACCTGTGTGGATAACAGCCAAATGCAGAGCGTAAATTACCATCAGATTCTGATCACAGTCACAGACTGTGATGTGCGTAAATGCACACGTCGCACCCCGAACTTTAACATGGCCCATTGTTTCAGCTGCACGTGTTTAATAAACTTGAGTTGCCTGTTTATTACCATTGGTTGTACACAGAGTTTCAGTCAGTGCAAAATGATAAAACAGTGGGACCAGGATTCTGTCACAGAGACATGACGGAGGCACATATATTGGTGTTAAGTTGGAAAAAAATTACATTTGAAATGTGCTTTATGAGACATTTTCTTGACTTTGGCTTGAGATCTTGACTCACACTTCATGGCAAGAGCCTGTTTCAAGTGCAATTTGCTCTGCATTTCCCCTTTATTTCCTTTATTTCTGACTTAAAGTGTTTATAACTCTTCTTTATTCTCATCCTGTCATCTAAATTCCCTCCCCTCCCAATTCCTCTCTTAGGATGGTACGGTAAGACAGCTTTATGCCAAGAGTAGGCCGAGGTCTGGGGATTGAGGTTTGGATGTGTCTGCACTCCATCTGCTCGGGTCATGAGTCGTTCAACAGTGGGCACTTGTACGGAACAAAATAACCATCAAGGTCACAGTCTTCCCATCTTACTTTTTTTTTAAAACAGCAACTTTCCTTTTAACAAGTGAAACTAAACTGCATATGGGGTGAGATAATATCATTTGTAGCCAATGTGCAGTCAGTTTGCTTGAAGAATTTCCTTGAGTGAGTGCCAGTGATTCAGTCGGATGCCTTAATTACTCTTTATTTGACACGTTTTTCTTGAAAATTCTTGAAATAATGGAAAGTGCTTTGGAAACATCTGCTATTATCTTATTTCATTAGCAATTTCTTGTCTTTTATTCTATCAACATCATTTTTTTAACTTAATAACTTGCTAATGCTCACTGTCATACTAAATTACCATTGAATTAGAGCATCTGTATCTCTTTGTGATTTACTGTGAGAACGGGGAAAAGACACATATTTCTTTCTCCATTTTAATACCCCAGTTGTGTGGTGTGTCTTTAAATTACTGTATTACCTAATATACTGGAGATAAAAGAGCTCAGAGGGGACCGGAGCCGTCCAGAGGACCTGGGGTTAAGTGTGATTCCCCTTGCCTGCGTGAGGACCTGACAGCAGGCTTTGGTCTGTGTCTCCACCCGCCATCCCATCTGCTGCCTTGATCCAGATGTCTCGGCAAGGATGAATCATCGCTACTTCAGCTCGTTACCATTAGACACTTTGTTTATGTTTTTCCCAACATTATATCCTTTCACAGTTTAGACAGCAAAGAAACACAGAGTGAAAGGGAGCACAATGAACTTGGTTCAGTGGACTTAACAAGTTTTTTTTGGTCCTTTTTATATTTAAATTTTGATTCTTTCTTAATCTTCGTTGCTAATTAACAATTTGTTAGAACCCTTCCCCAGTCAGCAACTGTCCAGTCAGTTTAGCTTGACAGACCTGTCGAGCTTTGGATTTCTCCACACGACTTTTTGACTTTCTCACAGGATTTAGTGGCTTTTCAGACCCTCATAGTGACTTTATTTCTAAGAAGAAACACAACAGAACCACAGATTCATACATTCTATCGAGGTGTTTTATAGTTCATTTAATCTCAAAACTACTCAAATAGCTTGTTTGGTTTTCTTATCATTCCTAACGTAAAAGCTTGATAGCTGTATCATTAAGTAGGGTGGGGCTTGGCAAATGGTGAGTAACGTAAAGGTGCACTATGTCCTCTTTTAGAAAGCAATTTGGTTAATATAAATAGTCCCCATGGGAAATGTACACTTCTTTTTCTTTTGTACCCTATTAAAAAATAAAAATATGAATATATTGATTTTAAATCCAACTAAAAGTTATGCTAGCATTTGTGAACAGTCTTTCTTTGCAGTGAGAGCTTCATGATGTTCGTCAGTAGGCCTTTAATCATTTACTGTGTCCCTTTAAACAGATTTGAAGTTTTTTTGTTCTTAGGCGGGTTGCTTCTCTTTGTCATTGATTTGTCTGCAAATCTATTTTTTCTAAAGGTGACTTTTCTATTGGTGCTATTCAAAATGTGAAAAACAGACTAATAAATTATGAAAGATTTGAAGAAAAGCAAAAAAAAATGACTGAGGACAAAATAAGACAGCCAAGAGAGAGAAAAGAGACAGAGGGGGGGGGGGGGGGGATTGGGCAAGAAATAGAGAGTATTGTTATTATTATTACAATTACTCGGCGTTTCCTCTCCCCCTGGTTCATATTAGATGTTCGCCTCTGACCAGATTTGGCCTGCCGTGCCCTCTCTGAGTCCTCAGCCATCAGAGAGACACAGGGTGTGAGAGAATTTTACAGGATCTCAAATTAGTCTCTCTGTGGATCTTATGTAATACAATCTAACATTATCTAGGAATTCACAGCTTCTAGTGTGTACCTTTTCTCAATCCAGCTGCAGATCACATGAATCTCTTTTATAGTTAAATCATAAACACCAAATGTGTATTATTGAATAAGTCTCCGGTCTCTTTCATAACTACTGCTGGAGGATCTTTCCTTAATGTTATAGCCTAAAACAGAGCAGATTAGTATACTGTTACATAAAACATTGCTGTATCTTAACCATCCAGAGCTCTCCTTGCAACTCCTGGCAGCTTAAAATGAGCATAAACTCCGACTCCAACTTTTTCCGAATAATTCCACTTGGAACGGGAGCCGCGGTGCTACATGCGGTAAAGAATGCGGCTTTAAGATTTGATGAGATTAGATACGATTAGATGAAACTTTAATGATCTCCTTTGAGAAATATGGACGATGCAGCAACGTGAAGTAAGAGGACACATTAAAGAAGAATAGGATTTAAATATAAACAGAGTAAATGAGGTTGCATAAACGCAAAAACCGACAGTGATTTCGATTACCACATCAGAGCAATTTAATAAACGGCAAATCTTCAATACCAAATGTGGAGAATTGAATTATGGGTCATGTGTGCTCCATGCATGTTCACAAGTGTAACATGTCTCCAAAGGAAGGAAAGTATAGATTGTGCAGATTACACTTCTGCACTCTCCTTCCTAGTGAAATGTGAAAACTTGCCACCGAGTGCATTTACACACAGTATGAACAAGCTTATGCAGGAGTCTGTCTCTCCTTGTGTTTGTGCATGGCTGTATTGCGTGTACATTTGTGTGTGTGTGTGGTTGGCAGGGCTGATAAACAGGCAGTGGGTTGGGAGGTGGAAGGAGTCCACCGCCTCAGATTATTGACACAACTCTGGCAGAACGCAGCGCCAGGCGCTCCAAGAAATCTGGCTGGCGGGGCTCAGGCGCTGCAATCTGATCCCCTCCATCCAACTTACAGCGCCGAAAAACACACAAAGACAGGCTGCGAGGGACACAGCCCTATCTATTCTTGAACCTCGCCTTGTGCCTTTCACTTCCTGCGATGTATCAGTCAACTTTAGGGGATTTCTTTTGGTCCAATTTGCCTCTCTGTCAGCCTCTCTGTCTCTTACTGTCTGGCACTCAATCACTCACTCTGTCTCAGAGAGGCATGTTGGGAGATGTTAAGGCCATGTACAGGCTTTAAGGTCTGAGGTCTGGGACTTGAGGTTTGGACTCGAGCCTCAGCACTGAATTGTTTGTGTGTCTAAAAGCGTGTTTGTGTCTTTAACATGGACTTTGTTGGAGATGTAAAACTTTAGGTGGAAGCTTCCGTTGGTGTTTTACTTCAGGTCAAAGTATAAAGTTGCATTCCTTGTTGCTAGAAGAAGATAACCTTTAATATTGAATAAACATGGGAACATTTTGTTCTTCACAAACCTGCTACTTTCACCCATGGATCATGCATGTGTTAGCATGTCTGAACGTTGACCATTTCGCTCTCAGATGGAAGTTTATTCCTCTCTGTCGACAGATTGATTGCGTTGTAGATGCCTTGCATTCATGCGTTGGGTTTATTTAACTATTGATTGAGTTATCATAAACTAAACCGAGTGGCTGTTTTACCTCGTTCTCTGTGATGTTTTCACAATGGAAGCGTTTCATCAATGAGTCAAAGATTCCATGAATAATTTATGTTCGAACAGTACAGCCACTAACCATGAATGGAGACTCAGTACATGTGAGGAACAGACATAAAAAGACATTTCCACAGTTTGCAGCAGCATAAATGATATGTAGGGTTATGGACTACCATGTTAACATACAACAACTGAAGACAACATAATACTGTATCAATACTCTGTGTAAATATCCACAGAACTCCAGTTTATTTGTGGCAACCATGAAATAAACCTTTAGATGCCAATGTAGTTCATACAGACACTAATTTAACCTGTTCACATCAACTGGATCACTTGTGATCCACTGAAGGTATTGACTAAACAGAACTTATTGATATTTAGGTGTTTCATTTTTCCCTTTTTTTGGACATGCTTAACATTTTTTAATCTGTTCAATAATCCACTAATTCACTAGTGCATATATGTTGTTTTGGCCTAATAGCTTTCTGTAAAAAGCTTTTCCACTTAGCTATTTTAGAAAAAGCCCAAAGAGGTAGATGTTACAGGGTTTAAGTACATTTGTGAGACACCAGTGGACCTAAGAAAGTGGTATGAACAAAACTCCTGCATGTCCGTGGTGTTGGCTGCTGTCTGTGAATGCATCCTTAAGGATCAGTTTGATCTAGGGATCCGGGCCTTGGTGTTATAAGATGCACTGTGTCTAATGGATGCAAGATCCAGGCTGCAGAAACTTAAATCTGGTTCCAATAACGTCCCACATTTTTCTTTAAATTCAAACTGATTATATCCTATACAAGAAGCTATGATATGATTTCGCCTCACAGTTGAATTGCTTGCAAATAGAATGACTGATCCTTTAAAGAGGTGCTCCATTGGAATTTTAACACAGAAGGATAACTATCAAGCAAAGACAAAACAGGGGAAAAAAAGTACTGCAAAGTGAGGAAGCAGATGCTGAGATGTCCAGACTTTTAGTGTTTGGTATTGGTCAATCTACAACAACACTGGATTCGCCTTTTCCCATAATGCTACTGGAATGCATCTTTCATTAGATCCTGACATCAACAGTGTTGTCTTTTCAAAATTTGGAAAGTGCTCTGCGGAGCCACAGAAGACATTATGCAGCTGTTTTTAAAGTCTGAGTCGTGTTTCTGGTGATGAACTTGAGCTTGAACCTTGTGTTAAATCAGGGGTCTGGTGGTCTAGTAAATTTTTAACCTTAAAAGTTTCCTCAAAATACTTATTTGTTACATCACTGAATGCTGTGTTAGTGTTTGTTAATAATGTACAGTAATTCCAGCTCGATTTATAGGTGCTTAATATCAAAGTAAAAGACATGCTGACGAAAACAAATCTCAGTTTCTCTGCACAAAACCACTTAATAAGTTCATCAAATACCAAATTTTAATAGTGCTTTTACTAAGTCTGTTACATCATTAGCTATTCCCTCAACCTTGATGGATACAGCAAGTTATGTGCCAAGTTCTAAATTAAAGTTGTTTTTATTCAATCAACGATCCCATTAAAGCTAACACTTTAATTCACATCTTTAAAACAGATCAGAACATTCACAATGCCACTGAGCAGCTGCAGCGGAGCATTTTGTGTTTTCGCTCGAGAACAACTTGACACTCGCTGTGAGCTGGCAGCACACTTCTGATTCATCTTTCAGATTTTCTCATTTTTAGAATTTAACCATCTGTTTGATCCTTTTTTCGGCCCTGTTCGCTGCCATTGATGTAAATTTTGAAGAAAACGTCAGAAAATGACTGTTAACATGAGAGACAACAAGTCTGCTTTGGCCACTTTTCTTTGCTGCTATATGTTAAAGCTGTGTTATAGCATGGGACCTGAGTAAGGGTTAAGAGCATAAGCACTGCCATGTGTTTTGCTAGGCAGAGTGGGTCTGTTTTGCCAGGCCAATCATCTACTGTTGGCTGTTTAAACTATGGAGCTGGGACTTTCTACTGGCAGCCTCCGTTGCCAGTGGACCAGTGGACTTGGCTGAGCACGGCTCTCTCCCTCCATGGCACTTAGTGCAGCAATATTCAGCCAGTAGACTATGATCTTTTGCAGAAATGGGCTGGAAAGCGGACTGCCGAGGGCTGCAGGCGGGTTATAATCTTTAGCAGTGTGCCCAATACTCTTGGCTTAGCTTGAGCTGCTCTCAAATACCCTCTAATTCTACTAATGCAAGGCTTTGGCTCTGTGATCTGCAAAGACAAACTTTCTGCCAGTTTGTTACTTTTTATTGTCGTTATTATATAAGTTTTTATTTGTATCTTATCAGTGATAAGAAAGCAGTTGTGAACCTAGAAAGCTACTGTACATTCTGACACATGGAAGCTGTTATAAAGAACTTTGTCAAGTCTTTTAGGAGTCTTGCAAGTCAACACAACCAGAAAGGCGCTAACACTGCCAAGGCAGGGGGCTCCATTAAAACAGAGACAATCTTAGGAATGTATGTAATTAGAGAGTTGCAAGCGACATGTTATATCACGTTATGGGGTAAGGGTCCAAAAGGATTAATGGTTTAATGGCCTTTTTTTTTCAGAACTAGTCCATTCATTTAGTACTGAGCTGTCCAACGGCATTTTCTGAGTATGTTGATATTTGAAACACACAAAACAGACAATTAAAAAGTTCAAACTTAGTTACACAGTTTTTATTCTCTTTCAGGAAGTGTTACAAGCTAAAATAAACCAAAGCAATTCTATTTGTCGTCTACATGTATATTGAGAAAATACATCCTTGATCACAAGACAGCTGTGACTGTTAGCAAAACTGTTTACTTAACTTGAAAAAAAAATCTGTGGAATTGGAAATAGCTGAGGTATCATGTGTCATGTAACCATCGGCAAAAGATCGAACCAAATCAAAACAATTGCAAATGCAGCGTTTGTGATATCACAACACAATTCTGATTGTGCATTTGTGCCAGTTGGCAAACGAATCAAACATTTCATTTGTCTTTTTTGACAATGATCACAGGGGACAACAATGAAAAGGAACAAAGTGTTATTTTTTTTTTTGTCATACTAGGAAGTGCTGTTGTTTTGGAGCAACAGCTCATTGGCTCCTTGTGTCCTGGTTTACTGTAGAATCAAAGTGTATAATGAGAGCCCTGTAAACCTTTTGGTGCTGCGGTCACAGAGAGCTGCATTGCAGTTAACATAATTAGGACCAATACCACTGTGGTACCACATGTAGGACTTTTCACACCGCTGGACTGGACTGAAGTGACCTCTGATGGACCCAGTTAACTGAGGGAAGAAGGTCAAATTAATATACTCTGAATCTGAAATAAATGTCATTA
>JAPZDZ010000014.1:14734415-14746099 GCA_029783805.1 Acanthurus tennentii
CAGGATGGAAGATACAGATACCACTGGTTGTCCCCAATAACTTTGGAAAGATGTAAAACTTGAAGAACATGAAGATGTTAGTCACTTTGTAGTTTTAATGTACCCTCACAGCTCTAATAGTGTTACTGCGGACAGTAACAGGCTGCAGACAAAAAAGCTACAAAAACTTACTCCACACACTACCTGCACAAAGCAGCATAGTTAGCAACTAGCTAGTGAACATATAGTTGTTAGCAGCTATTTATATGTTAGCCTCATATTTCTCTCAGGAGTTGACAGAGAACATTAACAGCTGAGAGAGAGTTAAAAAAATACGACTCTACATAAGTGTAAATTTGATATGTACCAGCTGCAAATTAGCATCTGTTTGCTAACAAGAAACATATCAGCTTTAAAGGTCCCAAGTGGATAAACTAACCCATCTACCCACCCAATGCTATGCTTGCTTCAACAAGTGGTATGTGCACATCTTACATTACCAACACCACATTGGGTTCTGAAGGCCAAGTCATGCTGTCGCTCAATAGCTAAGCAACTCCAATGAGAGAGCATGAAAAAATGGAAAATACGATTATATTTTTGCTGCTTTTGACCACTTTGGCTGCTTTGGTTCCTAATTGATGTGAATGTTTCATAGAATGTGCTAAAGTTATAACAGTTATATGACTTATAACAGCACACAGATCAGATACTCTGCCTTTAGGATAATCAAAACCAGAAGCTAGTGCTCTGAAGAGAGGTTTCCACTGTACACCACATTGTACTGCTGTTTAGAAATGTGACCTAAAGTATCCAAACTTAACAGAAACAGCATTTTGCAAATGACTCATCTGTTCTTTTTGTATTTGTTGAGTCATACCGTAAAATCTCATGCTCGTCAAATTCTCATGCGTCACATGGTGCAAGAAATGTTATCTGCTGTCAGGGCTCAATGACCATGAAAACAGTGTCACATTTTGGCAACAAACACAGAGTCATAAGCCAAATGGGCTATAGAACAAATGACAAGTAAGTAAGATATGGGAGATTAGGAATATTAAGTTAGATTTTTTTTTCAGAAGCATTGAGAAACACAAGAGTTTTGTTTCACAACAAAGACACTGATTTTCAGTAAGAAAAGGGACTCAGTGCTAATGACAGATCGATGGAGGACAGTAAAATGAAGACAAACCTTCACAATAGCTGCCACTGTGTGGCCTTACGCTGTACCGGTGGTGCCTGCACAGCAGAATGTGTCGCTCTAAAGTCTGATAAAGATCTCTGTTCCATTCCACTCAGGGCTTACTTTGCCTTACAGGATGGCTTACAAAGATTTCAGTCTTGGATTCTGCTTATAAGTGACATTTACAGACATGGGGTTTTGGATCATCCACTCTCACACAGGGGCATGGAAACATAACCCCTGCTGTCCAACTCCTCCACCACACCCAGCTCCCTTTATCCTCCCTCTTCTTTCTATTATAACCAGTCCCAGCTCTTATAAAAATCCTGGCAGGCAGCTTGTATATCTGCAGGGCTCCGCTCCGCTCTGCTTGCTCTGGTCTTGATGTTGGTTCTGGAAGTGATTCTGAGCCCAACATGACCCACATCCCCTTCCCCTTTTGCTCTTGGTGGCAATAGTGTGGATGTGTCCCTTGATAAAATTCTTTCGCTTCTGTCCTGTGTGGAGTCTTTTAAAAACAACTATTTGTTGAGTTTAAGATGTCTGTTGCTGAGGGCAAGGGATCAAATCAAAGGTTTCATGATCCTCTAACACTTGTAGTCTGTTACGGCTAACTGACTGTTTCTCATTCCCTTCTTATTGATTAGATTCTGGCAATGAAATCTGTCGTGAACTTATTTTGGAATCTTTACACTGTTTGGCTGCCAGTTTTAATAGCAATGGGACATCAGTTTTTACTTGAGCAAAGTGACGACACATAAGCCATTTTTTACAGTTTGACGAAGATACTCCAAAGCCTAGATAATACAAATTTTAGACAGGCTGAGTATTATTGACCTTGAAAAGTGATTTGCACGTGTAAAATCTGTGGTGTGCTCTTTTACACACTGAAAAATCCATTTTGTTTCTGTTATGAACGCTCTCCTGGATACATTTTGAAAACCTGGCAAACCTCTAACAGTATTGTTCACACATAAAGTTTCTGATTTTTATGTTTGTGTTTGAGATTGTCTGAACATATATTTATTGCAGCATTTTCCAAACTAAAGGTTCTGACCCACAATCAATTGCAGATTTTTTTTTTTTTTTATTAGGTCACCAGTGATATGTAAATTAGGTTTTTGATTAAAACTTAAGTGAGAGCGACACACATACACACACATATGCAAACGCACACATATACTATGGATGGGAATGCCTGATTGGCCCTTCTGCAACCTGACTTAGCTAGCACTGTGACAGTTAGGATTTCATGGCAATCATGATGTAGAAACCAAAATACAGGTAAAAGTTGCACATTCAGGACATCAAAAGTCATTTGTAATGCAGATGAGAGGCTTTTGTGTGTTTTACTCAGGAAGCTGCTCGGTGATGAGAGTTTAGATATGAACTATATGTATAGAGAAGCATCTTCAGCATGTGCAAAGAAGAGGGAGGCAGTGATTTGACAGCAGAGAAACAAGTCAGTCATCAGTTTTTTCAGTGAAGCATTGTAGATTGTTTATTCTGTGTATCTGTTACTTATTGACTAGCGTGTTGCTAGCTAACATTTCTTGTCAGTAACAACACCGATTGATGACATTCGACATTTTGACATTAGTTTTCTGGCTTGCGGGTTTATCCCTTGTGGATCAGGCAGCAAAGTGCAATTATTCAACACTGTTTGGACACTGCAAGTCAGTAATGTGTGTGTTACGCTTGTTTTAGTTAAGTGTGTATGTGTATCAGTTTCCAAGCCAAACAACTGTCAGAATATTCTGTTTGTGTGTGTGTGACTAATGTGGTGGTGACAAGTGAGAGTGGTGATTTTGAATGATAATATCCTTTCTGTCATCCACCAGGAAAATTCATAGTAAGTTCGTTATGAGGTGGTGAGAAACGTGTTATTGCTGAGATGTACTTTAATAATGAAATAAATACACCTTATTTATATTTTAAATTTTTTTGTTCTGTATCGGTAGTTTATAAATATATATGTTATGGCAATTTATGAAGCACTTTCGAAGTTTGGGTCCCAAGAAGAAGCCAAGATTCTCTTTTGGATCTCAAGCTGTAAATTTGGGGAAATCCTGATATCTTTTCAATACATGCAGTCAGTGAAGGTTTGGTTCAGCAGAAGCTTGTGCATTAAATATAAATCATTCCAGCACATGAATAGAGCGCATCAGAAAACAGAAATTAGCTCAGTGTGAATAAGTCCCTGGCCAAAACCTACATACAATATGTGTCATGTTCATGCTCATGCAGCTTTTCATTGAACTAGCAGTCCATTGAGCCTTGGGCTTCCTGCATTAGCATTTTCTTTGCATTGTGGAATTTCTTATTTTTTATTGGGGACAAATTTTGCACACAGGTTAGAGCCACAACACAGCCCAAATGAGCAGCCCTGCTCAAGCACGGCTGCAGCAGAGCATCATCTAGAGATTCAGGATGTTGCATATTTTTCTTTGAGAGAGACATAGCATTTCGGTGAGGTGGAAAACATACTGATAATGAAGGCAGGGTGTCCCAGGCTTGCAATCTACACATAGCAATAAAGTCCTTTTGGCAGTACAACTGGTAGTAAAAGGTTAATATAAATTAGGTATATTTACTTTCTCCTGTGCTTTATCAAAGATTGATCAAAACCACTACCCTACTTTGAAAAGCTGGATTGTTCTGCAGTACCATAATTTAAGCACATAGACATCATTAAATCACAAAAAGCCTGAATGCCAGTTTGCATAGATGCCATTTCTGCATCTATTTTTGTCTACTTCTTTCATTCCAAAAGCTCCATTTTGTCCTCTCTGCAATTCAGCTGTCTCAAATGGTCCATGTAAGCCAACATGATTGTCAGGAGTGTTGAAAGAAAGCAGGGGTGGCGGGTCGACCCACTAACCTGTCAGACACAATGTAAGTCACTGCCCAGAGTTCCACTGTCGCAATCAGCCACAATATGAACACAGTTAAAAGGCATGAATTCTACTTTTTCACTTCAATATTTTTCAACAAAAAAATTCCAAAAGAGGAAATTTCAAAGTAGCTATAAATGACTGAAGCTTGTGCAGAGACAATAGCCAAAACACATAGCGAGAAATCAAAATACATAAAGTTCAAGGCGGTGCAAAACAAGATGAAGTCTAATAGGAAGGTTGTATGGAAAGAAAGGAGAAATAAAGAGGGGTCAAGTGGTTGGAAATATTGTGGTGGTAAGGTGGTGACAGGTCTGTGTGTATGTGAGTGTGTGTGTGTGGGTGAGTGTGTGTGTGCACTTCTTGTCCTCAGCTTTCCTCATCTGTCTCTTCACCCTCTCTCTTTCATCTTTCATTCTTCAGGTCAGCACCACCTCAGCCTGACGGGCCAAACACTTTGCCAAGGGAAAAACAGGATGGGCCACTGCTGATGACGTCACAAAGGCGACTGCTAGGTGGCGATGGAGTGATGGCCTCTGTATGTGTGTGTTTGTGTTCATGTGCGAAAGCTGCGCAAGTCAAAGAGCTACTGTGACCCCACTTCGGCTTCATTACTCCCAATTTACCACTAAACATCCACACAAGAGTGTGTGAAGTTACTTATGGGGTGATAGTAAGATGTCAATGGGCTTTCACCCACACTACACCGACCTGAAAACATTCAATGGAACATTCAAAAACCACTAATGGCTTCTAATGGTGAATGACATCAGAGCTGTCATGTTCCTTGTTATTTTTCGCTTTTTCTCTTTTATTTCAGTCTCTCACTCTGTCACTCTTTTCCTCTCTCTTTGAGGTGAGGGGTACGTGGACACAAGTGAAGTCCTCAGGCTTGCTTTGGCCTGTGTGCTGATAGATTTACTAGGATGGAGAGGGTGACTGACTGACGGAATGACTTTGTTCAGTACCTGCCTTCTGTCATCTTTCCTTTTCAGTTGGAAAAAGAATAAAAACTGACTAAAAATTGTCAGAAGTAGAGAGAAGATGGAGAGGCAGGAAAAGTACACACACCGTCATGAACTGACAGCATTTTCTAAGTATGCATGATGTAACAATAACAAAAGATGCCACATCTGGGGCTGGTAACCTTAAAGAAACCAGGAAGAGTCAAGCAAGGCTAGATTTTTAAAGAATCCAACCAAAGAAAATCCTATCCCCTTCCCTTAGATTTTAGTGCCAAGCTAAATTTCATTTTTTTTAATTGAAAAATTATTTTTATGAAAAAATGTAAATGTGTGATAAAATATTTCACAAAAATTCTGAAAAAATAAAACACCTGTAAAGCAATGAAAAGTCAAGAAGAGAGAAAAATGTCTACAATTGTCTACAAACTAAATAGAGAGTTCCTCCCACGATGCATTAGTGTGCACTCAGAGCTTGTCAGACACTGGTACAGCATCCAGAACTACCTTCCCCGACACCATTTTGACTTCGGATTTAGAGGGGCTATGTCCAACACTAAACCCACAATCTGACAGGTTTGATCACTTAATGGACAGTAAAATATGGAGGGTTTGAGATTTTTCTGAGGTTCTTTATTTTAATTTTCTTCACAAATACTTATTATTACTTCATTATTTTTCTTATGCAACAAATGTGACATCATGACTGGCTTACAGGAGTCTGGATCCTTAGTATAAATCCTTAATCCCATTTGTGCATGTCACCCCATAGTCTTCCTCCCTGTGACATGAGATTTTTTTACCCCACCTTCAAGTGTGACTATTGGAAACAGCTATGAACACTTGTGCTTCAGGTGAAAACGGATGACACCATATACAAACTAGTATTTCTTTCATGTATAACCTACTTTTTTTTTTTTAGGAATAATGCTTTTAAAAACAGGTGTGCTGCTGATGCAGGTGGCACATGGTGCAGTGTAGCTATTGCACAAAGGTTATGAATGCATGCAGTCTTTGCCAAAAAACCATGAATAATAACAAAACAACAAAGAGATTGTTGCTATCCACAAAAATGAATATCTTTTTCCATTGATCAAGTCGGGTTGAAAGTATCATGCTAATTCCACATTCAGCATGCAGGCAAACGCAGCCCACATTAGGGCCTCCACTGAAAGAAAGTGAACTGGAGGGAGAGAGAGAGAGAGGATGACTCAGGCTCTCCTCCCTACTCATCCATCTGTCCATCCCTGCATCTGGATTGCATTTGTGTGGATGTCTCTCATCCTGCAGCTCCTGCCCCAGCAAACCCCGGCTGCTTTGTCACCCCTCCCCATAATGCTGCTGATGCCAGCTCAGTATTGAGACAGTGGAGGTTCCCTGAACATGAAGTAGAAACATGTTGGTCTCAGGAGCACAGCCCCAATAAGATACACTGGACGGGGATGGAGTGTTGGCATAAATCTGAAAGGAACGGAACATGTTGTTCTGTGTGGAAGCAATGGTCTGATTACTGGAGTGATAAAGTGGGCTAAATTAGACAGGCCTGGCTTTGCAGTGAAGTACACAAAGTTTTGGTTTTTCTATGTGGCCTGTGTTGGGAATCACGAATGACAGTTCATGGCTGCAGATGGGATTAAAAGTGGGGGAAAATGTACCACCCTACAACTTGGATTCAGATCCTGTAGTTGTGAGGAAAAAATCTGGCTCGATGATTGATGCATCACATTGTCTTTGGATGTCGGTGAGCTTGGCACGAGGCACTGGGTGACGGTTCTGACGGAGGACGCTCTGGGGAATGACGCAGTACCTCATCGATCATCCCGGCTTCCAAATGGTGTCGATAGACCTCTGTGTAGAGGACAGGAGCCCAGTCTAAGTTGAGACTCACTGAAGCCACCTTGCTAAGCACCAAAAAAAGCATCATTGAGTGTGATGGAGTGTGTCAGAAATAACACATGGCAGCACATTAAGCACAGCTACGGTCTGGGATGGTCTTACTTTTGCAGCTTAACCCTTTGATGGTTGACACTTGATTGAAGCTTTTGGCGTGAAACATTAAACCTATTCTTTTTAGGGAGTGTCCTCAAAGAAAGTGAGACAATCCAATTTTAGCTTTGGATCATATTTATTTTTATTCCTAAACAGCCAACAAACTATATCTGTGCAGATTTAGAGCTAGGTAGCAGTGGACATATTATTGTTGGAGTATGTTGGTGTTTAGCTCAGCCTCTGACTGAACTCAGAACTCACTAGATGACCAAACCTTTTTGCTTAAATTGAAACATATCCACATAATGCATCAACTTGCAATGCCCTAGGTGAATTTGTCATATATCATCTTCACACAGACATTGTATGCAAAGCATTGCCTGATAGTCAGTCAAACCAGAACACACGTCAGAACTACCACTTAGATCAACAAGACTTTCTCTTTCCAATAATAGCTGTGCCTCTTATGTCCATTTAGTATTGACATTAGACATTAGACTCCAGTCTAAAAAGATTTTGCCTTTTGTTTTCCCTCTTTTGGTACTCTGAAGTATTTTTTATAACACTAAACTATGGAATATCATATCAGTTTGATTACAAACATTTAATAAATTATCCTGTAATAATACAAATATTATTAATACTCTGCCTAGACACGTAGTGACTTTTCACTAAGCATGTAAACAAAAGGAGTCAACACAGGGAAAAAACAGCCAGCCTTCACAGAGTTAATAAAGAGTGCAAGCCATTCACACAATGTTTTAATCCCCAGCGGTTGCAGCTCATGAAACTAATTCAACATTTAAAGAGTAAGACATCCACCATTATGTGTGATTTGGGGGTGCAGAGGCATGCATCAGCAGCATTTATCCCTCTTATTCAACTCAGCATGGCAAAACATGATTACCCTTTTGAAGCAGGCTGGAGTTAAAGTACAAACTTTACCAGAAGTTATGTAACATGTCTGCATTTTTTACTCCCATGCAGTGTCATTTACTGTAATATGCTGGCAATATTATGGCCTTTTTTTTCCCTTGAGAAACTTCTCATCCAAAACCCTTTTGAACCGTATTCATCCCAGTATCACCTCACTAACATGAATCACAACAGGGTTTCACTTGTGTTACATCATTTAAATTGGCCACTTATTTTGTCTCTGCCTTAGTAAATTAAACATGTTTACAGTTTAGTTTGGTAGCAGAAGGTGTCTGGCTGTGCAAAGGTGCCATATGAGAAAGGTTTATGCCTTTTTTAAAGCACATTTCAGTTCCTTGTTCTATCTCTAGAGCATTTTCTCCATTAGTATGTTTCATTTGACCAGATGAGAGTCATGCCATTTTAATTGGCATCCACACAAAATTATTGCACCAAGTGATGACAGCAAATGGAGGTTTCGTTCAACTGCCAAGAAAACTGTGGTGAGGTCCACTACAGTAATTATATACAACCAACGACAGCAAAGAAAACCCCCAAATCAGAGAACTTTATCAGCATAGGAGGATGTTGACATCTTATAGCCAGCAGTTACTCGAACTTGGCCAGTCCGAACAAAACGACTGAGGTAAAACCACACTCATGTATAATTTCTTAACAGGGACTCACATGTAACTGAGTCTAATAAACAAGCTACTGGTGAGTCCAAGTGACTTTGAGACAAACTGAATGCGTCACATCAGCCTAAGTAAGAACGAAATGAGAGGTGGCAGCTTCTTGCTATTTCTCCTCATGTGGCATGTGTCAAGATATCTCAACGGTTTATTCTTCTGACAGCTGGTCGGGACACTTCCTATGTGGTGCACCGCAGTGTAAGATTTCATTCAAATCCCTCTTTTATTGCAGGGGAGCAGCTATTGTGTCATTGATCTGGGCTTGACGTGGTGTGGGGACGGAGTGTGTGAACACGTGTGCTTTTGGGCCGAGCTGGAAACTCGCTGTGCGGACATGTGTCCGTGGGGAGGGGAGCTAAGCCTAGTTTGATGACATCTTCATTGTGAGTGTGACTAGCGGCCCCCTATCCCCCTTGCACACACACACAGATGCAGATTTTGCTCACATGCCACCCATGTGAGAAAGAAACATGAAATAGTCCTCCATCTCCTTTCCAAGATGAGAATTAAGAGGTCCAACACAAAAAAAGTGCGATATTGTTTGACATAGACGCGTTGTCGAATCAGGTCACTCCTTCCTGACATCATATCCCCTCGTTGCCACTCTTTCTGGGAGTCTGGGTTACCTCGGCAACACATGCATAAGTAGGATTGAGTCATTGGTTTGTTGGGCCCCCTGAAGTTTGACAAGCCTCTGTGTTTTTTACTAAACAAACATCAAGATTAGCATTTGTGGGGGGAAGGGAGGAAGGAGGGAAGTGATCTGGTATCAGGTAATGGCTTGAACTTCAAATTTTTCACTTTTGAAGTTTTAACAACCAGGCATGACAGCACTCCTGAGCATAAGCCCATCACAGAACACACATATATACACACACATGCAAGACACCACTTTGTGGCCCTCTCCTAGGATGAGCCAAAGTTTGCTCTTCCCATGGTGCTTTGTGCTCAGGCGATATCCCAGCCGCGCCGCTTCCCTCTGAACTCCCACAACTTCATCAAAGAGGAATGAGTGGAGCAAGGAGGGGCAGGAGGAGAAAAATTTAAAAAAGAAAAGAGGGAGAAAGAGCTCTGTTTTCCTAATCACATCCCCATGGGGTTTTAGCTGCGGAGGTGAGGGCGAAGTAAACAATTTTGTTTATCGTGTTTTTGTTGTGTTGCTCTTTCATTTCGTGGCTTCTTTTGTTTCAAGCTTTCCTTTTATTTTTTTTTTGCTGAGGAATAGAGGAGTGATTAATGCAGATCCCCTCCTTATTTACCCCTCACTCTTCCCCCGCTCTCTTCTGTTTTGGGAAGATTCCCCCTGGTAATTAATTCACAGCAGAATTAATTAGAGCAAAGGGGAAAGTTGGGGGGGGGTACATCTAGAGAGGGAGGACTGCAAAGATATTGAGAAACAAAAGGAGGGACAAAAAGGGAAAAAAATGACGCTAAGAGAGGTAGAAAAATAGAAAGAGGAGCAAAATAAGGGTATGGAGTTGTAAAAAAGAGCACTTTTCAGTGTTCCTTCTTAATGCTGCTCAAAGGACCCCCCCCCATAACTGTGTCCAACAAGGCTGACAGAAATTAAGGGTCCAAATTAGGTTTGCCTTGAGGCCAGTAGCACTCTGCTGAGCGCCAATACTGCAAGCAAGACGGAGGCGATGAGTTCTGAGATAAGAGATTCAGATACAGATGAATGGAGGGACTGACGAATGGAAAATGATGCATTGATGTATGGATGATGTCAGGAAGATGAGGAGGAGAGGAAGGAATGAATGATGGGAAGAAAAAAAGAATGCAGAGTTGTTAGCAAAAGGTCAAAGGATGCGAGGAGTGACGGAAGTGTTATTCCTACATTTTGCTTAAATTTGATTGGTCTCTTCCATTACTGCATAAAGCTGATTGGCCTCCAAGATCAAAATGGAAAGGGATCTTACATCCAAGAGTTGTACTGCTACCAGCAATGAAGACTAGTCTTAATTCGTTAAGAAGTACTCATTTCTAAACTCAATCAAGCACTTTTCCATTCAGATCCCGCACTGAATGCCAGTTTATATGAATGAGTATAACTTGATTGAGGCCGTAACAAATCTCGGAGCTGGCACAGTACGCTTTTTAGCTAATTGGCTAACTGCATAAAGAAACTTAAACTTAACTAAGTGCTTATTCATTCTCAGGTACAGTCTCCATCCAATTTCCACCAATTCGCCGGGTTCTTTTTTCCTTTCTCCCTTCTTCTCTCTTGCCCCTTAAACATAATCTCACCTCTGTTTCCTATTTTTTTTCTCTCCACATCTCTCTTACTGCATTTACTTTCAGGAACATCCTTTATCCTCCTGTTTCTCATGCTCTCTGTTTCACCCAGATTCTTCTATTGTATTCATTAGTCAAGCGCTCCCTCTTTCACATTACAGCTGAGGTAGACGACACGTTCGCTACATTTGTTGAAATCCTGCAGCATTTCGACTCCATCCTCATGAGAAATGTGTCAGAAGCAGCTTCTTTCATGGTTTAGCTCTTTCTTCAGCTCTGTCTGGAAAGTCGTTTGAGTTTGAAACTTTCAAGACAGAGTTCCTGCGTCAGTCGTAGAGGATGTATTCAGGTCCCTTATTTCTGCAAAAGTTGCAACATCAAAACTGAAAAATATTCTGTTGCAAGTGAAATTCCTATGTTTAAAATATTACTAAAAGCAGCTGAAATTTCCACACAAGAACACGAGTTGTCTCCGTCATTAGGACTCTGTTTGTTTGGTTTGATCACATTTGATTAACTGTTTTCCAACAATATAAAGGCACCCACAATGGTCCACAGATTCTGATTCAGTGTTGCTACATTTTTCCAACTTAGTCCTGTCTGTCCAAGGAAAAGTGTCTCAGCACATTGATACTATCGAATGCAGGTTGTACCTACATCCCATTTGGGAACTGGTTGGACATCTCCCAAATCTCAACATTTCGGTGTGTACCTGCGCTAGTAAGCTGACTGGCTTGTGCACAGAGAATCACAAAAATAGACAGCTAATTAGCTAAAAACATACTTCAGTACAGCAGAGGTTAATGGGAATGTCAGTCAGATCACCAGAGATACT
>JAPZDZ010000014.1:14753288-14765423 GCA_029783805.1 Acanthurus tennentii
ATACAACTTTAATGTTTAATGCAACCATTGTTGAGGATTTTAACTGTGAAATTCCTCATATCACATATGACAGTCAGTCCCTCACAGTTGAGAGCGGTTGTTCAAAGATTTTCTTACCGGTTGAAAGCTACAGGTGTTACCATACTGGTCAAACTTGAACACAGTCAGCAGAAAATTCACAACAAACAAACACTGAGAACATCACGCTCAACACAATGGTAAAACATGTTGTTGACAGGACACAGTGCTACTGTCAGCGAAAAACTGTTTTAAAAATGTTCCAGTTCACCACCTGAACCTAGAATTACAAAAAAGAGTTGAAACTGCAGCTGCAAAATGTTAATTAAATCTGTGAAATTCAACATGTCCTGAAAAACTCAACATGTTCTCACCTCAGATCATCAAATACCAACACTGCTTTGTCACAAAGGCAACCTTTAGCCTCCGTGTGAGACAAAGCCTTTCTAACACTGAAACACTCACAGATTGGCGGAGTAACAGCAGAGGCTCCTAAACTTTTCAGCTCAAAAAATCACAAAGAAAAACTTGGTGTCTCATCTAAACCCAAAACAATTCAATCACACACACATTACTGACTCTTCCACTACTGATGCAATGCTGAATAAATAGAAAGTTGAATAAATAAAGAGATAACTTCATCGGCTTTGGCCTATAAGCAGCATCTGAGATGAACAGACCAGCAAAGCATATAGAAGGCTCTTCATTGAGAACATCACTTCACATATCATAACACTGTTGTGCACTTAATTCGCAAACTGGCAAAAAAATTAGTTTGGGAAAGGCTGAGGCACTAAAACTACTTGGTTAGATTTAGAAAAAGACTCTTGGCATCACTATTATTTTGGCATAGGATAAGATGTGTGACCCTCCACTTTATCCTGACCTCCAGCCTCCACTCCTGGACCTCCAGTCCAGCTTTGGTCTTTTCCCTCTTTCATCTACATCAAGTAGACCAATTGCTTCTAACATCTAATATTAATGTGGATGGATTTTCATTTCACTTTGTCCAGGAAGCATAACAAAAAAGTAGTATTTGACAACCAGGGAGAGTGATCCAGCTGGGAAACTGTTTTATCTAATTTAGCAATAAAGTATTAACTTTTAATAGTTATGTGGAAGCTGAAGGAAACCCTTTTCTCAGAGCAAAACTGATCAAAATTAGTAGTACTGAAAACTGTATGCATCCACAGAGTAATGGCCCGCCGCATTGTGGAAATCCAGAGGTTTATTCCCCAAAGGCATTATGGTTCTAATTCAAAATCTGCATGAGGAGGTGCCACCACCCACAACCCTTTGCTCCAGCATCCAGAACAGCTTCTCGGCACTCGGCTCAAACTAGCAGAGGGGAAGACAGGGATAGTTTCATCAGGTTCTGTGTGTTACTGAAAGTCTCAGAGACTCGGTCCAATTTTTAAAAAAAGCCTCTAATTAAAAAGTTTAATAGACGATTAAACCACATCATCCTGTCTGTGTGTTTCTTGTTTCAGCTTCATTCCTGCACAGCAATCACAGCAGCTGCTCCCAAGTCTGCGGTTTTGCACAAAACCACACACAAGCTCACACACACAACCACACATAGACAACAGTTTTGCTCTCTTTATTTCTTTTGGGTTTTCTTTTATTACTTCTGCTTTTCTTCATCTCTTTTTTTTTCCTCCCTCAACCCCCCCAAATCCCATCCCTCCAACCCCTTCACTGGGTCTGATGATGTCTCTGGTAGGCAGCACATGTGTAGGATCATCAGACGCATGTATGGGAGGAGATAGGGTTTCTCTTGCTAATTTTCCAGCATTTTACTGTCTCACATGGTGCAGCGATCTGTCTCCGTCTCTCTCACGCTCAGGCGTCAGGTTTCTCCTTTCGTAAAGACTGCAGCCGGAAGGATTCCTGGGATTAGACCAACAATCTTTGTCCTGTTCTGCAACACTTGCACTGAGGTGTTCTGCCTTCTCTCCAATTAAAGTGGGGGCTTTACAGGTGACCTTGTGCAGCCTTTCTATCAGTGGTTTCTAGTGATGGGAATTCTGCCTGTATAGAGTTGGCTGCTCTTTTGGCTCTCAAACAGCTCTTCATTAGGACCAATTCTTATTTTTATAATAATAAAAAAAATTGCTTGGAACAATTTCCTTCATATATGTTCACATATATCACTTGAATTATTCAGTATTTTTACTGAATCTTAAAACTTCCCAAAACTACATTTTGCATTATGTTTGATATTAAAACATTAAATAACACAAAAGTCAAAAAGCATGCTTGATATTAATGTTGTTATGAAAGTGAGATGTTGTGTGGATTGTACTTAACGCGACATTATGTAACTCTTTTGCCTTTACAGCTTGAACAATCCTTTTAAGGGTACATGGTCTAGTAATGGGGTGAATGGTGTCCGTGTTACTATCATCTGTCCCCTGATTGCAAGTTACTGCACACTGTATAGCTTTGAGTGGTGGGTTCAAATGTGCTGGACTCTTCATGGCCCCCCTTCTAACGAACTTAGACCAAAATGGGATCATATTTTGTGGAGAAAAAGCTTTTTTGTTTTGCCTTTGCTGTTCTCTCATCGCTCCACCTCAACTCTTTGTGATTCCTTCTGTGTTTTCTGGAGTAACCTGTAGCTGCTAGTTAGTGCTGTTAGCAGCATAGCAAGCTGACTGCAGGGGGCACCAGGGAGTGTTAGCTGTTACATCCTATTGCAAGAAATTTGGAAAAGGATGAAGCCAAGTAGGGACTCAATGGAGAATCTTGGCGGGAACAGAGGTGAAGATACAGAAGAGGAAGTTGGTTGAGAAGAGAAAAAAAAGACAGACAAAGCAAGACGTTGTAGACGTAGGCAAGAACCTCTTAAAACAAGTGCTGAAGTGTCAGAACCAGCAGTTGACAGAAGAGTAAAAGAGGGAGTAAAGGGCAAGCAGTTGGGACAGGAGTAATGCTGGAGTCAGACTGACTTTTTTGTTTTGTTGTTGGTAATATTATGACAGGGAGGAAGTAATGCAAGATGATGTTTAGGAAGACAAAAACACACAGCTTATGAAACAAGCTTGAAAATGGACATATGTCAATTAAACTCTTTTTAATTACATTTGGTAGGTAATAGTTTAAAGTTTACAAACTCTAAAAAGAAGTTTGGAATCTGTCATAATTCTTAAAATTTTAAAGCTGAAAAGTAACTGATATTGTGATCACGTGGCAATGTATCGTTACAATATCATGCCACAGTGAAATCCAGCTGCAGCCCCCTTAATGTTGGGTCATTACTACTACAGCTAACTACAGTTAGCTACACTACAGCTAACAAAAACAAACAGGGCTGGAAAGTTAGCTAGGATTACTGCAGAAGTAATACACAGATTCAGCAACATTCCTCACAGGCTTTGAGCTTGCAAATCAAACTATTATCCTGCACCTTAGGATCTTACTCCAGGGATGTTAAAGACACCCAAAAGCACAAGTATTCAGATGCATGCTTTTTTTTGTAAATATTTTCCTTACTTACATAGGATGTTAATCATAGCCAGCTTGCATATTATTGCATTTGTCAGCTTTACTCATTTTAGAATTAAGAAAAGATCAGTGGCCTAGTATCACAAATTTACCTGCTGTGTATACAAACTAAATTTCAAAAAATGAATTTAAAAAAGGATATAAACTCCGAAAAGTAAAACACTTTTAGTATATATGACAATAATAGTAACATTTATCACACAGAAGCAATAATAAGTGTATAAATGTCTCTTTCGTGGTTATATTAAAGATAGCCATTTAGATTGTAAAGTCAAGTGAAACTGACAAACACTAAAAGTAAATAATGTGTTAGAATATTACCCCTTTTTTCCTGATATGAATCAGAAACTCTCGACTGGTAAACCACGTGTAAGCCTGGTCTAAAGTTAGCAAGGTGCACATGTTCATAATTTGTGTCTACTGATTTCTGTGTGTGCACAGGCTGATGTATAAATTTAGTGAAATGTATTATTAAAACACTCAGCCCAGGGTTTCTTAAGAGGAGAATGTTTCTAATGCAATACCTGTGCCCTCTTGTAACTCCAACTGTTACAGTATGACACCTGAGAATGCACTGACTTAATAACTGACTCTTGCAGGTCCTTTTGCATTTGTAATTGTGCAAATTGTGAAATAATAAAATGTAAAACTGTAAAATGAGACAAGATGTGATAAATCTGAATCAGTCCCAGACAGATGAGTTTGCTGAGCACGTAGGCAGATTTTGCACGAAAACATAGAAGAAACACACAAACGCACACACACACACCCACACACACACACAGGGCAGCACATATACACAAACACATACCTCATCCCATGGCAGAGACCCCTGTTTGTAATAAAGAAGAAACAGGGATTTCTCTCTAATTACCTTCAAAGTAAAGGGGCGGAGCAGCTGAACCGAGCTGACAGGAAGCCAACATGCCTCTCCGCTAGCATCGTCCCGTACCGTATCTGGTGCTGTAACCTGACCGGGGAGGAGTTCATTAGAAACAGGAGATAAAGATCAACAAGATTATTAAAAGGAAGGACATGTTACATCCTCTTCAAACCGGTTTTCACTTGTTTTTACTGTGGCACCCTACTTTTCGCTCACTCACTTATGTTTACAAGGCATCCTAATATTCCATTATTATTACAAATATGACTTCACATTCCCTTCGGATATCTTAATTGGGCTTCAAATGAGACATTCTCTGATTGAGACGTGGGTTATGCCAGTGAAATGGGTGTGTCGCTGCTGTCTTTACCACACAACTTCTTGGCTGTTTAGGTTCTGCTCTGTGCATTGCCAAGCCTACAGTTTGCAAGGTTGAAGTAGACGCAGACTTACAAGGAAATCACACATTTCTAGTTGCAAGGAGGAACACACCTATTTTCAAAGGTATAACGTGCAGGTGCTGTTAGTAACATGCAGCACTTCAAGTTCCTCTCTGAACTTGCAGGAAGGAGAGAGAGACAAGCAGGAGGGAGAGAGAAACTTTGGTTCAGTGAGGTCTAGAGTTAATGAAAACAGCAAGGATGGGCTGGCAAGACGTGACTGAGATAAACAATGTTATTTTCTGATTTGTTTCACAGTGGTTGCATCCTAAGCACAAATAAACACACCTACACTTCTGCAGAAGTTTGCGGGAATTCGTTGCATTGCCGGATGGGTGTAAATTATAAGCTTCATCCTGTCCTCTCTCGATCTGTGTTGTATGTGTTGTGTGTGTTGTTTGAGAGTTTGTGAAAAAGACACACCATCAGCAGATGAACAGCAAACAGCAGAGCATAGGGCTGGGGAAGCAGGGGTAACTCTGAAGCACATAAAAATATTTTTTCCTACGTTTTTTATGGACAGTTAATATGAGCAATATCACAACTCTGGGCCTGTTGCCTCATTTGATTTCGACTTCTTCCTCTCTGTCTCTCAGTTTCTCTAATTTGTCTGCCCTCCATCTAATTTAATTTATCTTTGTTTTGATTTAAAAGTCGTCTCTCCTCTTGACTTATTCACAAAACCTCAGTGTTTTAACTTTTAAACCAGCCAACCACAGACGTTTGGCCTGTGGCTTTTTTCTTGTTGAATAATCAAATACACAGAAAGGGAGCTGGCATCAGGGCGAGAGAGAATGAACTCTCTGCACCACAGCAGATCATCATGAGAACGACAATACAGTGGGATTGTACTTTTGTGAAACCATTCTGGATATGCAAATGCTAAATGTGTGCATCATTTTGCATCTTGATTCCTCAATCTCAGTCCACAGCAGAAAGTCAGTAGTAGTAACCGGTGTGTTGTCTCTTATTTTAACCTTTAG
The DNA here is from genome assembly GCA_029783805.1 of Acanthurus tennentii. Classification (NCBI taxonomy): domain Eukaryota; kingdom Metazoa; phylum Chordata; class Actinopteri; order Acanthuriformes; family Acanthuridae; genus Acanthurus; species Acanthurus tennentii. Next base: position 14,759,120 of record JAPZDZ010000014.1, read on the forward strand.
GGAGCAAGTAAAGCCTAAAACAATGTTATGAGTAAAAGTTGTTGCACTTTAACGTTATGTCTTTAAAACAGAAATATAGCCAGTGAGAGATAAATATCACCAATGTCTGTAAAATGTTTATATTTTTTCTTAGGGGTAAAACACTCTGTTTATGGAGAAAATGAAAGTGGGGAGGTCAGCAAAGGGCATAAAAGGAAAGAGACATAAACAAGAATGCGACCTAGTGGAGGAGTATCATGTTTCAGATGGCGAGGCAACAGGAGCAGGAGGCTGATTTCAGAAAAAAGCAGTAACAAAGATATGTGGGCTAAATATCTCAAGGGAGAGAACAAAGTTCAGTTAGTAATGTTTGGGATCACAGTTCACCTGGACCCTCCACTGTGTGTGTGTGTATGTGTGTAATTGTGTTTGTGTATATGAGGGAGTATTTTTGTGCGCATCAGTGTGTGTTGAGAAGAACATTAATGTAAGACTCGACACCGGAAGCTTGACCTTTCACCTCTGAGTCATCCAGAGGTCGTCCAGCTGTGGACAAGAGTGATGGGGTCTGTCTGGCAGGGTTGAAATGTCGGGTTTGTGCTTGTTATTAAAGTGTTTTACTGCAAGTTTGGTGAACTACTGCAGCATGTTTGCTCAGTTCCCATGAGTAAATGTGTGAAAGTAACAAGTTTTGGTCATTGTATTCATAAAAGAGAGCTCTGCTGACTTGTGACACGTCCTCCAAGGCAGACATAACTGGAAATGACAACTCCATACCACTTAAGTCTCTCGGTGAGCCGTGCCAGTTAGCATGACTCTGAAACTGTTAGCCCTTAATGGAATGCAGCTATTGCTCATGCTATCAATCACACCTGTGCTTTTCCTGCTATAACAAGTCAAAATGTCATGAGCAGTAAAGTTCAGCTCCTCCCACAGCACTCGCACATCAGTGCTGTCAAGGGTGAACCTGAAACCTAAAAGAACCCTTAAAGAGGCTAATCATTTTCTGTCTCTCCTCATGATAAAAACAAATGACATCATTAGTTAATGTTTGCAGGATCAGAGCTTTCCACACAGTTCTGCCCTGCACAGTTAATGATCTGACTGCCCTTCTTGAGTGACTCACTGTCACAAGTGAGCTGTCATGGGCTGTTAGCTTACTGGCTAACAGAAATCAGGGGTTTTTGTGGTTTGTCTCTGAAACGCAGATTTCATGTTCCCAGCATGAACTAGCAATATTTACTTCCTGATATGTGAATCGGCTTGCGTCACATTAGAAATGCCAGATATCTTCTTTCATTCATCACGCACCAGGGAGGCTCCGATTTGCTGATTTGGAGGTCAAAGATGTTTGGTCGTCCAGGTCAAATTTGGGCAGCATTTCAGTGAAAAGGAAATAATTGACAGACATCTTGGATGAGAACAAAATGAAAACAATTATTTAACAGCATTTAAATGACTATGTCTAAAAGGAGATCCTAACTATTAGTTAGTAGTTGCATTATAAGGGGCTTAATTTGTACAAAAGCTTGCTGGAGTAGGTTCTGGGACCTCCCAGACTGGGATGGACACCTATTTGTTTGAGTATAGCACCTGACTATGTTATCTTTTCTGTGACTTTTATTTTTATCATTCAGGTAACTTATTAATCACTTGTTGAGTGTGAGAAAGATAAGTTACTAGTGAGCAACAGCTGACAAAGAATGTGTAATTGCTAACATGCAGCTATCAATGCTAAAATGTTATCTGCCATTGACAAGATTGGTGGCAAAACATCAAACAAAATAGATATAGAAAGTAATTTTGTATTGGTTTTATAGGTTACAGTGGACTAAGATTAGCAGGGAGCTAGTTAGATGGATATGCTGAATAGTGTCAGACAAGGCAAATACACTTTTAAATCCAATCCTCACTCTTTCGCTATTGTATTTTGGATTTTAGAGTAGAAAAAAACACCCTGTAAATCTCTCTTAATAGCCTCAAACATGCAACTGAAACAAGTCGATAAATCTTAGGCTCCACAGGCCTGATGTGTCTAGTTAAGGTTGCTAAGCTATGATTGGACAGCTGCAGTTTGGGGAAAGGGTTCAGCAAATGGTCCAAAGAGTTACCTCCTTACCTTATCTTACCTTGCTAAAAACAACCACACCAGTGTTTTTTAGGCAAAGCTTTGATGTAAATGCTACACCCATGGTTCAGGGCCCATAAATACTAAATTCTCTGTTTAGGCATCATAAACGAGCACAAGGTTTCATGAAAGTAGTTTACATGTTCAGGAGTAAAACTCAGGAAAGCAAGGAAGAACGCCAAGTCGTTGCTAACCACAGAAGCTAGCACAGAGGCCAAATCACTGCTCGCTTCATAAGATTTATAAGGAATGATTAGACCATGTTTTTGGCTGAAAGAAGCTGTCAGATTCTTCGTAAAACCTCTGACCTCCTCTGGACTGCTACTGAACAATGCGCTCACCCTCTTGATTGTAGACACCATTTTGAATATTGAAATGAACATTTATTTCTGTGTGTGTGGCCCATTAACTTTCTTTTCCAAGCTTTATTCCCTTCCAAAATACTTTTGAATATTTTCTCTCAGTTGACAACTGACACTTTTCCAGCCCAATTATTTTGCCTGTTTAACGTCACCCAACAAATCCCAGTGTTAACGTTTCATTCTCATGCCAGCATCATTCTTTCCCAAACCCGCACATAAACACACATTTACCTCAAAATGCCTATCAGCCTCTAAGCTTTTAGACTATGATATCATCAGTTTGCATCCACACAAGAAACGCTCACATATGAGGGATCGCCGGAACAGAAACTACAAAAACCCCGCACTGAAACACAGCCAGGTAAATGATCACAGACATCTTATTTTAAAATGCACCGTCAATGACATCATTCAACCTGCTCCGTCAACCCTCACGCTTCACTGGTGATGGGGATGGGCTACAGAGTGCTACGGGGGACATGAGTCACCATGCTTTTATGGGCAGCTGATGGAAACAGATAAATGTGTCAGCAGTTAGTTGTATAGATGATATCACAATGATAAAAGTAAAAATACATCATTATACTAATGGGAGTGCCACACACTGGTATTACTTGGGTTGTGTTTATAATCTGACACTGACGGCTACTGAGACTTTATAAATTCAGCGCTCCAAATGAATAACAAAGAAATTTAAAGGGGGAGAAATTTGATAAGCTCAAGCTGTATTTGTCTGAATATAAAAAAATGGAGAGAAATAACAAAGAAATGTATGCTAAAATTGAAGGTTAAAAAAAGATACAAAGTTGCATTAAAATATTCAAAATTGGGAGCAACCAAACTGTCCTCTTGCACTTTGCAGTTTATCAGCGGCCAACTGTTCTCACAGTCTACATAATTTTTGTGGCTAAGTGTTCATTTTGGCTGGGCTCTGTTAATAAAAATAATGGCTTTAAATGTGATGGTCACAAAATGCAAGGTCAGGGATCTAATTTTCACTCACAAAATGCTAATTTCTCATGTTCAAGTACTTGCATTTGTGATGTAATGTGGTCATTGTTAAATTATTGACCTCCATTAGCAGCCAGTGATTTAACTTTTAACAGAGGAGATAGGTCGTTTGGAAGCATTTCCTGCACCAACACCATTAACAAACAATCACTCACACACACTGACTAAAGCTGACATTTCTAACCTAGCTATAAGTGTGAATTAAAGCAATAATATATTACACATTTTAATTTATACAGTGAGTTTATTCAAGCAGAGTCTTCTCATGGTTGTCATGATATAATCAAGGACAATTTAAGTAGAGTGACTTGCATGATACTTTGATCATGACAGTGACAGTAATCCATAGACTTTATAGGCTGCAATATTGTATAAATCTGAGTATTTAGATATTATTATAGATCTAAGCCAAAACTGACAGAAGGATAGGACTGAAGGAAAAAAAGCACAATCACATATCTGTCTGCCTCTTAGCACCATGGACAGTGCTGTGGAGTTATCAATACACAGCACAGTTGGGGGTCAAGAATTATAACTTGAACCAACCTGAGACTGATTAAAGATCAATGAGTCACGCAGACTAGACATGTTTTAAATAACAGCCTGTCTGCCCTAGACTATCTCTACATCTAGAGGATGGAAAGGGAGGATGGCAGGTTAAGAGAGGGGTTGTATCTTGGTCATTTTGTCCTTCAAATCGTCAACTGCCTAAAAGACCAATTTGCCCTGGATAAAAGAAAATGCCACCAAAAAAGACTGACAAGTCACAATAAAGACTCATTTAATAAAAAAAGAGTAGAAGTTGTGCAAGAAATGTATCTAGCATGTGTGCTACTTTGTACAGCACGCATTCACCTGTCACATGCCATTTACCACACACATGCTAATGAAGCTGCGTCCCTTAGTTCATCTCATATGCAGTATAATATCACAGAAATTTCTGAGTACGATGTCACAATAGTGACTGGTGGATGGAGGAACATGAGCGTGACACAGTTATTTTCTTGCAGCTTGGTGATTACCATTTGTTTGGGGGACAGGGGGGGAAATTTAATGAATTGTGTTAAGCTAACAAGAGCTAAAGTTACTGTTTATTTGGCCTGAACCCTACTGTTTTTCTGTCAACAAAATGCTGTGAATTTTATTGGTTTCAGCCTGTAAAAGTGTAGCTAAGGATGCTGGGAACACTTGCCCTTCCTGTGTAGTAAAATATACTTGTACTACAAGCTTTTTTCTTGCACACTCTGCTCAGTGTGTGCCACCATTTCCTAGCCGGACTGTGGGGAGTGTGTTTGGTGTGATGCCAAGGCTGCGTTTTCCCATGCATCGTAAACTGCCCTCAGTGCATGACAGTGGCTGTAGGCTTCCCTGTAAAGAGACCAGGGGATATGAGTTGTGTGCCAAAGCATTATGGTATATGGCATACAGTATGCCGGACTGTTAAACATATATTCCCTTAATACTGTATGTGCCCAAAGTTGTTTGCTGCAAAATTTCTTACAGCTAATTGTATGTTTTGTGTGGCAGCAAACATGCACTGGATTTAGTTTGCTCTTAGCTTGTACTTGGCTTTACCTTAATCCATTCAGCTGGTTGTGTCTTTAGTGGAGCGTCCCTCATTATGAGAGAAAAGGGGCTCAACACTTGTTTTCTCTCTTTCAATAAGCACTTACAAGGCACTTTATACATTCCCTTCTTTGGGCATGTGTGTGTGTGTGTGTTCATGGAGAGATGAAAGCATTCATCTTAGAGAAATGCAATCAGACACAAGCTCGCACACACACCCTCAGAGAGAAAGATTCATAAAACATCAGGCTCCCTCCAGTGCAGAGATAACAAGCAAGGGCGCTACTTAGCACACTTACATAAATGCACAAACATGCATACACACATATACACACACACACACAGGTGGGCCAGTTAGGTCATCTGGGATCAGTTAATGCTCTTCAGGATTATTTCTTTATTGCAGCTGTTCAACGTTTTGCCAGCTGGTTTCAGAGCAGTGAAAAGAGGAGACAGTTGGCCTCCTTAACGAGACAGAATCATGACACATGAATCACGAATATAGAAGCTCATGTAAAGATTTAATCAATGCATGAGAAAAGTAATACAATACATTCAGACAGACAACTTCCACTGGTGTAAGTTGAGGTGACGATGGCAAACACTGAAAACATGCGGAGCTGTAATATCCGTGCCACATTAATAAACACATAGATTGAGAAAAATATGGAACTGTAATGGTAAATTGAATTTGTTGTAATTTATACATGTACTTGGTATCTGTCTGTTTCTCTCTCCTTATTCCACCCTTTCCCCTTTTTCTCGGACAAGACATGAAATGCCAACTACTTGCTCTGATTTAGTAAAGCAGGCTCTGAACTGAAACCTTCCTCTCTTTAACACAAACAGGTTTTTCTGTTGGGCTAATTTACCATTTTTCACCTCGCTAGTTGGTATTGGACCAGCCATTTAGCTGAAACAGATCTCAGTGAGCAGTAAAAAATATCAAGAAATCCATTTTACGATACTTATGGCCCAGCCTGTGTCCTTGTCAGCCCTCTTTGTGTGTTGTTCATATGTGTGTGCCATGGTGTGTGAGTGCACATAAGAGCATGCTGCATTGCATGTGTTCCAGGACTGCACTTAATGGTCCTTCCAAGCAAAAACCCCTGAGGCCAATCAGGACTTTTTTAGGTGAAGTTCAGGTGAATGGGGACATGGTCCTCACTTTCAAAAAACTCAGACAACACTAGAATAGTGGAAAGCATGGACAAGATTATTGCAGCTACACTTTTTCCTGGAACCGTAGGAGTTACAT
>JAPZDZ010000014.1:14765523-14785136 GCA_029783805.1 Acanthurus tennentii
TTGCTAGTGTTTAGTGCTAAGGCAGAGAGTTGGGATCTCTATGTATTGAGGCAGTGAGTAAACATTTGCAGATCAGGATGGTAGACAGGCATTTACTGTTTTCAATGCAGGAGACCTGAGTTTTTGTCCATCACAGAATTGCAGTAATGTTTGTTTAACCCTGACATCTAACCCTAACCATCAACTAGGACACAGTGTTTTAAATGCATATTTTGATATATATATATATATATATATAATATTAGTATAAATATAATTGAGATATTTAAACTTACCGTCTCACGCTGCTTCTGTAGACACTGAAAATGGAATTGCCTGGACAAACACTTAGGTCACAGCAGATCAGTTAATCAATTCGGTTGACATGAAAATGTCAGACTGGGTTTAAATCCTTTTTCATGTAATTTACTGCACTAGTACTTATATCTTGACTATCTTATGGCTGAAGAGTGAACAGAAGGATAAGATCGCCCACTGATGCTCTGCAACATATCAATCAGTCCCAATATTTCTCAGAATGCAGCACACATGCATTACAGGTTTTTTAAATGCATTGTCTCAATTTTTTTGACATGAAAACCCTGATATATTGAAATGTTTTGTCCTGCAGCTGCTGGAAAAAGACACTACATCACACCCCCTAAATTTAGTCAGGTATCCGACAAGAGAAGAAAAAAACACAACAATATCGTCACAATATGGTGTTTTTAGGAGGGGTTTCTCTTGGGAACACTACAGCATAAGTCCCTTGAACATATGACAGCATGTTGTAGCTCACAGTAAGTACAGCTGCAAATCTAAGCCAAATCCAGGTCTCTGCTTGTGTCATAAAATCAAGCATCGCTTTAATGTTACATTGCATTGTGATTTCCTGACTTTAAGCACTGGCTACTGTATCCTATGGTTGATTTATTGGCTGGTGAGATGGACTTTGTCCAATCTCAATCACAGAGAACTTTCATGGCGTGCGATCATCCAAATCTCCTCTGTATAAATCTGTCCCCTGGCTACGTCAGAGCCCGACTTTTTTTTGTGATTTTTGGCTGGATACTATTCTGCACAGATCTGCAGACACATAATGGCGTACGGGACAAACACATAACATTTCTAATTAAAAAATCCTGTGAAATTACATAGTAATCCAATTTAACACCATTAATATACCAAGCTTACTGTTGATAACTGTGAGACAATAATTTAAGATGTCTAGCAACTGCAATTAAGGGATTTACAATATTAACAGCACAGCAAATGTCAGGTGTTGATGTCGGTGTTGGTGCCGACTTGGGTTAAAGAACGGGGAGGGGGCAAAAACAGTCATGTTAGATGTCGTCATGTCATGAAGGGACTCTCTCAGTGCTCCAGCTGGGTGTGGCCTGCTTTGGGTAGTTATCGCTATAACAGCCTGCAGGCACAGGGAACCTTTCCAGTGTTTCCACTGGTAACTGTTTGCTGTTGCAAGCCAAATAAAAAAACAAAAGGATACAAAGTATTCTGCGATCAATTATCATTTGCATCATGCACATCATGTGCATTTGTTACTCTCACCATGAAAATCGATTGAGGGATTAATGTCATTACCAGTGTTCCCTTTCCAGACTTTCTTTAATTAGGCCTTTAGGAAGACAGTGACTTTACTACCATGTAAAAGTGTTTGAACATTTTCTTACCTTGCAAAAACATCTTCCAAAAGGTTTTGTTTTGTTGTTGTTGTTGTTGTTGTTGTTTTTTACAGCAGACATTTTGTCTTGCCATAGTTGTAAGAGCAAAGACATAACAAAGAGCATTAGTGATGGCTAATAATAAAAGTCAGACATGGTAGTGTGACAGTGAGAAAGCATGCACAATATTAGGCACCTGGAACTGAACCTGCTCAGTGGAATCCATCTGTCATCAATCAGACTGTGACATGTCAACATGTCTTCCAAAGGAAAGATCAGTCTGCAATGTTTGTGAAGGTGCCTTTTTACCTGCAATGACGTGATTTGCTGAATCATGCTGGAACGGTAGAACTGGGCTTGGGGGTGGATACAGCCTTTCATTGTTTCCATTGTTTGTCATTTTCTTCTAATTTTGACCCTATTGGATCGGTTGATTGGCCAGATGGTCTATTTTCCTAAACTCTGTGAGCATCTAGTGAATAAACTGCCATGAAGTTGGGTATTTTGACAATAAATCTGCACTCAAGAATCAATTAAATTAGCAGATTTGCATATAATTTTCTGTCTTCTGTGTGTGTGTAATGAATATTGCAGCCTTTAGGGGCCTCATTACCCTTTGAGTTGACTGAGAGGCAGCATTAAGCTCAGTCGTGAGATGACACCTGTGGCATTTGGTGTGTTTGATAGCAAGAACAAATTGCATGACAAAGCTCATATTTCCTGCTGAGAAATGCTGTTACCAAAGTCAATAACAGGAAGGCAACGGGAAGAAACCCACAATGTTGACACCATCTGGCAAACACTCATAATGAAATATGATTCAAACTTATGTTTGTCGCCACTTGTTTTTAAAATCAGGCCTGTCAACACTGAATGTGAACTATCCAATGTTGAGATGTGCTATCTGGTTTGGACATAACTGGTTTTTAAATCAAAACTGCTGATTTAGCTCCTCAAAGTTTCCATTAAGCTTAGATATTATGTTGACAATCCTTCCATACTCACTATAGCAAAGTCTTAATTTGATTTTTCATTGAAATTCAAATATCTCTTAATCTGTAGACAATTCTGTCAAGGCTTAGCAAAAACACATCACTCACGGAGTAACTGTAAACCAGTGACTAGAGTAAAAAATGTAGATATAAACAGGCTATCTTTTTTTCATATTTAGGATATAAATTTTACTTAGAAGCTGGCTTTGCTAACACTTAGCATTTTATGAACTTGTCGTGGACTGTTACCTTTTAACAATCCACAGTGAAAATTGCTTTCCCACAGTTTACCCAGATATTCTTTCTCATAGATTTCAACGCATAAAATGTAATTTTTTGCTGCTAGAATTCTTTAATCCAGACAATGAAAACAAAAGAGTTCGTTTTTTGATGTCATGAAATGGGTTTTGTTTTTTGTTTTTTTATGTTAAACAGCCATCACTGCAGATATGTTTATTAACAGGTAATGTATTGAAATTTTGTTCAGGTTACATTTCCTTGCATTTGCTGACTTCCTTTCTCACTCTCTGACGGGTGTTACCCAGGAATACAAAGTGAGGCATAACCCTGAACAGGATTACATATTTGTCTGGGCTTGGCTCATTTGTAGGAACATTATGGATAATGTCAGTAAATTATCCAACCAAATAGACAATAGAAATAGTCTTTTTTTGACATTTTATTTTGAAATCTTTCATGTTTAATGTTTGAGTATTCTTCCTAATTTAACTTGCAAAGTCTTGATGCTTACTCAGAATGTGAGCATTCCTTTCCTCTACATCACTGTCATGTTGCCGTGGAACTGCAATCAGGGATAATTTCAAAAAATATTTTAGAGGGTCTATTTGTGGACAGTTAAACATTGGGTAATGGGTTATTACATAACCAAACCAACGGCAGCCCAAGGCCATTTTTGCAGACAATGAAATCTAAAAGACAAACAAGCTTTTACATAATGAGCATGATTTGAAGAAATTGTTTCTATTTTGGTAAAAGTAAAAGCTTTTTAGGAAAAAATTAAAGCCAATCTTAATCAGTAGACTTTTTGAATGTCTAGTGATTAAGATTGAAGTAAAGATTGAAGGGAAATGAAGTGACCAAAATGAAGTTACATTCATAATTCTGTTTTTCTTACCTGAAAACAAGAGTTCATGTGCTTCTATGACCTGAGAATGACCCTTTTACATCAACTGCAGGAGCAGGTCTTCTTCCACAGTTCGTCATATTGTACCGCCATGTTTCAACAGTAGCCCAGAATAGATTAAGCAAACACTGTTCGGAAACTCATGGTTTGTGGAGACGTGCAATTTTTCGCAACATTGCTGCTTTATGCAACTTACAGACTACGTTCCTGCAAATGAAAGAAAAGAAAACAGCCTTGATTGTTGAACATCAATCGAAAAATGCATTGTAAATGATATTTTTGGTTGTATTTGCAGTTATGGACAAAATCCATTAAGACAACATTATATATGTATATATATAGTCAATGCCTATGTGTGTGTATCAGTATGCTTTGGTTGTTTTTATAAGAACCCCAGCAAATAAGACAGGCACAGTTCCTCTGTGACCAGATATTTAGTTTAGAATTTATTGTTGCTTTGGAAAAAGATGAGAAAACAGAGTCAGCCTGGTATTTTGCAGTCAGTTTAACTTTGTTAGCTGTTTGTGCATGTGGTGACCGGCTGGTTTTCTTTTTTGTCAGTGGTTAACAAGCATGGTGGATGATAGAAGGGAGAGAGTGAGCCATGCGTGTCTAATGACCACATAGCTTTTAGCCAACCAGCTGGCACAAACCCGCATGCTGTAATATCTGCAGCCAGTAACCCACTGGCACTACTGACCGACTGTCGTCATCCTATTTATGAAGTATGGAAGCCGTTGCATCGCAGCAGACAAACAGACCGACCTTGTTGAGATGTCAGTCAAGTTAACAGGCCAATAAAATCCCACCCTTGCTGTTGCAGGGGCGGGACCCTGGGCAGGGGGTTGTTGCCCTGTTAAAGTTAATGAGAGCTCATATCTTTTACTGGCAAATTTTCACCTGCATGGCATGGGGCTCGAACACCGGAGTGTGTCTCTTTTCCAAAATGCTGCTGCTACTGCATTTCATTAATGAATGGATGACGCAAGTGTGTTGTGTATGGTGGACGAAGGTGTGAACAGTCGGTTGTTTTCATAATTTCTCGGTCCCTATGGTGTCACTACTTCTGTGCAATGATGCAAGCTACCTTTTACATCTGAGAAAGGAGAAACACATTTAACTCAGTGTGAATAACAGTGTAAAGCCCAAACGCAACACATGTCAAAACGCTATGTGTCAGCTTTACACTCTTAACGCTGATTTGTGCCCAGAGCTTATGATACAGAGAGGGTGTGAAGAGTGTTAATAGAATAAACATCAGACACCCTCTCATATGCACAGCTCATGGGTAAAGTTGGAAAGTTTTTAATGCTAGTGCCAGTGTACTATATTAATTTACTGTAAATGTAAGAATTGTTCATTTTTTCGTCTGTTTTATGCTTTTCTTCAAAGCTTTTTTTTTCGTAAAAACAAAAGGAGTTCAATTCCACTAATACTTGTCTCAACGCAAGGATCCTAAGTACAAGAGCTTGAAATTGGTGGGATTTTTGATTCTAAACCAATAAATTCCAATACTTGCTACATGACAGCTTTTCAGTTCATTCTGTGTGCACAGAGTAAGGAGACAAAAGAGTAAATTAACTCCCAGAATATTCAAAATATCAGAAAGGAATAGGATGCAAACAGATGTAAGTAGTATGACATTTGTGGTTTCTATTTTCATTTTAGCATCAACAAAGATGTAGTGTTAGTCAATGCTAACCAGACATACTGTCCAACTCTCTGTGTATCATGTGGAGCAGGAGGGACATTTTTACCCCTTTGAGAGAGTTGCTGTCAGGATTCCAGTGTTTTTGCTGAGCTAGTGGCTCAATGTAAGACTCTCAGGTTTTTGTGTTTGTGTCTTTGAAGGAGTGCCAGTAGTCATGGCAGTGCTGTTTATTACAACTAGCATGAGCGTTTGCCAGCCCTGAATAAGTTGATAAACTCAGAATATTGTCCATTTACTGCTAGGCCTTTGTGTTTTGTTCACTGCCACTAAAGAAGGAATAAGTCTCATTTATGTAGGACCCTCTCTAGCAGCACCTTTCAGGTTTACCTGCTACCAGCAGCTTTGTAAGAGGTGTGGCTCAGCTGCTACAACAACTGGTCAGTGCACGACATTTACCCCTGAGTCATGCCTCTGCATCTTCTTTAAACATCATATTGCAAATAACACCCGGACTGCCAAGTGTTCTTGCCCGCCTTTGATTCCACAACCCCAAGAATCTGAAATACATCAATCAGATGCAGCACTTTGGGTATTACAGGTGAGAAAAAGTTGTGCAGAAATTAGAATGATGAGCCATGAAAACATTGGCATAACTTCTTTCTGTCTGCTCCTTTATTTATCTTCCAATTTGCTGCGCTAATGCTGTTTGATAGCACTAGTTTGCCTTGGTGTTCCTCGTTATCTGTGTCCCAGGCAAATATTATGCCCTGTCATTATCTTTGGAAAAGTATTTTTAAGTGTCATCAAAAAAAGATTTTCCAGCTGACATCAGATGATATGCTTCACAGCAGCTTAGCTGAGGTTTCTGAGCCTTTCATGTACTTGTGTGAACCTGATGTGGTACCATATCATTTAGCTGCTGAATGTGGGGCAAGATAAATAGCTGCCATCTTAAAGGGATAAATAGTGAAATATGTGGTTTGGCTAACTATGGCTGTTACTATAACAACCAGGAAATGTTTTCATCAAAGACAACACTGTGGTTTTTCCATCTCTTACTTTATTAGCCGCCGCTGAGTTTGTGTACTCGTGTGCGCGCTGTTGTGTGGCCGCCTTGCTTGTGTTCTGGGTGTGACGTTGGTACGCACTATCCATTCCCAGGTATTAATACGCGGGGCGCCACACTGACCAAACAAACCTGTCGAGGGAGACGTGTGATGGAACGTCCACACGTAAACCTGATCCTCTGTTTGCAGGAGAAGCCAAACAGGCCGTGTTAACCATCCACTCTGATGTTATCTGAGAGAATCTGATCTCAGTCTGTGGTGAGGTGGGGGTAGGGAGGGAGAGAGGGGGGCGGCTGCTCAGCTTGACTAAGGCATCCCAACCACACAGAGAGAGAGAGAGAGAGAGACGACTCCACATCTGACACACACACAGGAGACACACTGCCAGCTACAGTATATTAACTTTCTTTTATCCTGTCATCTTCGTGAAATGAAGGGTGACCTACAGGATTGAGGACACTGATGTGGAAATGAGATTCACTGCTTGAGATAGATGGCGGAAATTAGGGGGAAACTGCATTTGGACGGACAAAAAAATACAAACTTGCCAAGTTCAGTCAAAACTTTCACTGAGTCCAGTCATATTTTATGAGAAGGTGACCTAAATGCATCTTGAATTTATGTTTGCTTTGTTGTTAAGTTCCTCCATGACGACAAGATAATATTTTAAACAGGAATCTCTTCTTTGAACTCAAGAAAAAGGACTCTAATGACGATGTCTCACAGCATAGCGTCTGTACGGGAAAAAATGTATCAGTATCCAGTAACTGCATTATTAGCATTACTTTCATCTTATTATATTTTATTAAAGACAGAAAATTTAAAGAACAGACTAATCGGGAGGCTGATTTAGCCTTTGTGCTTTCTAGCAATGCAAACATTAATGCTTTGGCAGAGTCAAACTGAAGACATTTACACTGGCAGATATCAGTTGTGCATCCAGTTGTGGAACAAATTTGAACTGAATTTTTCAGAAAATGCTGATTTATGTGTTTTCATCAACAGCAGTTAAGTGAAGAGTAGGAACTGAGCCTATTTAGATAAATAGTTAGTGGAAAGAATTTCCTTACTTGGGTGCCATTTGACCACTACATAGGAAGAGGGCAAGACAACAAAATAAATAACACACTCGTAGCACAGCATTAATGATTATTTTGCATTTTATTTTATTTTACATACACAGAATTACTTCACACAGGTCTGCTGCTCTTCACTCTGGCACTATTTTAAAGTCTCTTCAGAAGAGCAGAAGCCTGAGTGACAAAAAGGTTACATTCTTCATTTGAGTCTGATTTAATTTGCTAAGTCTGTTTCGGTGTTTTTGCATACATTTTGATTTAATTGGTCTTTCACTTTTATGTCAGTGAAGCAGTATTTGCTTTTTTGAGATTTTTTGGATTTCAGTTGTTTTCAATTTATCCATGAGTCAACAAATTGACAATAAAGATAAAAATTTGTGATTTCTATTCTGTCCAGCCTCTGCAGATGTGAAGGTGCCTTGTAACCCATGACTGTTTTTTTTGTTAACTTATGATTATAAATAAACAAACTTACAGTCTAATAAGTCTTGCACTGTAATCAGATTAAGTACACAATTTAAGAAGAATCTTAATATAAAATCTGAAACACATCAAACTGTTCAATGGGAATTTTGGTGAAGGAAACATAAAAAATAACAGCTAACGAGTGGCTGCAAGCAGGCAACTCGGTCTCCAAAGGTTCTTTACTGGCATTCAATTCAGTATGCAAGTGTGGTCCAAGACAAAACAGGAGGACTTAAGAGGGGTTAATTTAAATTCCACAAATTTGATAAGCAGACTTCATGAGAAATGGTTAAAAGATTTGCAGTATTCTGTCTTATACACTTCTTATACACTATTCAGGTTTAGTAGTAAGATGCAATTACATTTATGGATTTTGTCCATGGGAATCAATTTTGGCATTTTGTGAGGTGTATTTGCACTAATGAGACAACAAGGGGGATTACAGTGAACAGTTGGTCTTGTTAAAAAAGTTATTCATCTCTTATTAGCACCTCTGCTGTTGTATGGTGCATGAAAGGAACAAAGAAGTAAAAACAAGAGAAGGTTTCCAACAGCCCCAACCGAGCTGGGAGCATCAGGGCGGCACACTGCAGGCAGAGGTAGTGGTGGTTTGGTCACGCTCTATATCTGACAGACTTAAACAAACAAAAAGACAGACTCTTTACTACGTTCCCCTTTCATTCTCTCTTTCCTGTTCACACTCTCAGTTGGTCTGTGTCTTTCTAGCAAACAGCTCCATCCATCCAGCATGACTTCATCTGAACTGATCTGCACTTGCCTGTTTGGGGTCTGACTGACTATGACTATTCATATCAGATGTTGACTGTAAGCCATATCTGGCATGCTAACTGATGTGATGTTGAAATTACAGTAGAAAAAAAAAAAGATCACATTTGCTCAAGTTTGTTTTTCTGCCTGGTTTTTCGAAGAATTACACATCACAGTTTGTACACGTCCAAACCCTAAGCTTTAAGAACAACAACATACGATTCCACTGTTTGACAGTGTGGCACAAGTCAATAACAAGCCTCTCTGTTATGTCTCCTTGTCCTTCATGTTAATGCAGTAAGATTTATCAACAAACTCAAATTAGTGACGCACAGCAAGGTTTACTTTTTGTTGTGGTAACGGTTAGAAATTCAGGGTTCTGAATCCGATACAATAGATGAATAAAACTGTATGTCGTCATGCATGTGATCACAGGAAAATGAGAACAGAACATTTGGATTTGGAACATTAAGTCTGTGCCCTTTTACATGCTTTCATTATAAGGTTTGATAAACTACCCTTAAAAATCTGAGAAAATTTCATTGTTTCTACTACATACAGTTTAAGTATATTTAAAGCTTTATTACTTGTAACAGTGCAACAAATTAATTATCTTAAAACAGAAATTTCCTGCCTTAAACTCTTTGAAAGATCACGTTTAGAAACAGAAAAATAGATAAAATATTGTCCTTAACCAAAAACAAATGACAAACGAAAAAAGAACAAGTTAAAAATGCAGGGAAAACATGCAAAACATCTGTGAGTACTTTTTAATTCCTGGGTTCTCCAGGCTGATCTTCCTTTACCAGTCATTTTTATCAACTTATATCATTCCTCACATGGACTTGGCAACTGGAAAAAGGACTGTTAGAAGACATTTTTTTTCCTCAGAAAATCCACTCAGAGGAAAAAAGGAGGCAAAAATTCTGTACTGAAAATTAAGGTGGAACTTGTGTACCTTGTTTAAGGTTAGAGTGGGTAACTTTCGAAAGGGTTTAAGATTTTCAAAAAAGTTACAGGAAACTTCAGTTCATGGTTTTGCTTGCCTTCATGTCTTTAAATGTCCTGCAGAGTAAAAAATAAGACTAAGACACCATAGCCATGCATAGCAGCTCTGCAAGATTGTTATGAACCAGTGTTTTCCGCTAAGCTAATGTCACCATGCTAACATTTTGACAGTGACAATGCTGACATACTGATGTTTTTACAAGATACAATGTTTACTATGTTCAACATCTGAATTTTGTATGTCAGAGTGATAACATTTTCAGCTGAGGCTGATTAAAATGTCTTTGATTTTGCAGGTATTTGATCATTAAATACTAGACAAGTTTAGAAAATGACATAATAATACTACATGGACGGTTAAGAAACCCCAAATTATTACAATTTATCCTGTGGGGAACATTTACCAAATTTACTTTATTTACCAAATCAAACAAACAATGCAGAGTGTAGCTATTATTAAATTTCACTTTAAATCACTAAATAAATTATAAAAATCAAATATATTTTAAATATATTTTAAAAATGTACATTACAAAAAATCTTATATTTAGAAAAAAGTTAGGACTTGACTTACTCTTCTGCTCTCTTGGCATTTTTTCCCTATATTTTATGGGGATTTATCTAAAAGTTTTCAGATCTTTTAGGTTTAGACCAAAATGGACGAAACAACCATATTGTCATCCTCACAGCTACACTTGTGTGCCTTAAAGAGGTGGGATTCATATGACTTTATTTTCCCCTCTTCATGTCTGTGTGCTTCCACTGGTAGATGCATGACTTACTCTAGTGGTAAAAAAAAATAAAAAAATAAAAAAAATCATCCCATAGTGTTTCAGTGCTGTTTAGTGAAGCAGTGCTGCTGTTGCTACAGCTGATCCCTTGTTACCGAACCGACGTAATACCACGTAATATTATGTCTTTGTACGCTCGCTGCAGCTCAGCGGTTGTATTTGATTCACTTGTTTTCCACATTGCGCCGTGCCAGTGCTATGGTTAGCAGCGGAGCGCTCTCGAGGGGCATGACTCTCTTTGGTTTTGGACCTGAGCAGCCTTACTTCCATTTAATGAGGCCCGTCTTTAAAAAATGACAGAAGGAGAAAGAGAGTGAGAGAAACTTATCCTCCGCTCTGTTCCGTCTGAACAGCTGCATCTGTGGTTTTCTCCTCTGATGGCGCTGCGGTTTTGGGAGTTGTGCCCTTTAGACAATCTACCTCTGCTGCGATGTTTAATGGCAGCTCTTCTGAGACAGAAAGAGAGAGATAGAGAGAGACATTGAGGGAGAGAGAGAGAGAAAGGGAAAAGAGAAAGGAGAAAGAGAATGAGATACTCGCAATTGGCAAAAAGCAACATGTACGCATACAGAATGATAGATAGCATGTAAAAGACATAAAACGGCACCTATTAGGTAACTTACTCAACGTCCTTGGTTGACAAAATGGCAAACACTTATGCAAACCAAAGCATTAATAATTAAGAGTTATGGCACTATGAACTTTATGTAAATTCTATCCCCAGAATCGACATAGAGCATAATGAAATATAACCGCTCAAGCGCTAAATGGCACCAAGCGTCTCAACAGTAACCAAAACACCATGCAACATTTAGCTTCCACCTCGGCTTCTGCCAGAAAGTCTAAGCACAGAACTGATACCCAAGACCAGACACATGCAGGAGAGAAGCATGGAGAAATAATCATCAGAGAAAAAGAAGAGGGAATTGGAGGAGATGAGAGAAGTAATAAAACTGGAGCAGGGTGTCGCAGCCAGGACTTGTGGTTGGGCTGAGGTAGAGGCATTGAAAACAAATTTAGTGAGCACAATTTGTGAGCGCGAGGCTTAATCTAACATCGCCGTGTTGGAGTATAATTAACTTTCAAAATTCATTATAGGAGCTGGCTTATCCCTCCTCTTTATCTTTCTTCCAAATAAACTATGACAACCGCTAGTGCTATTACTTAATGTCATTTTGCAGTTCATAATAATGTGGGATTTTTGTGGCACAGTACCTCATGGTTCTCTATTTGAAACCCTACTTTTTGGCACTTTGTGGTTCCACACTTTGTAGGTTTATTGTAGTAGTTTTTGGTTCTGTGAGGAACCTGCAGAAATGAGCATGGCCCAATGTACATTTTCTTTCTGCTTTTTTCATCACTAGTCTGCTTTTCCACTGGTCAGGTGAATTAAAAGGGCTGCATTCAATCTTCTGTATTGTGCTACTCTCTCATTCAACACTTATTGCTTTATGATTAAGGTCAATGATTTCAGCTTCTGGTCAGAGCTGGCAGACAAAGGGAGGAGATGCAGACAAAAATATTACCGGACAAAAACAACAGATAAAGAAAAGATGGAGGCTAACACAGAAAAGACAAGTACAGGAGGGGAGGGAGGGACAAATGGAGTCAAGGACAGACAGACCGACAGACAGTGGGAGGAGAAGAAACACTTCTAGCTGTTAGTCCAGAGCAGGGAGTTGTGTAACCTTGGCATGCAGTCTTATCCAGGGCAGGAGTCAACTCTCCTTACCTTTTACTTCATCATCACCACTCTATTTTTTTGCTCTTTCTGTTGCTTCAGCTTTTGGGCCTGCTCATATCAGCATTTAAAATTGTGAAAATCTGCCGTGAAATGAATTTATTTCAGTGGAGTTTCTGTAATCAGTGGAGTTTATCACAGGGGCAAAGTTGACCTGCACAAAAATTTCACATCAAGTTCAACACCAGGGGGGCTTTCACACTAACTCATGGCAAGAATGACGCATACAGATGTAGGCTGTTCAAACCTACTGCTTTTTTTGGTTTTATCTGTTTACTTTAGACGTCTTTACTGCTGAAACATTTTTTGTTTTTTGTTTTTTACGGGGTAAATACACCCTTCAGCATTAAGGGAAAAAAAGAAGCACAGGTTTTGATTAAGACCAGCAGATTTTTCAATTGATCATTGCCCACTGCACCTCCTGACCACCCAGCCTGACATGTGGGCTGTCCCAAGGAAGAGGGAAGAGAGTCGAAGTATGAGCCTTTATCCCAGCTTGAACCGTAGACTGCTCTTGGGTAATGTCCGGACACAAGAAAATTAAATGGACAAAAATTGGACTCAGGCTGGCCAAGCAATAGAAAATCAAGGATTACTGTGTCCACATCTCTGCGGAGACCTGTATCCATCATCCCAAATTAAGCTGTTGCACTTATTGGGCTGAAAATGTCTCGAGCCAGCGGAGTGCAGGTCAACACAGGACAGTTCTTCTCAGATGCTGAACTCTTAAAGTTAAGACATAAACCGTATTAACATCATTATCTTGTTGCAATATTTTCCCCATCAGACACAAATTTAAAAAATTCACTGCAGAATTACAGTATTACGTGCACATGTAAGGATGCGTATAAAAACAATGTATTGCACTTTTTATGTATATCCTATTGTAAATTTAATAATCTGTGTTGGCCTACATGTTTTATATTTGTGGCACAAAGGACTGAGAAGAGGATTGGTCTGGAAACAAGCTAGCTAATTTGCTTGAACTCTGTACCATTGAAGTCTGAGCTTCCTACAGAAATAATACATATGTGGGGGCGTTTTATGTTACTGGAAAGTTTTTTTTTTCCTTTTGATAATATCAAAACATGGAAATATTTTTTTTTCTCACCATTAAACGTGCATGCTATCCTATATTTGTGAATGATCACTCGTACGTCATTGACACCGGAAACTTAATGCAATTCACTGGAAGGTTGGCAGGATGACGAGTGAGCAGTGAGTCCCGTGGGGAGCCCTGGGTTAACCACTAACAACCAGAGGCTTCTCGATGCCGACCAGGCTGTGCTTTAAACAGCCACTTCGCCAGCACAGTGATGGACGTCTGGTGCCAGCCGGGAGGGCCTTGCTTAGCTGGGCAGCCACCAGTATTCATTGTTCACACATATGAAAGGCAATAGGGAATGAACAGCTCCAAGAAAATCTATTATGGAGTGGTATTAAAGAAAGCACAGTTGGAAAATAATCAAGGACAAGCAAAAAAAAATTGAAAAAAATATCATTCTATTTTTCCATTTACTCTCTGTCAGCCTCCTTTTCCTTTATCTCTCCATCCAACAAAGCTGGGAACATGTCAGAGGGGCAGAGAGAAAGAGAGAGAAAGTGGAGCCATGTCTCAGTAAGAGCAGTGCTCAAGTTTATAATCAGCCAAATCAACTTTATGCTTACTGACGGGCTGTTCCACTGAAAGCTCTGCTCCCTGCCAGGGGTGTGTGGGTGAGTTTGAGCCAGCGCGACAATAAAAACCATTGTTGCATTTGTTTAGACAGCCCATCCAAGTTCAACCCTCCCCCCCTTTGGAGCAGGTTTGTCAGCCCAATAATGTCACCTAATTTGTACGGAAGTCGGCAGGAATCAGTGTAAAGAAAATCTAAGAAACAAGCGCTTTCTCAAACCACCTTATTCCCCACGCTTGCATCCTGTTGTCATATGTTAATTTTTTTCCCCCTTTTTTTGTTTTTGGACCCTGGGACTTGTGGTGATTTAAGTGTTGCTGAAACACAGTGACATTCAGAGCTGTTGTCTGCCAGGGAAATGTCGAAGCTGCTTTAAAATTGTTGCTATTTCTCTGCTGTAAACATCAAGGGGGAAGCAATGCAATTAAAAGAGGTGAGAAAGAGCCAGAGGTGGGTAAAATGATGTCCAATCAGAGAGGTAACCCTGGACTCAACCCTTATCCACTCCTTCACCCACATCCTTCCCACTCTCTCCGTCTTACCAGCTGACTGGATCCCAGTTTCCTTCACTCTGTCATCCATCCATGTGCCCGTGCCAGCTGTAGGGAACTGACAGGGGCAGCAAGTGGAGTGGGATTTTCCCAGAAACATTAGCCTCTCTGAGGACAAGGTGAGATTGGCGTGCAGGATGACTATCTGTCTAGCTGTCTGTCTGGGTAAGTCTCGCTGTCAGTCCTGCGCCACTTGGCTTCAAACCTCCATGTAGCTCCGCTGCAAAGTCACATTCATCATCAAGATATATGAGATGCCTCTCCACAGCAGTCTAACAGAAGAAGATGAATAGGATGAGGATAAAATTACTGTGTCTCTAAAAAAGAAACTTTCCGTTTGTTTTCCACTCCGTCTCTCACTTATTCCTCTTTCCCACCCTATGAACAATGGCACTGAGTCACTGCCGGCCGTGACCCATCTCTGCCAGTCCAAATGTTTTAAGTCCTTAGGATCAACAAGGTGTGGAAAAAAAAATGCCTGCTGAGACGATTTCCTATAGTCAAATCACAGATCACAGAATTTTCCTCCAATTATCCACCTTTATGTGACAGGTTTAGAGTCATTTTTGTGTTAAAGTAGCTGGTTTGGAGCTGTTTCTCTGAGAGGTGCCAAACAGAAACACAGCGGCAAAGGTCACAGTACCTAAAGAGAATGAATCAATTCTTAATATATGAGGATGTCTTCAGAATGCCAGACCAAAACCTGGGCATTTTCATGCCATTTCCATTAAACTGTTGATTTCCAGTTAAAATTTACAGTCATTATGAGTTCAGCATTGCACCAGTGCTGCCAGGCAGTGGCTTTTTCTCTTTTTCTGCATGGGCGCAGTTAAATATAATAAAGGACACTTCTTCCACTCACAGAACTAGAGTGAGTAATTAGTATTAATTGGTATTAAAAGCAAGAATCAGACGAAAGATCTGAATGCTGTATTGATAGCTTTGAGCATTTTTAATCGAGCTTATTTAAAAAAGTCAGAGCTATTGATTCAGTATGCAGAATCTTCTCTGATTCTTGCTTCTAGTTTGCTTTTCAGTCATCCTCATTCAGAGTTTTTTTGGATGCACATATCCTACAGTCTGCTTTTATAAGTGATTTATAATAATTTGTATTTAATGTATGGTAGGGTATCCAGTTACAGTGTTAAATCTGTGTTTCAATGTAGACTTTTCAGCCTAAAGTTGTGAAAAAAAGCATCACTGTTCATCAATGTCATCATGCCTGGACTACTAAGGCTCTGGTTGGGCTCAAACGAAGTTATGTCAAATGACATATTGTAAAGCCATGTCTGAAATCAAATGTGCTTTTTCTTCATTACAATCTACAGTGGAGGAAACCATACAGTAAGATTCCACATCACAACCTATCGCACCCTCTGAGTTTTTATTAATGTGTTATTTATGTTTTTCCTGTATTACTTGTTATATTTTGGTAACCATTGTTTCCTCTTTCCTTATATCAGAAGTCCACTGTAATATGTTTGGCTTGTCTCCTTTGCCTTTTAGTATTTAAGTCCTTGTCTTCCTCTCTTCAGTTGTCAGTTTGTCTGTTTCTGCTCCCTGGTCCTGTCTTGGTTACACGGTCCTGCTTTCGTCCTACTATCCTGCCTGTGTACCTCTCGTGACCCCAGTTCGTGGTTTATTCAGTTTTTGTATTTTCTCCCTAGTTTTTGTATTTCCTTTAGCAGCATCTTCTTTTTGTTGCTGAAACTGCTTGGTTTATTTAACATTCTGTGTTTGTTACATTCTACGTGCTGTTTGTGTCTTGTTTTTGGGTCCTTTTTGAAAAAAAGCTGACAAGCCAGCCCTCATTTAGAGGAGCGAGAGTCTCTCCTGGAGGGCATTTATAGAAGTGTGCTAGGTAGTCCATATAAAAGTGACAGAAATAGTTTGTGTAAAACCAGGACCAACCACTGTGTAAAGTGGGTGTGGTTGTCTGATTTTTAGTTTAAGAAAATTACAGAAATGATCGGACATAATCCCCCCCCCTCGCAGATAATAATACTTGTAGCCTCACACTTTTTCTGCTTCGAGTCCTGCAGGCCCAAAACTCAAGGTAGGATTTGAACAAAAATTCCTCACCTGTTGGGCTAGTTTTTTCATACGTAGCTGCAATAAAAGTAGAAGAACCTTTACAAAATTGGGGCACTTTTGAACTCCCAACTAAAAAGGGGAGGGACTCATCCATCCTTCTCTTCCCCCAGTGTGCACCCCTGCTTCCAGGATCCAGGTTGTCTGGTTTTAATGCAGCACTGTTTGCTAATCTCATAAAACTACAACAAGTTTTGGATACGAGACACACAAGCTAATAGAGATCCTTGAGAGCTGATTGGTCACAGGGCGTGCCACATGACCACAGCCTCCCTGGTTTGAATCTTGTGGGAGATCTTTGCTGCATGTCATACCCCCTCTGCTTCCCGTCTACTTTCATAAGCGTCCAATAAAACTGAAAAATTGCTCTAGCTGAGGACAGTCATTTCAATTTCTGAGACTCTTATTAAAAACAAATTGTCCAACTTTGGAGAGTTTTTAACAGTGTTGTGTTTTCAATATACTGTATCAACCATACTCTTCTTTTTCTCTATTATGAGATGTTCAGCTCAAAAAGTGATGCAACTCTTTCTAGGCATATCTCCGTCTGCTTACCTCTCAGCTTCCTCTTTCTCTTGTTCACAAGTCTCCCAGTAATGATGTCTTTTGTGGATCACTTCTGTTTTTATTCCATCCTGGCCAGAGAGTTGTTTGGTTAACCTTCATTTTATTAGATAAATAAGGGCCAAAGCCTTTTTCATCAATCAAACACCTTGGACTCACACTGCCTACTCATACTCTGGGTCATTTCACAATATCAGCCGGGTCTTGACAGATTAAGAGGTTCTCTGGGATTTGAACCGTGAAACAGAATAAAGTTGGAGGAATGTAAGAACAGTGTTTATTCTTATGTTCAGGAGCAGGATTGTGTTACTTTTTTTGCAAATTGAATTTATTTATTTTATTGAAAATAACTTTTGTTAGTATTCAAATTAACAGTAACTGATCTGATAGTTAAAAGACTGAAAAAACAGCCATTTAGAATGTACTCATATGGGTTATAAATATAACATTAGCCAAAGACTATCTACAGC
The DNA here is from genome assembly GCA_029783805.1 of Acanthurus tennentii. Classification (NCBI taxonomy): domain Eukaryota; kingdom Metazoa; phylum Chordata; class Actinopteri; order Acanthuriformes; family Acanthuridae; genus Acanthurus; species Acanthurus tennentii. The sequence goes on from JAPZDZ010000014.1 coordinate 14,783,243, forward strand.
AACTGCATTTCTCTCCTCCCAAACTGCTTTTTGCCAAATTTCATTGAAAAGAGTATATAAGCATATTAATGACTCCATTTAAGCTCATTTTTACACATTTATCTCGTTCTAGCACACAAATGATGCTCCTGAGTCACTTTTGTCTGTTAAGTCTAATTTACTGATCCCAGTGTTGCGTTTCCTGACCTCAGCTGCCTGAAGGAGCAGACTGCTATGACAAACATTCGTAGATGAAGCATGGATGAAATAAAACTTTACTTCAACTTTCTGGTTTGACAAAGCACAAGCAACATCAGTTAAGTCTCAAGAACCTTCTAAATCGAACCTCTGAGGCCTTTTTTAGACTCTTGAGTTATATTAGAAATTTACAAGTAAGATTACCAGTGTTCCGAAGAGGTTTAATATTACATGATCCTGTAAAACACCTGGTCCAACCCAACTGATAGGAATTAATGTTGGCAGTGTATGTTTTTGCAAATCACAGACATGCTGAAACTTTACATTTCTTTATATTTTTTCATATGAAAAATGTGATATTTTTGTGGATATAGTTTGGTTAAGTATAGGCACAAACCTTTTGATAAGAGTTAAGATATGATCAAGTTTGTACTTTAAAAAAAAACATAACAGTTATCAAAGATTAAGCACAGCTTAACATATCTTGTTATATTGCTAGAATCATGTTTATTAATTCTCCCTTCATTCCCTACAAAACCCAAGATTTTAGTCCCTTGCAACCATTTAAAAGTATTCCCAACTTATCCTTAAAAACACCCTCTTAGGTCACCAGAAACATGGTTGTAAACACCTAAAGTTAATCAAACCCATGTCACACTGATATGAGCTGTTGAAACATTGATACATTACATATGAGTGTACAAATTTCTGTTAAAATCTTTGTAGCAACCAGGCCTCCTGGTCACATTAAAATACAGAAAAAGGCATTGTTAAAAACGTTTCTTTAAAGCATTGTACAGTATTTGTGATGAATGATTAGTTTGATTAAAAAAAGATTAGTGTCAGGACCAAAGCCAATTAGAGTAAACAAAGTGAAGATCTTGTCCTTTTAGTTGATGTACATTTTGAGATGCAGAAACATCTAGCATGAAAATAGTTCCAAGGGAACCTGAGCTGCTTGAAAACTAGTTTGTGGGTGTACTTTTATCAGTAGGGACTTTATTCTGAGTGAACAGATGATATTATAATTGCCGTGTGCAAAAGAAAAAGACCCATAAGCAGCACAGAACACATCGAATGAAGAAGTTGGCTGAAGATCAGGATGCGATGAGAAGTAGACTCTGGTGAGCTCAGCCTGAGTATTGGATTGGATAAAGAATAAGCAGCTGTAAACAGAAAGATAAATGGATGAGCATGAAGATAGTCTTTTTAAATTTACTTCCACTGAGCTTCCACTATGCAATTGCTGTGAGTGTCCAAACATTGCTGCAATTGGGTATTTATTTTAATCAGTTCACCCATAGCAGACGTTAAAGATACCCCCTCTTTAAAATGTTTCAACAAAGGGTCCTTGACCAAGCTATCCAATGTGTTAAGTTGAGATTGAAAACAGATTGACAGATTGCCCTACAGTGTTTCACACCACAAAAAGCGTACTTGATACCATGAAAAAAATCAACTTTTCCAGACCTAAACTACGAAGAAAACAGCTCAAGTAACCCAAGAATTTCATCAAACTTAAAACAAATGATTTCTCACTTATTTCTCAATGATTTCTCATGTCATTGTAGTTTTCATAGCAAATTGGTTTATTTGAAAATGACCTTCAACGGAAAATGTTCGGTAGGTGTTGGCCTCGCTTTGCTCTGGTGACATTTGGTCTGATGCAAGAGCTCACAGACTGACCAGAGACACTTAGAAAGCTTATTTTAAACAC
>JAPZDZ010000014.1:14870222-14881334 GCA_029783805.1 Acanthurus tennentii
TCCACACAGAAAGATCCCATGCGCCCGAACCGGGACGCGAACCAGGGACCTTCTAGCTGTGAGGCATCGCTGCTAACAACCGAGCCACCGCGCAGCCCCTTATTTATTTATTTATTTAGTTTTGTTTTTTTTTTCATCAGGTTAAATCTCATCTCATTAAACCACATTTCTTCAGGTCAGTGTAAATTATTGCCTGTAACACAAGCAGTGATAGCATATGACACCCACTCCATCCTTTCATTACATTAAAAAAATATATATTGTCCTTTCCTTACATGAGTATTTTAGCTCAAATTAACTAATCATTTCCTGGTATTTAATTTCTTCTGTGCCATCATTTTTATTTAATATGAGCATTTTTTGGAAAGCAGTCAGTAAAATAAAAAATATTAAATGCACTGGGCTTTTTGGAGCCTTAAGAAATGGATTTAAAGTGGTACTCAAGGTATTAGTGTCTTTTTGAACATTTATGGTGCACCTGACATGCTTTCACAACTCCAAGCTACTTTTCCTTAAATGTTACACAGTATTACGAAGGAATAAAATGACTATAGCAAAAACTAAAATGAACACATTTACCAACCATACTTTTAACATGCCAACAGTTAAAAGCAAAACTTATTATTTTCCAAGCAATTTCTCTTTGGATTGGAACTAAAAATGCAATCAAAAATGATACAGAACGACTCGGAGTAACTTCTGCTCTCCCTCCAGCAACTCATTTACTGCTGAACGCGGCTCATTCAGCCAGATGCATTAAAGTTAAACACAAGTAGACGCAGCGAGTTGATGGAAAGCCGCTACACCAAAAAGGTAAATTACAACACTTCATCACAAAATAATTGCTGGAACACTCCAAGCATCACAGATTAACAAGAACTAACATTATAAGCATATCCAAGGGGCGATTTTTCCTTTAAACCTGCTTTATTTGACCTTCCATGTGTCACCTGGACAAACGTCATAGCGCTCGCTTGCTAGCTCACCGCTGCACCTTGGCACTTTGTTAATGGAGACAGAGAGAGTGATGGAAAGTGAGTGTTTTAGTAAAAGAGCAACACTGACAATGAAATTGGGTGTTTGAGAGTGATAAAATAGAAAGAGAGAGCGAGCGATCCATTAAGGCGAACCATTTCTGTTTGGAAAGTTCTCCCTGGCAGCAAATTCGTCCCAATCATCGAGCTCTAATGTAATCACTTTATGAGGCCAAGGCATAATGAATATAGTGTTTAGGTGTGCAGATCCAGTCCTGGCCCCTGGTCCTCTAGAGGGAAGTGTACATTTCTGTGGCATCCTGTATTTATTTGAAATACCCTCTGTCTGGTCTCGTAATACAGACACAGGCAAGTGGGCATAGAAACCCTTTTCTATTCCATCCATTTTCATGATGCGGTCTCGCATTAATGGCACTCTCCATATGTTTTAAAGAAATAAAGCAGTAAAAGTTGCCCTGCTCTGCCTTCACTCAATTTGTCTTAAGTTTGATGGGAGAAAAAATCAGACAATTTGTTTCCATTTTTAGGGTTAAGGTGTACAATTTGTCTCTATTTTAATTAAGAGGTATATTCAAATCACAAAGGTTTTGAGTCTGCTTCTTGAAAAAGACGCTGTTTACACATTTGAATTGACATACAACTCAGACACAAGGATGAGAGTGTGAGGTTTTTCGGATTTTGCTCTTGTTAGGGTGTTAAAGCCTCTGAAACATCATTTACACCATCACATGGCACTAAAACCCTCTGCTGAAACCACACTGAGGACATTTTGTTATTGTTAGCAGCTCTTTAATGCACACCTATTCACTCACTGGCTTGAAAAAAATCCTTTGGAATACTTCCTGGGCATTAATGCAACAGTTCAACATTTGAGTAAAACTACTTACTCACTTACTTGCCAGGAGGTAGATAAAAAAAATGATACCACTCTCACAACTCTGGAGCCAATTTAAGCTAAAGTGGGAAACAGAGCCTGGCTCTGTGTGAAGGTAAAAATATGCCGAGCAACACCTTTACAGGGCCTGACACAGCAAGCTGACGGTTGGCCGTTGACCACTGTCAGGCTGCCGGTGAGCGTTTGTCACCCTAGTTTTTCGGTGTGTCCTTCACCACCGGCTCTTGTTGGCGGCCCTTTTTGGCAGCTTTTTACCTGACTTATGTTAAATTGGTGATGGAGCCCGTCATAAGTGGAACACAAAGGAGTTTTTAAAAAAATAAGAGGTATAATTAAACTCCAGTTCTCAACACAGATTCAGGAAAGCCCATTGAGCCTGTTGCTGTAATATTCCTGATTTTTCCTAATTTTTCTTGTTCACCTCTCTCTTTCTTCTTTCAGAACAAAAGGTTAGAGGATGCCATTGTTATTTGCAGCAATTTATCCTACATACTTAGGATAAGCAGCATTATATTATGAAAAAGTGACCAATAATAGACAAGAGTGGTGTGAAAATGGCTACCAAAAGCTGCTTTGTTATAAAAATGGTATACAAATCGGCAATCCTTGGGTTTCCATTTTCCATGTTAAATGAAGACTACCTCCACCTGCTGGTCTGGAGAGTTATTTCCTAGGCAGAACCTACAGGTTAGTTGCCTGTCAGCTGTTATCATTGCAAGGTGTGCGAGTGCAACTTTTTTGCTGAGTCGCAATGTGAGGCCACCCAGCTGTTGATTTTATAATTTTGCGCGCGTGTGTCCATAACATGTTTCACAGCCCAATAGGTGTTGATAGCACTATTACTACAGTGTGGACAAAGCCAGCTGTTTTCACCTGTTTTCCTGTTATTATGCTAAGCTATGTGGCTCTCTCTCTACTGGATGTACTAACAGTCTAACTCCCTACATGAAAAATGATAAATATTTTTATCACTTAAAATTTGGACTATTATTTCAAAAGAATACTTCTTTGCTTAAGTCGGCGATGTGATTGGCTTTGCCTGTCTCTCTCAGTGGTTTGATACCCAAAGGGCTGTTGGGGCTTTAAACTCTCTGCTTAGGCACAACCACGCTGACCAAAGTAAATATGCAAATGTACATAAACTCATATAAAATTAATCTGTTGCCTACTAAAAGACATGGTCAGACAGAATCTATACCAAGGTATTTAGGTTTTGTTTTAAAATCAGCGTTATAGATAGGGTGGTGACAGGATAAACACACATGAAGCGCCTCCACCTACTGCAAGAGGGCCCGCCTCTGTGGACTCCAGCTTATGTAAAATTAGATCCTCCTTCCTGAGTCGTCACTTTCTTCTGTGTATATAGAAATGGATGTATGAGCACCTGCTTACATATGTACGTACATGAGCCAACATCCACAATGTCCTGTTCCAGACTTCACTCATTTGGCTCTTGTTTGTTTTTGACTTAACACTTGTCTGAACATATACTGTCAAAGCCAAAAATGGCTTTGCTTCATTTGTACAACGCACACAGAAAATGTCCCAACATTCCTTGCTTCAGATAGCCAGCTTTTATTTTATTTTAGTAAGGGTGGTCATTGTTTGCTTTAGTTATGATAACTGTATACTCACCAAACTAATTGCTGACATCTTGCTAAAACAAAGGCAGGCAGATTAGAGTGTCATGTGTTGGGATTAACTGTATTACAGCAAGTGCAATACATCAAAGCTGAACTGGGAATGCTGAACTGCAAATCTGATATTTACTCTTCATTTTTCCTTTTTTATTTACATAAGTGTGTTTGAAGCCCGCCTAATCATCTGACTGCTGCTGTCAGATGTCACTGCTGCTTGCCCCATCTGACTTCAACATCATCGCTGCTTTCCAAATCTCAGCAATTAACTCAGTACAATGTATTACTGTACACTATTATATACTATTATAATGTATCATACATGTATCCATGCACATTATTTTTACGACTATCATACTTAATTTAAGTCAGCTTCCGACCTCTTCTCTCAGTATAATTATAAAAATGTATGTTCATAAGCAACTTTCTGCAACACAATACACATAATAACTTTAAAGCTTGTGTGTGTGTGTGTGTTTATATATTTGGTTATGTTTATGTGCTTTAGCTAAAGTTGCTGTAACTGTAACGGTCCAATGAGCAGTTTTACATTTTAAATTTTAAAACAGGGACTTCGCAAAAGTCCCTTTAGACAAGAAATGTAAATAAAAATGTTTTTCTTCCTTCCCCTCTTATTTAATACGACCTGAGTTACTCCCTATGGACTTGGTCCTGATTTTCATTGTTTAAGATAACATTTAAAATTCCCAGCCATAAGTTATATAATATATGCCTGATTAAAATCTCCCACTGCTTTGCAGAGTTAAACCTGTCTTGGTTTTCTGTTCCTCGGCCCCAGCTGATATTTTTATTCCTGGCCTCAGTGCAGCAGCAGCTTTATGTGTATTCTGATATATATAAAGGTTATGGCATCGCTGTCTCCAGCAATAGAAGAAACATGTTGCTCTTGGCTGCGTGGAGACAGAAAATAGTTCCTGTGGACTGAGACATCTCCATCCTTTCATCTCCGTCTGTCTTAATTTTGTAGACTTTGAAACCCCAACGCTCACACACATATACATATACACACACACCTTCCCCCTCTGTGGTGCATGTGTTTGCAATAATGAACCGTGCCTGTAAGAAGTAAATACTGCATGGTGGTATTCAATGGAGAACAGGTGACCTGTAATCTGAGTTTATCACAAAGAGACACACACGCAGAACGCTAACCAAACATCTGAACATGCAGTCAGCAGCTCGCGTGAGTTTGCGCCGATGCTGTCCTACCATACCTGCTGGTGTGTCGAATCACTTTCACGCGCCGCATAGCAGATCATGCAAAACCCATCGAGCCACGCTCCTCCGGCATTCACTTCGATTGGTGCTGACACCTGGCAAACGATCCGGCGTTTTCACGTATGGGAGAACATCAACATGCGACTTCCTCCTGCGGTTTGGGTCGCTCCCCAAAAAGTCTTTCCATTACTTTCCTGTGCCATACAGATGTTTTGGTCAATTTTGTGCTGAAACCGGTGAAGGTATGGATTCAGCGGCCTTGTTGTGCTGCTGGTGGCTCTTTGGCTGGACTCTCAGTGGATTTATAGGAGTGTTTATTTGAGATCAGATTGCCATCTGTCTGGAGCTATGGAGCCTTTAAGCCCAACTACTTGATGCAGACAGTGTGGATGTCATGCCACAGCACTGAAGTCATGCTTATATGTACAAAGTGCATTCTACGCAAAAGTCTCTTAAAAGTCATATACAGGTCATCAGTCTTTAAAATGACAATGTTCTGAGATAATTTGAGAGCACAGTATCCGATTTCTGTACACTGGGGTACAAGACCTGACACCTTTTCTGCCATTTGGTGCCGGGGCAGGTGACACTGAGTGAGGCTTTACAGCCTCTGCACTGGAATAACTGCCTTCTGTAGGCCTGACAACTAAACAATGAACTAAAACTCAATGTTTTCCCCATCTTTTGATACATTGTTTTGATGAAAATATCAATTTATTGTAGCTTTTAGTAAAGAAACCATTATTATTAACAAGAACATGCCTTGTAGTTGCATAGTTGACAACTCAGATCCTCAGAAAAAGGTTTATGGAAATCCTGGTCTTTTATACAACACAGTCTACTGTTTTCTGTTTAAAAAAAATACTATTTCTCAGCATGTACTGTATATGTGTGATGATTGGTTAATAGCAGTAGCATGTTAAATCTGCTGTCAGGCCTTACGAGTTTGACCCTTGGCACTGCTTATTATTAGCCTTGTGATGCATAATTTAAGCTTACTGCTTTATTACAGCTACTCTTGCTATATAAAAGCATTCGCTGCATAAGGAAAACATAAAATTTGCTGTTGGCTAACTGACAATTTTTTAAAAATTGTCCTTAATACACAGCATTTTCTTTATGGCATGTGGGTATTATGATGTCATTAAAAACTCAAAGCCTTCTGTGAAACACACTTGTGGAGAGTAATATTAGTAAATAGTCGTTTTACATGAGAGATGATGAAGGTTCAGCGTTTCCTGCCATCCTGATTAGACCAGTGCATTAAGCTGCCCTCAGTGAGGCAGTGCAATATATTTCACAAAATAAATGCATGTGTGTAAATGGATGCCATCAGCTTACTATTTTATCCGTGACTCCGAAAGGGAAGAGGTTTGTTAAGATACTGATGGGAGTGCAGAAGCTGTGGATTACAGGTTGACTGCTACTTGCCTGTCAGATTTAATGGTACAACACTTCCTGTATCGCCAAGGCCTCTACGCTTGACTGTTTTCCTTTGACTTGTGGTTTAAAATCTATGGAAATTAATGAAAATTGTGGTCTAACTATTTATATCACTAAATGATAGAGTGTAGGCGGAGGGAGTTAAAGGAGAATTTAGGTATGATTCATTTCCTGCATAGTTGATTTTTCTTAAAACCCTTTATTTATACAGGAAAGGTTTGGTAAGCGTGCATGCTCTGTTTCAGCATGACTCATGTAGGTTCTGCATGCAGGAGCAGCACTGTTACTTGAATTTAAAGGCTAAATGTTCAAGGGCACCCACTTTGATGACAGCAAGAGATTTACAGTAAAATTCTAAGGTGGTTGTGATGGCTGACATTTCACAAATCCAGTATTTAAATAACACAACACCGTTACTAAATGTGAAGACTTTGCTCTCCAAGAAACATCATCTTGAGGTCCATGGGAGTACTGACTTTGCACAAACAAGGCTATAATGACCACAAAAAGAAACAGAAGAAAGAAAAACAAGCACGAAAAAGCTGAGAAAAGATTTATGGAACAGTGACACATTAAGATTTTCATAAGTTATACACAACTGCTGATAACAAATTTGATAAATTTGTGCTTTCAAAGTCCAAAAAGTCAGAGAAATTATCTGTGCAAGCAATGAAAAAACCTAAATTTTCCTTTACTCTTGTCACTAACACTATATCAGCAAGTTTGTAGTATTTATAGTTTGACCAAAATCTTGGTCAAAGACATTTGTCCACACTGACTATGGACTTCATTGACTTTCCTAAGCTAAGCTGTTGCATTTTCATTTAAATGTACTGGGAAAACTGCACAAGCACTGTATAGGCACTACAGCAGAGTTTTGGCCATTTACAGTGAACTAGTATTACTTTTTCTATATTTAGCTGCATTGTTGTCATGAACACATCCAACCAATGTAAGCAGTCTAATAATAACTTGATCTGCAGCAACAGGTTACTGTAAAATATCCCAACATGTTATTCTCTTTTTCTCACTCAGCACTTTGTTGACCGCCTCTGCACTTCTCAAGGACAGGCAGATTGTGTATTCCACCCTTCTCCATCTGTGTTGCATTCGACCAGCCGGGACTATCGTACCCTTCGGAAGGATATCACAGATCTGGTTACTGCACAAGCAATGCCACTCCCTACAATGGAGATCTGCTCGCTGCCCTGCGAGGCCTCTCTCTGCCTTCAGTTCTCTGACCTTAAGATAACGCCTTGGAGAGATACTGCAGTCCACAATGCACTGAGGTATGTTTTTGCTCACATGCATCAGAGGTAGGACAAAAAAAACTCTCTAACTGTAGCAAAACAAGTTATTTCCAGCATGTGGTGTCTAAATTTCATCAAGTTGTGCAAGACTTTTCCTTAGTACGCTTTACCCTTTTTTCTCCTTCTTCTTTTCTGCGCCCTTTGCCACAGAGGGAAAAGAGGTAATAGCGTTCGCTAATTTGGCCCTGGGCTGCACAGTCAAAGCCATATGCCAGAGTGAATCTGTAAAGCTAACATTAGGCAGCAGATATCTGAGGCTAGCGGCTGCGAGCTTTGACATCCTGTATTACACCTAATTGCCACCAGACATTACATCGAAGTCTCTGCAAAAATCCCCCACAACCACCTGCTCCTTGCTCTGTTTACCTTTTACACCGGGAAAAAGCAGGGTGAGAGTTCCTCACTGTTATTTTCTGACACCCGAGCTGAGGATTGGGGAACTGGAATGTCAGGAGAAATTTGAATTTGAGACGTGTTAGGATAGTTAAGGGGTATCCCCCAGTGCATTGTGTTGCAGGGGTACGGTGTATACTTTCCTGATTTATGTGTTTTTGTAAGAGTAATGAGAGAGGGAGAAAACAGGGCAGGGGTAATATGGAGGCATAACCATAATTAGGTGAATTATAAGTTTCAGAGTCATTTTCGTAACATGGGGGAAACTTTTAATGAATGTTACAGCGAGAGGGGTGTAAATGTATTCTATGCACAAACATATGGCTGTGGCCGTGATGTGGTGAGCGTACAGTTTGAGCTATTTCGCACGACCAAATACCAGTGTCACATGTTGACTGTATATTAATTCACTCTCCTCTGTCCCTCACTCCTCTGACATGAAAGACAAGAAAATTCCACACTCCTTGACAGGGTAATGATGAAATGATTTCACAGCAACATATCCTCTAACACCGCAGTGTCAACCCCTAAGTAAGTCAAGCACTGCTGAATCTCTTTTCGACTAATAAAGCTTGAATCTGAAGCTTTGCAGTGTGTTCTACAGCGTGGAAATAATAACCTAGTTATAAAACAACAGTGTTTACGGACATCATGACTCCAGTTTGGAAGGAAACCCAGAAGTTTTGTTACGATTTTAATTCAATTTTTCTGTCTGGGACACTTGGATACAAACTCCGTGGCCAAAAGGTGACCTAAGCAATCCTATTTGGCTGTTGGTTTTGATGTATTTTGGTTTGAGTACTTAGTTACAGTCACAGCCTTGAAGAAAAAAAACACTGGCTGGATTCTAGACTCTGTTTTCTTGAATTCGTTTTCTCAATGAACCAATTAATTTTTCCAACAGTTTCCACCACATTTTTCTGTCTGCTATCCTTTTTTGTTATTATTATAATCAGTGCAGTCTAAAATTATTAGGGTAACACTGGGACAATGGAACTCTAATGCTGAAAGAATCTAATGCAATTATTGGTCCCCTTAGGGAAACTACTTTGTCTTGACAACAATAAAAACTTGTACGAATATACTTTTCAAAAGCCTACCATTGGAAAGATGAATAAAACAAAAACAAATACATCTTTCTGTGTATTTTTCATACAATTGATTTAGCTCATGGGCACGAGTGCAGCATACTATTGAGGGCCTTTGCATAAACAGATTTAAACAGTAAAAGGTCATATAGACAACAAATGCAAGAAAAAAATCATTTAAAAAAAATAATACATTCACAAAATATTTAGAAAGGTGCAGGATGATAGTCTGTATTTTTCTTAAAAAAATTAAAGAGGTAGAATAATTATTTAAAAATTCTTGACGGTTCCAAAATGATCATAATATTTACATTTGAGCAAGTTTACTTCTCTGAGCCAACAGCATATAGTATAAAAGTATAAAAGTCTGATTCAGGATATCTAAACCAACTACACAACAAGTACGAGCAGTCAAAGGCTGCCAATAGCTCCTGTTGGTTAACAAGTTGGCTAACTCTGCCAGTTTAGACCCACAGGAGACTAAACGCAACTCTACTAATTCTTGTTTGTTTCTGAGGACATTTTAGTAGCTTCTTTGTTAACATGCTCTTTAACTAGCCAATGACTCTTCCCAACAAATTATGTGAGTTTAAATGAAGCAGCACTTAACTGCATGTTTGTATTTGTGCTCTTGAAAGTATGACCACACCTGTTTACCTTCCAGGCTCTCCAACACATCATTTTATCAGCAAATCACTTGTTTTCATGCAGTTAAAACATTTCAATTCCCCCCTCTTTTTCTGTGATGTTAGCAAATTGCTTGCTCCATCCCACAATGCTACGTAAGGTGCAGAAAAGAATAAGCCACTACATTCGGTGGCTTTTCACCTTGGCATTTTGTATTTGCAAAAGCAAGACACTAACAATACATCACTAGGAGACAGGTTTGTTGTTCTCCTCCTGTGGTCTCGGTCAACACGCTCTCGGTCAGGTTAGCTAATGATGATGTCTTCAGAAAAACTGACTCAAAGGAACAGTAGTAGTTTGTTGACACAGTGGCCGCTGCCTAGCTAAAGTTGTAGTCCTAATTTAAGCTTGGTAAAATAACAAGCAGCCCAGTCTGGACTCGAACTCCTGTGGCACATGGTTCCAAGCAGAGAGATAAAAGTGTATTAAAGCTTTACCTCGATGAACATTTCACTTTGTGTGTCACACTGTGTGTGCGTGAGACCGGTAGACTGAGAAAGGTAAAGGAGATTTACAGCCCTAATCAAAAACTGGCTCACGGTTGGAAATGTAGCGTGAATGATGTCATGAAACTGTCCCCACTCTGATGCTGTGATTTATCACAAAATATGGGGGTCATAAAAGAACACCAGTTAAGGAAGAAAAAAAAATCAAATCAACAACAGGGGCAAACGTAAAGACGCTGTCCTGTGTAGTGTAGCGTGCGTGCATGGCCATCCACATTTCCTTGCCAGAAAAGCAAACAAACGTACGTTTGGATATTTTCTTTTTCGCCTTGGATGTTACACAAACCACCGTTGTTGCTGTTGCCGTCGGGATGATGCATCACGCCGCCAGTCCGTCATCAATATGGATAATTATACTTACTGCAAATTCGGAGCAGTTGCATTGTAAATATTTTTGCTGGGAATCAGGTTGTTATTCCCGCAGAGGTTCCACAAAGTCCAGACCTTCCTGAGATGAACCCAACCATATCCCGTGTGTCACTGTGTATCTCTGTTGACAGGAAGCATGACCAACTGCACCGTGGCACTTCATTAAACAAATCTCTAAAACACTTAAGCCTCTAACCTGCATGGACTCCCAGAGAGAGAGCGAGAGAGAGGGGGTCGTGTAATAGTCTTTGACCTTCTCATGAAAGTTGTTGTATATTGAAGAGCATAATGCAATATATTTTAAAATAAATTAAACAAATTGATGCATTCACTGGTCAATGGAAAAATCTCAGCTGTGAACTTTGGTATAATAAAGGTACATAATGGATACTCTATATTGGCCACTTTTGATTGTGTTATGGTAAATAACAGTATTTTGTATTCCTCAGTACTAACAAACAAGTCTTTTATTGATTAATTTAGTTAGTTGATAATGACCCCCAAAAGCCTTGGCCTTAATAATTATCTGAAATTGTGTGAAAGAACACCC
>JAPZDZ010000014.1:15103737-15119944 GCA_029783805.1 Acanthurus tennentii
TTACTCTCTTTTATCCTCTATTTCACCCCTGTTACTACAGTAACTGACCAACAGATGGCGAGATGGAGCCTATTTGATGACTACAGACTTCTCCATCATGACTTTTTGCAGAATCTGGTTCAGATTGTTGATATATTTGGAAAACTGATGCAGAATGCACCAAATCTTAAACAAGGGCAGTTATAGAACCACTTTAAGCATGCTAAAAGTTAAGAAACGTTCTGATAGAATAACTGTTTACCTATAACATATAAATTGTTTATTTTTTATTAATTTGGGAGTTGCTTGTCCAAATAAATAAATATTTGTGAAAATATTTCACTATTGGCTTACAGCATTCAACAAAAAAGATCTTGAATAATAGTTAAATTACCAAATGCAACTGTTCTAACCATTTTTTTAATCAAGATCCAACTAATTTGTTTATACATACACTTTATACAAAGAAATGACACTGCAGTAAAATTATTAACACTAGTACTACTAAAGTCTTTAGCAACAATAGTTTTTTTATTGGAATGGACCACAGACACAAAACATCCCTGTTTTATTCTAGTTTAGAAAAATTCTAATGCAACAAACTTGCGAAAACAACTCTCCTCATGTCTTCTGCATTGTAAAAAACATTCACTGCAATAATGCCAGTTCAAGCTTTTAGGCAGTATAAATAAAACTTGTGTTGTATCAGACATGTTAAACAGGTGTGACTGCAAATATAACTTCTGCATGCAAAATGTATTTAAAATTTTGTTGTGTGGGCATTGAAGCAGTAACACAAATCAAAGACATTCATTTTTTCTATTTTCTCAAGTATCTCTAATAATTACTCAAGTGACTGCAAACTCTCTGGTGCAAAATACATCCCATTCAATAAAATTTGCAGGTAACAAAAAATCCACATTACCTGAAAAGCAGTGGAGACCTCCGAACCACTGTAGATGTATATAACAAACTCTTAGCATTTACAATAAATATTGCACATTTACAGTGAAGCATACTTTCATACTTACACTTAAATACATTATATACATGGATCGTCCATGTCCTTTTTATCTTTTTCATACAAATTACACATTATTTTACACAAATCCATCGACCCTGCATATAACAAATATCCCTAATTCACAAATTCCTTATCTCTTATCTGTTAACGGTCAAGTCCAACTCATTCCTCTTCATCAAACAGTTGAGGCCTCAGTAGCTTCACAAAGCGTGCACAACCTCTGTGTCTCACGTTAAGTTAATGCAAATTAAAGCCATACAAAAATCAGACACTTGAAGGAGAGGCCTTAAAGTAAAAAATTCACCCCAAAACACTTCAAATTAAACAGGTACTTGTGCTGTACCTTGCATTTCTGGATCCATTTTGTTGCTCATGGTGTGTTTTGTCATATGTTGTTTAGGCCACATAATGTGTTAAAATATCCCCCCTGCAGCTAAAATGGTATCAAGCAGCATGAGATGGGCTTCTTTCTGGAGTTGTCATTTTGTACCAGCAATTAATCAGCAAATAAGTAGAAATTTATTTAACAGAAGTTGCTTGCTTAAAATTGTTATTCCAAATTTAGGAAATCATTAGTGTAATTGTAGAGGGATGAAGTTGGGACCATCAGAACAAAAACTTGAACAACACATGAACACGAAATAATCCCTGGAATGCAATGAACACCACAATTTGATGATAGAAAACAGCATAAGCAGAAAAAGGGCTTTTTTTTCCTTCTCAGACCTCATGGCTTATCAGCTTGGACAGTCCAGCTCCTCAGTGCCTAGAAACTCCCCCAACATGTGGTCGTGTTGAGCATAGACAGGCTCTAAATATGGATGTATCTCCTTACAGTGCAGTGGCCTTGACCTCTCTAGGTGTCTCTGCTCAAACTCCTCTGGTGCTATATGAGGAGCTTGGATGGTAGCTTTCTGAGCCATGGGAGAGAGAGGCACTGGGACAAAGCCATGGTAAACAACCAGAGGTGGGGTCAAAACTTCCAAGGGGGATGCTTGAGGAACAGCACCTTCTGGCGGCTGGACAGGCAGCTGCACATAACTTCCTGTTTCAGGATCAAAGAAAGTTTTTGTCTTGACTTGGACAGGCATGTCTACAAAGAAGTACTGCCCAGAGTCTGGATCCTGAAGGAGCTTCCGTTGGGTCATAGGAAAAGACTGTGTGACAATGGCATGCTCGATGCTTGACTGACTAGAAAGCTGACTGGTGTGGCTTGACTGGCGGGACAGGGTTGATGGATGTAGTACTTCAGTGCTGTACGCATCAATGCTGTGACTCCTTCTCAGTGGGTTGTCTCTGCTGCTCGCTTTGTCTTTGGCTCGGCCTCTCTGCTGAAGCTCATCCATGATGGATTTCTCAATGCGCTGGGTCCTGGGATCAAGCTTCTCATTGGCTGACATATCGGCACTAAGCCTGCGCTCCACTTTTTCTCCCAAGAACCTGTCAATGCTTTGGGATCGGTTGAATGGCCTGTCAGACGTGGGTCTCTCGCCAATGTGAGCTTTGTACACAGGTACATTACTGATGATCCTGTCACTACTATAGTGCCTTTGCTCTGGCTTTTCTCGCACATGTCTGTTACTGCTACGGCCTTTTCTCTCTGTTGCAACACTGGCTGGAACTGGAGCTTCGTTGTTCTGGTAGGTGTTTTCCACTGAATCACGACTTAATCTTCGAGACTTGTGGGTCATGTCTGTTCTGCCGTGATGGTAGTTTTCACTACTGTGTCCTCTTCTTTCAGGAAGCAGTTGCTCACTCAGATCGTCCTTGTTTTTATCATGACAATCTTCAGTCTTTTCCCTGTGTTTTTTATCGCTGTTTTTGCTGTTTCTACTGCTGCTGCTGCTGCTGCTGTTTTTGTGCTCAGGCTTGTCACTCTTGTGTTTATCCACTCTCTTTTTGCTGCTGCTTTGAGACGATTTTTGGGAAGACTTCTGGGCCTCCTCCTTCTTCAGCCTTCTATTAGCCAGCTTGATGGCTTTCAGAACAGCCTTTTCAGATTTGGGTAAGACAGCTGGTGGTTTGGGCAGCCCTGTTTGGCTTTCATTTCCACTGCAGGTGGACCCGGACCGTTCACTGGGAACCTTGGACACTTCATGCCCTGCTGGCCCTACAACATTAGTTCCCAACTCATCAGCTGTATCAGCTGTGCTGGTTGTTAAGCTATCCACACCTTCAGATGATGGACTCACCCCAGAAAAGCGATCTTCCTCTTGTGGAACTGTAAGGAACTCTCCAAATTGGGGTTTCTTTGGGTTTTCACTTTGCAGATTAGGAGGAGACTGCGGCATGGTGGGTGAACTGTTCAATGAAATCTCTTTAGGTTTATAGATTTCATCTGGCATTGGTGTGCTATCACTGGTTGCAGGTTCATTGGCAGGAGGGAGCTCTAGAATTTCCTTGACTTGATGTAACTCCTCTTCTCGGGTCTCTAACCCACTCAGACTCCCTCTTGGTGACCAGGGTTGTATACTTTTCTTCAACTTATTACTAAAAGTGTTGTCTTTCACCTTAAATAAGGCAGGGATCCCCAAAGGCGGGGAGAAAGTGTTGGAAGGCGATATTGGTGTCTGATTGCTTTCATCGTGTGTTAAGCCTTGATCTGAAGTGTTATCTCCTATTTCTTTGTTGTCCTTGTTCTTCACTTCTGTTTCTTTTTCAGGGGATTTTATCACTCTTTTGACAACCTCTGGCTCACTTTCATGATCACTGAAAGAATAATATTCCAATTCCGTCTTTTCTGAATCCTGTTTTGTGTTTCGTGACAAATTACGTGTCATCTCCTCCACCTCTCCGATCAAGTTCTCCAGAGAGTGATAAATATTCGACTCCGTCTCAGTATTTCTGTGTAGTGCACTTTCAACAGAGAAGTAGGATGATTTTGAGGACAAGCTGCTCTGATCAGGTGGGCTCTGGTTGATGGTGATACCGTTTACCAGTAGTAAGGGTGATATTATATTCCTTGGGATTTCACTGAGATTCTCTGCTTCCACATTTGTTTCTTCAACAGCTCTCCTTATTTTGTCAGGTTCTTCTGACACAAACTTGTTGGATGTGGTGTCTTCCTTGTGTGTTTCCTGTGCCCTGCCATTGCTTTTGTCTGATGTGGCTTTCATAGTCAGATTCATATCTGCTTGGCAATTATTTACTTTATTTTCATGTCCTTTTAGCTGTGGTGATAAATTCAATCTATTTTCAGATTCTGGGTGTTTTAAAGGTGAAATGCACTCAAACACAACTGAGTTGGTTACAGTAACAAGTTTTGATTTTGTATTATTTACCATGTCCCACTTTTCTTTGTCTGTGTCTGTGCTAGCTTGACTTTGACAAAGCAATGTTTCTTTTGCGGAGAAGTTATTATCTTCCTCTTGTTTTTCTAAGCCTATACTACTTATATTTATAATATGTGTCTCTCCATTTTCATTTATCTTCTCTTTGTTAAAGATTTCCTCCTCCATGTCTTTCAAACTATCTGTCTCCCTCATATCACTTCCATCTCCTTTGTTCCCTCCCTTTTTGCTCCTGGGGGGAACAACAGGAACATCTCCTTTTTTGCCCTCATTTTGATAAATCAGATTTTCCCCACTCTCTTCAGAAATTTGTCTAGCCATGTGATTCAATTTCACCTCTGCTGATTCATAGCTAGGATTATCAATTAGCTTTTCATTAGCACGTTTACCTTTAATTTTTTGGAGTGGGTTTAGCTCATCACCAATTTTGTCCAAGCTAGGTGGCGCAACCTTACTTGATCCACGTTCGGTTTGTGACAGGATCTGTCTCATGTGATTATGATCTCTGAGATCACCTAACCTTTCTTTAATATCGTTCTCTTTTGGCGTAATAGCGGTGCTGTTTTGTTTTTTCTTAACCTCAGACACAGAATCTTTCATAGCTTTATGTAGCTGTACCCTTGTTACATAACTTTCATCACTGACCTTCTCATCACATGTTGGACTGGCTTCCTGCTCTTTGAGTTTTTCCTTTCTCTTTTGCCTTTCTGAGATAATCTCTTCAAGAGCCATCTTGGCTTTGTCATAATTGTCATTAAGAAGTGCTTTGTTTATGATGACATTACTGTCGATCTTTGCTAAAGACTCCAGCTTGTTCTGCTCCCTTTCTTTATTTGCAAACAGTTCCCTCTTAGCCGATGTGTTTCCTCTCATAGACAGCATACCCTTTTTAATATTCCTGAGCTCCCTTGAGATCAAATCATTTTTAGCCCTCGCCTCCTCATCTATGTTAATGACACCTAATCCGTTCTTGGCATTGTCAAGAGTCCGCTCGCCAAGTCTTGCTCTCTCTAGTTCTTTTAAAGCATGCAAATCATTAATTATATGCTCGCTGTCTCTTATTTCTCTGGGCGAAATCGACTCATCTGTTTCCATTCTTGCGTTCACTTTCAGGTTGCCTTCTTCAGAGTCCTCTCTTTGTTCATCGTTTGTCACTGAATGTCTCTGACATTTTATATAATTGTTCTGTCTGGCTGAGAATATATGTTTGACCTTGCCCTGTTTCTGGACAGATTCTTTTTCATTTTCGGATAAATCTTTGCTTAAATCCACTGAATTACCATTAGTGAGTTTGTCAGCGTTATGTATTTGCTGTTTGTCTAGAGGTAGTTGAATATCAGATTTGACAAAATTTCTCTTTGGGACAGGTGGAGGCTCTTTCTTGACATCACCATTTTTGCTAACCATTGTTGCACTGGTAGCTTCATTATCTGGCTCTGAAGTCTCCCTTTTGTTGCTTAACATTTCTTTTGAATATGCAACCCTCTTGTCTATTTCCTTTTCCCTCAGTTCTTCTATGTCTGAACTGGGTTTCATGATGCTATCTAACTGGGCTGCAGATAGAGCTTTATTTTTGGCTGCATTAATCGCTTCTCTTGCCGCTCTAATCACTTCCATTGTGCTTATGGATTGGCCACTAGTATCTTTTTCCTTAGAACTCACAGACTTTGGGCCTAGGTGTTTTTCATTCACGTCTCTGGCAGGTTCTTGTTCTTCTGTGTCTGGTGCATTAGTTGGCCTTTTCCTTCCTGATACATGTGATGACAACCGTTCTTTCTCAAGTGCACGGGGTGAAATCAGGGGTGAATGATCTTTGTTGACATTTGAGGTATTTGGTGAAAGCCCTGTGTTTGTTGGCAGTGCTTTTGGGGAGAGCTCTTTGTTCAGCGTGAGTGGTGAAAGTTCATTTGTCTCAATGGGTCCGTCTGTGTGTGTAGGAGCTCCAGTGCTCACAGGGACTTGTAGATATTTTATATCAGTGTCAACAGTACTGGCTTTCTTGTACAAATTCAGGGAAGGGTAATTCTGCTTTTTAGCCATGGGGCTCTTTGTCTTTTTTGAGTGTTTGAGAGAGGAGATAGGATTCTCCTCACCAAGGCTGCCATTATCCACAGCTTCTCTCTTGGTTTGCAGAAGATTTGATAACAAATAATCATCTGAAAGAGGTCCTTCAGAATTATTTTTAGTCAGACCTGTTGGGGTGTCGCTAGACTCCAAAATAGGACTGCAAACTGTCTGTCCATCTTTTAGGATTGCAGGAGTGCTCAAGCCAGATGCGCTGCCCTCAGAGCCAGTTTGTGGATGTTTCACATAATCTGACTGTGGAGACTGGGTCCCACCCCCTTGTGCTTCTAAAGTTTTAAATTTAGGTGGACTGTAACGACTTTTCACTCTTTTCCTGTTGTCTTTAAGGTTGAAGAGAATGCTAGATGCAAGTGATTTGTAGCTATCCCGCTTGACTGGAGGTTCAGGGGTCAGTTTGGCCTCAGAGTGTGGTCTTAGTGGAAGGTCAAGTGCAGAGGGCGAGAGGACACCTTGGAGGATTTCTGATGTTTCTGTCGGTTGTCTGGAGGGAATTAGGGGAGTCATTAGCTGGCAAATGCTAAACGGAGTAGATGCCAAAGAGCTTACTTCCTCAATGGCTTTCACCTCTACAGACTTGGCTTCGTTTTTGACCAAAAAGGGACTCTCATCCACAGTCTTTGAACTGCTCTCCTGAGGTGGTACTCCAGGCTGATTGACTGGGATCACACTTTTTGCCCTGGACCTGTTGCGTCTCCAGGGGACTGCACTCCCATCCCCTCCCTCTGAGGAGCACCTCTTCTCAGCTGGTGTAGCAGAGGGCTTTGGCAGGACCTTTGGGGGAGGAGGGGGAGGGATGGGTTTAGGAGCAATGGGAGGAGCGGGCTCAACCTCTTTCTGGGTCGACTGTGCCACCTTTGTGTTCTGAGTCTCTTTTCTGTGTTCTGCTGTCAGCTCTTTGTAAAAGGGCAAGTCATACCATTTAGGGATATTATCTGTTGGGAGAACTGTGTCCTCTTGGGCAAAAGGGAAGCGGTTAAAATCCCTCCATGTTTGGAAAGGGCTAAACTCACTGTGAAGAAAAAAGTTTTTGATGTTAAGCTTCCTTAGTTTGACAGTGGATTTTCCATTTTTTATCTTTGAGGATTTCCCTGAGGGAAGGGCCACATCTTTGCCTGTTTTATTCGATGAATCATCAACAAAATGTTGTCGATGACGATTCTTGCAATGTCCACCTGTGATATTGGTGTGATAATCCGGGGAGAATTCCGATAACTCTCTTTGGATGCTGCGAAGTGCAGACTTATCCCAAGATTCTACCTTAGAGTCTGTCACGCCTCCATTTTTGTTTAATATCCCTTCACAGCTTTCCTCTGTGGCAGTCAGTGCCTTGAGGAAGGATGACATGTGGCATATACTCTTTTGTTGCTGCTGTTTCCATGGCTGAGCATAATTTTTGTCATTTTTATTTTGCCCTTGCTTTTTAGATTCCTTAGAATGGGTCTTTTTATGAGGCTCCCCTGCCAAAGGTTTGTGGCAGCTGAAAGGTGAGTATCCATATAAGAACTCGTCATTGTAGACTGCGTCATCTCCAACGCAGAGACTCCGAAAGGCTCGATCCGTTAGAGTGCTGACCTCGCGATCAGTCTCGTCCATGAACAGGTCGGTGAAGCCATTGGGGAAGCGATGGTGGAGCATGCTGCCCATCCGATGGCTCATGTGTCGCTTTTCCACGCAGCTCATGATGTCAGCAACTTTCTGTCTCGTGCATCACCTGTTTTGCCTCCTCTAAGGTTGTTGTTACTCTGCAGAATCTTTGGGTTTCTCCTGGCTCAGATGGACATCAGGGAAGTGGTTGGATTTGCAAGGCTCCTAAAAAAGACAGTTATATCAGTGTCAGTGCTCAAAGTTGTAATTTTAAACCAATAAACTCACTCACATATTGAAAGCAGTTGTCTCATTTAACTCAATTTTTATGGTTGAATAATTCTTTAAAAGGTTGTTTGATTAGTATGATTACTATAAAAGGTTGTAAACTGTAGCTGCACTGATGACCTTTATGTACATCACATGTGCTGGCTTCAGCCATGCTGTCACTCTGCAGGCAGCAGACAAACACTTACCATGCGCTTGTCTATTTTAGGCACTTATGTTGTCTTGAGTTGTGAGCACTGTGCTGTTGCTGGCTGTAAGAAATGCTTTCAATCCTTTTACAAGGACATTATTTGAAAAGATGAACTATTCCATTGTTACTGTTTGTGCATTTCAAAGGAAAGACCTACACCTCACATTTCCAATAAAAATAGTCTTTTTCATATTAAATCAATTCACTTGGTTGAAATACATCAATTCCTCAGCAAAGCTTCAAAAACTTTTGTTTTCTGCATATTTAAATCACAGAGTGCAGTAAATGTAGGTAAACCATCATGTCGGTCACAGGGTGCTTCAGCAGCAGCTGCTCTACTGTAGCTTACTTTAGCTATCTGGGTGAGGTCTTAGAATAGCTCATTAACCCATATATATGTCCTGACCTGGGAGCAAAGCCACTGGCAGATAACTCAACTGTTCAAGTATTTGTAAAACCATGACTCTCCATATAAGCAAAATAGGTCCATTGGGACGAGTTTAAATAAACATTCAATCATTCACCAGTATGTTTTTGCTTATATAACTTCATTAGCACAGTACAATTTGAGAACAGTCCCAGAAATCAGGAGTCAGTCGTGTTCAAAATCAAGAATTATTACATGAAAAGTAGATGAGTTTACAACAGCCAACAAGACAAACCTTTATTCTTATCACTATTAATGTTTTCAATAGAACCTAACAACTTGGGAAAAATTGCTAGAAGTGACTTTACTGTATCTTAAGTCTGACTTACAAAATGTTTTGGCTTTCCAGCAGACTTTGGTCGCCAACAGTCTTCCAGCTCTCATAACTAGAGATCAGTTAGCAACCACGGTACTTTCCCAGCATCTGCTTGTGTATTTATACCCAAAGAATGTGCCCAGTTAACCATACTGTATAAAGGCGCAACCACTGGAATATGATTTTATAATTTTGTCATAAATTAGTAAGTATTTGTGTGAATAATATCTAACTATGCATGTGTAATAATTTATAGTAATGTGCCAAATATAAAGCTCAAATCATTATATATTTCATGCACTGGCCTTCATTATTTTTTGCCTTTTTGTAAACATTCATAAAAACACACTACGTCCTCACCTTGGAGATGGGTCTTTCATGCTGAGTCTTTACATCCAATCTAGTCAGGGGCATCAAATAAAAATCCTCAATGTAGAATCCAAGAATCACCTACTGAGAAAAAATCTTGTTAGCAGTTTTCATCCATTTTTAAAAAAAAAAAAAAAAAAAAAAAAAAGAGTTAAAGAAACAAAGAAAACACACCGAAGTGAGTTAAGCCCTCAAACCCATGTTCAAATGCGCTGGTGTGGCCGGGGTCCTGATAGCAAGCTCAGAAGCTACCAAAATAGATGCACAAGTCTGTGTGGCCAAACTGAGAGGCAACACAGAATGGAGCTAGCTAGCTAGCTCACAGTGGAATAACCAATGGGTGTCAAGTGGCAGACAAGACGGGCCAGCAGGATGAAATGGACACTGTCATTGGTTATTTTTGTAACTAGGCAGTAAGGGCCGATAAGCTCTCATATGGGCCCTCTCTTAACTGTTTGGCACCTTGAAAAGATGAAAGGGCCTTCATGACACCAATCTTTTGAGTCTTAGTGGAAACAATAAGGGTGGGGTTTACTCACCTGGTTGCCAACATCACCCACTAACATTCAGCTTGTGACTCAGTCTGCCTCTGTCACCAAGGGATACAAGCGTTCTGTTATAGCCTATTGCATCACACATCTCCAGTCTAGTGGGATGGTCCCTGAAGTGGAGAATGGGGGCTAAAAACACATGTCTGCTGATTGATATGACCATGGTGGGGGTGAGCTAATTCCTGTTGTTCAAGCTGTGTTTACAAGCTATGTTGTGGACTTGAAGTTGTGTGACTGGGTAGTCTAGTTTTAGGACCAATGCAGCTGTTGTTGCTGTAAGATTAAACTGAAATGGTGGGGGCATTTTGTTGACTTGTTACCCTTTGTGAGTCAGAGGAAGTCAATGGATGAGGTCACATGGGAAGGTTGACCCTGTGAATTCCATAAATGGAGAAAGTGGAGTGTCATCTGTGTAGCCCACTTTGTTTTTATATGTTTCTGGAGAATATTGTGCATGATCTACTCTCTGTAAATTCACACTTAATTATAAGAATTGTTTTTTTGCTGCTATTAAATTTGGGAGCGTATTAATGTGCCAACAGCATCATGATTATGTGAGTTGCATTTGTTTCAATACAGGCCAGAAAATAAATTTAGAAAGAATAAAGTCAGTCATTTCTGTTTAGCCCTCATTTGCCCCAACAACAACTCCATGACTCTGTGGTTCCAGCATCTACATAACTCCATCAAGGTGCCATCTTTAAGCCAGTCTATTTCTGTCATGTTGTATTTCTTAAGGTAACAGCCTGTCTCTCTGCTGACTGCACCTTTAGAACTTTAGCTATCAGTCAGACACAAATCTTTTAGGTGTTGGTTGACTAACTTTAGGATGTGACATAAACTATTTTCTGCAAAAATGGTGATATATGATTTAATTCCATAAGCATGCTCTGATATCTTCACAATAATGCAGTTAAAGAGTAATAATGATGTAGTTTAAACTGTCCTCCTTCAATGCAATGCAAAAAAAAACATTTAGACAAATTTCATATTTCAGTAGAATTTTGTATGTCAGTACATTAAATTTGTGCACTTGCAATACATGTAGCTTGTTCATTTTTAACAGGGAAAAGTCCCTGTGTTGTTTAGATAAACTTTGTTACTGAGCAGTGTGGGGATATCATGTTGTCAGCAAAGATAGAGTTTATGAGAACATTTCCCATTTTACTGTCTGCCTCATGTCTTGACCACACAGTAAGGCCTAACACTGGCTTTGCCAGTACAAGTGCATACATTTCTTTATGCATAGAGTCAGTTGGTAAGCTGTTAAAGAATAGAGATGTCTTATTGACTCAGATATGATTTGTGGCAAGTTCAGAATTTAGGCAAGCCATATCTGGAGTACAGCAGCTTTAAGTGGATTAAAAAAGCAGGAGACAAGCTCTCTCAGAAGAGCGTTTCCTCGCTGTATTAGTATGAAAATTAGTGCAGCGAGATGTTTCTCCAATGCTTACACAGCGCTGTGGAGATAAGGCTGGCTACAGGGACTTTTTTTTCTGACTTTGTCAGTTAAATCTCTTTATCAAGAGGCTTTCATGCTAACAGTTTATAGACACTGAAATACCTGTAGAGGAATATACAGTAAGTACAAACAATGTAGAGTACGTTTTATAGTCCTTATTTATTAAAGATTTGATCAACTCTTCAGTTTTTGGCTCAAATGAACCTGAGATACAAAAAGAACAATAACATGGCTTAATAGCTGCAGGCAGACAGAAACACAATGAGACAACAGACACCTAAAAATGAAGTCGAGTATCCCAGGGTCAGTATCCAGTCTTTGTTTATGTCATTATGACTGACACACACATGTGCTCTTGTTGGCAGTGAAATGACTGGGAGCCAGCGAGCAGCCTGGCTCAGGCTCTATTATGTCCACTGAGGATTAGGACAGACAGGCAAAGAGAGTAACTGGCCTGCAGCACTGGCAGGCCAGTAAACCCAGTTATGGTAATGATGGGACAGCTGAGGCATATAAATGAGGATCTAATAACAGTGACACATTATGATGAAACACGCATATTAAATAAACATCTCTTTTTTCATTACATTTTAATTAGTAGGCAGCATTGCTACACACTTAGTCTTTGTGTTATGATGTGACATAACTTCTTATTTTGGTAGATACTTTGTTTAATGCACAACCTTTATAAATCTGTCACATGGCAGCAACATCTTTCCTGAATTTCACGTCATACTGTCCCTCCTGTAAATGTTAAATTAAAGTTTTTAATAGGTCTCTGTTGACATAAAGCAAAGATTTTTTATTGATTTTATAATTGTATTTTGATCTGTCTGTGTGTGTTTTCTCGATTTCATAGATAGAAAAGCTACAGACAGCAAAGACTGCAGCCTGGAGCTCCAGTGTAACTGAACTTCATCACACGGTCAGCTGTTATTTGCCTTGTGTTGGGAGTGATGACAGGACTGCAATAACTGATACCCTCGAGGACTGATACGACAGGCAGTTGACCAATCAGGCGAATGCATTAGCACGCATCGCATGAAAAAGTCAAGATGTTGAACTTGGTTGAAAACCAACTGCCAAACACACTATCAACCCTACTGCATGCCCAGGATATCTCACCAAGTCCGAACTGACTGAGGCTGGAACCAGTCGAGACTGACCAGAGGCCTTGACCTGTGATATAATACTGGCAGTTATAAATCTGAGGAGCATTTTGTAAGCTAGGGCTACATCTGTCCTCCAATCTACTTCTAAAAAACAACATCATCATCATGAAAATCACATTTGTTGAATATGTACCTCTGCCATGAATTCTGTGATTGACCACATAGATGTGTATGATTTAATGACATTAAGTTCAAGAACCATAAAATACATAAAGAGCTACCAAACAGAAAGTAAAATAAAAGCTTTTAAAAGGAAGCTGTGGGACAGCCCACTGTTGTAATTAGATAATGGAGAAGTGAACCAAAACAAAACTGCAGTTATATAAAAAATAACATGGGTCACTTCTGTAATCAAAATTTCTCTCTAGTAAATAAGTAGTAACAGCAAGTAAATACCCAACCCAGGACATGTGTGAGGCCTTGCATTAACGTACGGAACATCAAGAAAAGTCAGATAAGGACGTAATCATTGAATCAGCAAGGCTTTGAAACCCACAAGCTCAGGAAATTGCTCATTATTACACAAGACAGAGAGACACATCAAACTCACAGGGAGTCAGTAAAGGTCCAGAAACAAGAGAAATGAGGGGGTTTAGGAAGTGTCGGTGTTTGTCGGCTGTTATTAGGACTCTCCTTATCATTGGTGAGTACAATGGACATCTGTTGTAGTAAAGAGTACACAATGTATCTTTACCTTATACAGGCTGTGATATAATGCCGTGAAGGATTGTGCAGGATGTGGGTACAGTGTGCTGTGTAGTGTTACTATATGTGCAGGAGTCTATAAATGAGCTGTGAGCTCCTTTATTGTTTATTATAATGATGGTGATGTCCGTTAGATGTTGGCAAGCTAACTGTGACAGTTGTTAGTGATAAAGCAAACTGCTCTGGAGCCAAAACAGAAACTATGTATGTATTTTTTTTTTTAGTTTTGACAAGAGTTTTCACATCTGTTGTGTTATATCAAAGGGATCAATTTCTGATGGTAAATTGAGTTATTTTGTGAGGTTTGTAAGTTTTTTTTTTTTAAAAAGTATTAACGATTTTAAAGCAGCTTCTTTCACAATGTTAGCTTATGAAAAAAAAATATGGCTTGCATGACATAAAGTTTAATTACATAATTAAGCTACTAATTAATTTATGTTAATTTCAATCCAGTAACAGTAGAAGATGGACAAACACATTACAATACAGAGATACATAAATATATAAAATTATAGTTGCACAGGAAAGCTACTACTATTTGCATGTTGCATTTCTTCCTTTCCCGGCATTATTTGCATTATTTCCCCAACAAGCCGAAGGCAGGCTTTTAGCTTTGCATGTAACATTTGCCAGCTAATGTGAAAACTTCAATCTCTTTTTCTCAATTTTACTTCCTTTACATGTTTTTGAATCAAAGCACAAAAATATCACTGTCATGTTTATATTCTGTATCTTCAAGTCTTAGTGTTTGTGTCCTGACTTGGACTGTGAGCTGAGGCCACAGAGAACTTGCTGGACATGACACATTATGTAAGAGGTCGCACCCTGGTCACTGGAAACTTTATCTCACCAAACACTCAGAGCACCTTCAGCTGAAATTACCATAGACTGATACATATCACATAGACTATCATGGGTCACATGTTCAATCTCTGCAATGGCCAAGACTTCAACCTCCGGCTGGTGACCTTCCAGTTCCTGCACTGTTTGTGTCCCTGCAAGCAAATATAGAAAAAAAAGGAGTCAGCTTATATAATCTATTTTGATGTAGGACTTAATTTTATTGAATAATCTGTAACCCCTCAGATTACTCAGTTTCCTTCTATCCTGTAGGCTGATTTTGTGCTGAAGTTGCATTGACCTAAAGATGTCACATATAGTAACAACAGGCCAGGTCCCAGAGCTGCCAGAGGAATGTGACTGGTATGCTCTGGTTCAGCAACACCCTGCTCCACTCAGTCCCAGTCCTACCTCACCACCCACAATGCAACCCCACTGTTTTTGTCAGAATGAAGCTGAGAAGTTTTTGAATTCACATAGCAAAATCAAAAAATCTGCTGCAGTGGAGGTTTGTGAAGTTATTTAGATTTCTCTGCATTAGGAGCCCATTTCCCATAAACCGGAATAGTATGACCATTCCTAAAATACATTATTAATACAGTTTTATATATTTTTTTTTTCTATTAAAATAAAATTTGTCTTCCTGCTCCTATTTGTGTTTTGTTTAAAAAAGGTAAGGTATGCTGCCAACATGCCATCCAGCAGGCACGTGTCAAGCTAAGGTCTAAAACAAGCATGTTAACTGCATGTGTGTGCGTGTTAGTGTGTTAGAGTGTGTGTTTTAGAAGACCCACATCCTCAAAGTCCAGATTTGAAAATATTTCTCTCTTTGTATTGCTGCATATTTTGCAAATTATATAGATCCATAATGTTAATTGAAAACCGTTTAGATGTGTGCTGTTTAAAAGATTCTCACAGTACACGTGATGCTTTCTGAGGCAGGAGCCAGAGGTCAGAGGTCGACCTCTCTAAACACTTTGAACTCGCTACAGAAAAGCTTTGTGTAGTCAAAACCAGAGGCTGGGAACATTTACTACTCATGTTGTCTGTGAGCAAGACGTTAAACTTTCCTGCTGCTTAAGCAACATTAAAAAAACTGTGGGAACATGAAAGCAGCTCATGATCGCTGAAATCGCTCAACTGTTTTTCTCTAAAGTATGAACAACACCGAGGGCGGCCTTATCTGATACCCAGCAACTCTGTGGTGATCACTCTTTTCCTGTCTGACTGAATGGCCTGTTTTTGTGACCTGAAAATACGTGATTACTGT
Organism: Acanthurus tennentii; assembly: GCA_029783805.1. NCBI lineage: Eukaryota > Metazoa > Chordata > Actinopteri > Acanthuriformes > Acanthuridae > Acanthurus > Acanthurus tennentii. Next base: position 15,119,290 of record JAPZDZ010000014.1, read on the forward strand.
GTTTCATTGTGTTTCAGGGTGCCTGCTGACGAGTGTGGCAGGAGATGATGCAGGTTCTGAAGACAAAATAGGTGGGTCAACAGATCACACAGTTTCAGGTACATTCATGGTAATTTCCGTGAGTCAAAGATTATCTGCCATGTTGTAACACAGAGAAATCTTTTTTTATTGATTGATTCTTTAACTGTCAAGAGCAAAATTACTTTGGATAAATTACAAAAACAGTAACACTTGGGTAATAAATAAATCTAGTATTAACTAAATATTCAATTTGGTCTGGTTTTATGTGCAAGGGATTGATATTGCCTTTGAGGAACTTGGAGAGGAAAGCAGAAAAACATTTTTCTGATGCACAAAGTTATGACTTTATTCTGATCCTTCATCTTTTTTATTAAAAAAAATACCACATAATTTACTCTTCTACAACTAATAATAATAATAATAATAAATTTTATTTGTTGGCGCCTTTCTGAGCACCCAAGGACACCTTACAGTAAAAAAGATACAAAATATGAATAATAATACAGTAAAAATAAGTAAAATACATTAAAAATAAATAAAATACATGACAGAAAATCAAGCTGGATAGGCAAGTCTGAACAGATGGGTTTTAAGCTGTGATTTGAATTGTCCAATGGAGTCAATCTGACGGATG
>JAPZDZ010000014.1:15120044-15146719 GCA_029783805.1 Acanthurus tennentii
CTGGAGATGTTGCGTAAGTGCATGAAGGCAGTACGGGTAATGTTACTGATGTGGGGGGAAAAAGAAAGAACACTGTCTAGTATGACACCGAGGCTAATTGAATAATTCTGAGAATTATTCAATTAAACATCTGTCACAAGATCACAGGTTTGCTTTCCTTTCTTTTGGTGTTCCAAGCTAAAATTGTTTAAAATCACTGCCACAGAAAGCTGCATCAAAATTGAACCCCTACTGTAACCCTGGTAAACAAGTAATAATATTAAAGCAGCCCATTTACTCACTGGTCTATAATATCACACTTTGACTTTATTTCTTTTGTTAGTCTGAATGTTGGAGTCTCATCCTCGTTGATCTAAAATCCTTTAAACTTCAGCTTTTAACAGAGGGACAACTGATTAAGTAAAAAAGCTTCTGCCGCGGTCATATTACTATTGTATAAAACTGATTTCCAGTGTTTTATCGAAGAAGTCGACTTCTGACAGTGTTGGCTCACAGTCACCACCTGTGACCCCCTGAATAATTCCCAGACGCTTTGGATTCAAATTGCAAACACTGGTGAAGCAATCAAATTTGCAGAAAGCAGCGTGACACCATGACTGAGACTTTTATCCTCCACGGAGTAAACAAGTTGTGAAATCATACAACTCCTCTTCTTCCGCTCACCTTCATGCACATGCGGCTGAGCGTGTGAGGAAAGACTGAACATGAGCTGGCATTTCCCAAACTTGTGTTCTGTGTTGTTGCAGATCTTACGCTGCATTTTGTTTTGAAACTGTCATGTGATATCTGCTGCTTGTTTTCCTTCTAGACATAAAGTATGCTTTGATCGGACTGGGGATCGGCCTGTTCTTGGTTGCAGGGTTCATTATCGTTAAAGTGTGCATCATCAGAAGGCAGGTTTGTGAAAACAGCCCAGGTGAGGGGACGGACTGTGTGATCACCTTACCACTGAACAAAAAGCATTACATTTCCAAACTCTTTCCCTTGTATTTAACCTTTTAACTTCTCATAAATTTGTATTTCTTATATCACAAGATCTAACTTGTATATTCTTTATTGAAAGAACATGATTGTATCAAAAGATTCAGGTTTTCATAAACTTTTTTTTTTTAAATTTCAACCACAGCCTCCCTTGCTTGCTTTCAGGCATCTCAGGCACCAGATCACCGCGTGGAGCAGGCTCCAGTGTCACGCAGTGTTAAAGGTCAGGCAGAGTGAACCCTGCAGAGATGGTACCTGGCTGGGGGTCCCAGAGGCTCGCCCATAATCTCCTCACGTTTTGTCGCACAAAGTTCAGTATAGATCTGTTTTACCTCTTGTTAAGGTTCTTCATTAATGCGTATCATTATAGTTTTTGTAATAAATGTCTGAAGAGAATTTGTGATAATGCACATTTATGTGGCTTTGAAGATTTGTGTTGTTTAAAAAGGTGAATAAATCATTTGAGAGCTGAGTGTGAGAGTGTTTTTGTATTTTGCTTCAAGCTGATTTATTGTGCAGAAATTACCACCACTCAGCAAAAAGCATTTTGCCTAATAAGCACTTGATACCTTTTCCACAAGGGGGCGATATTCACCTACAAAAAAAACAAGCTTAGACTTACACCATATTTGAGCACCAGAGAAGCCTTTCAAATCATTTCTTTGTAGTTTTATAGCTTGTAATTATACCAGAGAGGAGATTTTTAAAAAATCTAATGGAAAATGTAGATAATAACATTTTTTACCCTCTCTGCAGCATTTTCAAGTCCCATTTCTTGGAAATAAAAAACCTTTTTGACTGTACCTCAATCTCAGCTCTGCGGGGTCTATCTGTATTTAAAGAATCAGCTTGTTACCTCTGTTAGCATAGCGCTGTGGAAGTATCAGGCATTTCATGATGCGTTCAATACTGAAAGTAGCAAAGTTTTCTGTCAACAAAGATAATGCGTTTGTTCATGATGTAATTTAAGTAGAGGGTGTAAGTCCATAGAATCCTCACAATCTAATAATATTTCATACTGTTTGTCTGTCTCGTGTTGGTTTTCTTAAAAAAGTTATCATGTAAATTGTACAACGACCGACCAAAGTTCAACCCTGTCAAACTTAAGCAAACATTTTCCGGTAAACCCTGAAGATGTATTGCTTACATGCTAACTTTGCTGGAGCAAAAAAAACTTCATGCATCAAACAATTCATTAGCAGATACATGTTGTTGAGCAAAGGGATTTGTTCATTTAAAATTAGTATATGAACAGTTGAGAGAACAGTCCCACCTCAATGTAACTGCTGAAGTTGTTGAGCTTTCAATCACATAACATGATCTTTATCAGCAGATACATCTTGTTGATGTCTGCAACTGAAAGGATCTAAACAGCCATGAATAACCCGAACTTCATGTTGATGATCATCACCAGAAACAAGTTCTCATCACCAGTTGTCTTCAGTGCAACAGGTAAAGCCTCTGAAATTTTGAACTCAAAGAACTCATTTTGCTGTTGCACATCCTGCAACATGTTTCGTTCTCAGGCTGCAGAGTTTTGGCTCTGAGTCCATGATTGATATCATCCTAATGAGGAGTCTGAGTCGTCTGCCAAGCCTGTGAGACGGCCTCCTGCAGCCAGGAGGTGAGAGAAGAGGAGCCTTTTTTTTCCCCAATATTCTGGTTACTTGCTGTATATGCAAACACAGACTTGGCATTGTAATAGTCTTAGGAGTTGACTTGACAGTTGATAAACTACTGCTGCACTTTTCTCCAGATGAAAACTATTAAAAAATCGTTTTGTTGCTGTAAGACTCTGCACAGAAAAAAAAAATGCATGACTGTCTCCAACTGTTACTTCACCTGTTTATTCATCACTGCACACTGTACAGTGCAGATGTTTACTGCCACAGGCTGAGCTCATGTTACACTCTGCCTCCATCCTCAAGAAAAAATGTTAAAGCTAATACAAATGTTTTTAGATTAACCACAACTCACTTGCAAAGATGGATCCACCACATTTATCAGCCATTTTAGTGTCGTTTAGCTTACCTTGGTCCAGATGCAGAAAGCAGCTGTTTCCAGAGATGAAAGCTCTGATAAACCCACTGTACACTACCTGCACAGTATCAAGAGGCAGACAAAGTTAACAACTAGCAACAGCACCCTATATTTTTCTCAGAAGTTGCTGGAGACCGAAACAGAGCTTTAGGAGAGTGAATATTGGACATGAGCTCATTTTACATATACATACATTTACATAGACGGCCAGTGTTGAAGGAAAACAAGATTGTTTGGCTGCAAATCTTTACATGTACTGATGTAAAACAAAGAGAAAAGAGCTGTTTACAGAAAGAGAAGGACAGAAGCATGAGCAAGTGTTTAGGGCCATAATTTAGTGAATCCTCATCACATTTTACACTAAAAGCTGAAGGCTACTCTTCTTTGTTTAAATAGGGACCCCTTTTCTTTAGGAGAACAGCCATTTTTGTCAAACTGTTGCCAGACGAGAGGCACTTATGAAGCCCCGCAGGCTGTCTACTCCATTATCTGTAAATCAAAAGTGTCCCAGATCTCACAGTGCTGCTCTCTGAGGTTTGATAACAGCCGGCAAAGTGCCCCCAAAAAAATTTAAAAAAAACCCTGAGCTGACAGACTGAAGTGTGAAGATTCACTGTGGGATCCTATTACATGAGACAGGAGACGAATGGGAGTAGATGTAGAGACACGCACAGACCTCCACAGACACAACAATTAAAGTAACCAGGGGATCAGTTTTAAAAGCAGGATGTGCAACCACACTGGTTTAACACTAAAAAACTCAGTGATTGATTCATGGCTTTAAACGTATAGAAAACCGACATTAAATGTTCTTCTCTATCATTTCATAAACAGCGGAGATGCCCACACACAAACTGCAGCCCGACCCCTCTCCCCCCTCCTCTTTTGTCTGTGTGTGTGTGTGTGTGTGTGTGTGTGTGTGTGTGTGTGTGTGTGCGTGCGTGCGTAAGTGTGTTCAAAAATAAAAGCCCTGACTCTGGACTGCGCCTGCTGTCCTCCACAGCTGGAAGTGTGATTTACTCAGCGTCAATCACAACAACACACCCCCTCCCTCCACTCCATCCTGCACAGGAAATGACATTTCCCACTCACTCACCAGAATCAAAGGTGTGTGTGTGTGTGCGTGTGCATGTATGTGTGTGTGTGTTTTCACACATGCTCACCTGTCTGTTTCTGTCTGGCCTGCGTGCATGTGCTCATGTTTGTGTGTGGGCACGTGAGGCTGCCAAATGTGTTTTCACTGTGTGTGTGACAGGAGGGGGGAGGGGCCGAGGGAGGTCCTGAGTAGAAACAGAGCGTCTGATGTTTCATATTACACTCCTTGGCTGAGAGAAAAAAAAAAAGAAGAAGAGGAGGAGGAGGAGGAGGAGATGGAGGAGGAGGAGGAGGAAATTCTGGGCTTCTTCTTTTCTTCTGAGCATTTAACTGGGAGTTTATGGAGGCTGCAGCCGTGGAAAATGAAGATCTCCTCTGTGGTCTTCGCTCTCCTGACTCGGGCACTGCTTGGAGGTAGGAAAAGTTTATTTTTCTTCATACCAAAGTGGATGTGGTGGAGACAAAATGTTTCCCACTATTTTTCTGAGACACATAGCAGAAAACATCAGAGGTTTAGAGAGGATGTTGAGGTGATGGAGAAAAACATTTTGGTAGATAAGATGGTTTGTTTACTAAAACTTTTTTTTACACAAACTATATCCAGATTCTGCTGGTTGAAGAGTTTGTCGGGAGGAAAATAGCAAGTTGATCAAAGTTACATGTTTGCAGCGATGAAAGGGAACTCCAGAGTGAAAATTGGTGGTTTTCCTCAGAGAGTTTGAGAATAAAACAAAGCTTGCAGCCTCTTTTCTGCATTAATTTACACTGATTGCAGTGAACTTTTGTTGAAGCAGATGATTAAGTTTAACAGTTAAAGGGCTCAAAATTAACATGCAACACCCAAACAACACTTTTCAGCCTCTGAGCTATATTTCTCTTGTTTTGTTCTGTCAATCAAAACTTAATAAAAGACAAAACTATAAAAGCCGCAGTGATTTTTTTTTCACTGAATTTCGTGCTGAGGTGGAAGCATCTGTATGTGTGACAGCAAAGTGCTTGCGTGTCATGGAAAGTGTGCATTATGAATAAGCCCAAGGTTGGAAAAACCGTGAAAAACATGCAGCAGTAAAGTTTGTTCCTCTATATTCATCCAACATATGTCGTCACGTTGCCAAAAACAACACGACTGACAGCGTGACAGGAAAGAGAATTGCTGAGCAACAACAAATCTGCTGGAGATGTAAACTGTGTGGGTTTTTTGTATTGGTGCCATTAACTTTCACTGTATTTGTTGCACCATTTGTTCTGCTGATCGAGAGAAGCTTCGAGTCAGCCAGTCAGTTGTAATGCAGACCATCTTTAAACCATTAGGCTGCTTTCAACTCCACTGCGATTTTGGAAGTGGAATGAAAAGAGCTTCCATCCCCTTTTGATGCAAATCACCAAAGTAGGTCTTTTGTTTTAGGATGATTTAAGAGGAAAACTTTACTGACAGTCTTGCTTATTCATTAGTAATTTGTCATTAAGAGGCCTAAGCTTTGAGTGTATCATGTTTTTCCCTCAGATTTGACACTAATAAAGAGACTTTTAAACTGCTCTGAACAGCCAGAATATATGATGAATCCAAGACTGAATCCTACCTTTGGCTCAGTCTTAATCTGAGCACTTTCAGGGCTTCCATTTGTTGGCTAAAAAGTTGAGTAGCAGCAAAGAAACAGTCATTCTTCACCTTTAAAAAAGTAGATAATAAAACTAAGATGATATAAATAAAGTTAAGTTGAAAAATCTTAAGCTTAATGTTGACGCCCTGATGTCATTTGCTGTTGTAGACGGTCGAAGGCTCCGGAGTCAGTGAGTAAGAGGACCTCGATGGGGGTTTAATTGGCCAACTGCTGTTTTCATGGTCAAGACTGAACTTTCAAACTGAATCAATTTGAGGCTCCATCTAATCTCATTTAAAACTATTTTAGAACTTGCCAATGAAGTCATAAAACTTAAAACTTTAAATATGAGTCTGTGACTCGTCAGATAAAGACAGCATATCTGTTGCCATAACCGGTACACAGGATTTCCATTTTGATAGAATTATGTTATTATGTTAATATTTTTGAGACTGTGTCCTCACTATAAATAAATTAAAATGTACCTTTTACATGTAAAAACATTCATGTCCCATTAAATTGCTGTCCTTAATAAAGCATTGATTAATTGGAAAAATGCTTTTATCTATTTGGTTTAAATGTGGACAGTGACATAGCAGGAATAGCTATATTGATCAAGTTCTGCATCATATTAAGAACTGACTGAAATAATTTGTCTGGAAAAAGACTAAAAATTCAAACATTTGGAGTAAAAGTGACTCAAAGTTTCTTGAACCTTTCTTAACTAACTCAATTATATGTCAAAACAACTAAAATAGATCCAAACAAAGTAAACAAACTATTCTGAGCTAGTTTTCATTCTTGATTTAACACCATGTTTTTTAAAGTGTAGCCAACCACCTGTGGCATGAACAGAACAATGGAGAGACAGGAAAACAAATAAATATGCTCAGAGAGATTCCTTTGCTCCATCAAAACAAAAGGATTACGACTTTAAAGTTATATGTTTTGTTGAGAAACAACTTACATCCTCTGACATAAGGGATTAGATGTGGGATACATAAGATAAAACAGAGGTCATCAGTCATACCATCAATTTAGCTGCATTTGCTCCAAATACATATTTTAAAATAACTTGATAAAATTTTTTTTTCCTCTAGATTTGTGTTTGGCTGTCAACGTCACTATCACCCCTTCCCCTTTCACGGTTGCCCAGGAGGGTCAAAATATCACCCTCTCCTGTGTTGTATCCCAGCGACGCCGCAACACTGCCCTGCCGGTGGTCAAATGGACTTTCCTTCCAGAGGGCAAAGACCGGCCAGAGGATGAACTCCTCATCGCGCGCGTCAACATGAGGAAGGCCCGCTTCTATGGCAACTACACAAAGAGCTTCCCATGGCCCAAACTGAAGCTGACAGTGGTGAAGCAGGGAAAGATCTTTGACCTGCTGATTTTGAATGTGTCTGAGGGGGATCGAGGGCTCTACATGTGCAGGGTGCAGGAGTTTAAAAAGCACCAGGACCGCTGGAAGGCCTCATCAAACAGCACTGCAGCCACTGAGCTCAGAGGTGAGGACTGCATTTTATGTCTGGTCTTTTTCTTATCACTGGGGGATTTGCCAAGTAAGTCCTCAGTGAGCATCACTTATATACTGACATGCAGATAGGTTGTTAAAGAACACCTTTGTGAAGTAAAATAAAGCCTGGCAAGAAGCAACAGCTGCACCTTCGGAAATGAACAAACAGTGCATTAAGAATGGTTCCATAATTTTTTGTCTTTAGTTTGAAAAATTAAGGCTTGAAAAGTGACTTCTAACAGCTTGTAGTTAGCTTCTAGCCAAACAACAGAATGGTTAGCTTGGATCCCTTCATTCAAATTTTCATGTAAGAGAAAAATGTGGAATGTTTTAAAGAAACCCATTTTTCCACTGTCTATACACATGCTCTTTATGTTTCCAACATATACAATTTTTTGCCAAATCCAGAATAGAGTGGTTTACAGCACTGAGAGAGCAGGAAATGCTCCAAACCAACGTCTATGCAAACCTAAACCCCCATGTACTGTTCATCAGTATGCAATGCAATTCCAAAGAGTTCGTAAAAAGCTTCTTTTTGTGATCTGCATTAACCAGCAAGATCACAATACATTTGAGTGATTGACTCATTTAAATGTCATTGGATCTCTGTGGATTGCTACAGAACAGCTCATCATCCTGTCATGCAACCTAACTCCACCGTTTTCAAGCGCTTGTGCTAAGCTGGATTTAGTTGACAAAATAAAAGTTCAGGTTGGGCCAGATGTGTTGGAAGAGATGATATACCATCTGAGATATGACTGTACATCGTATCTTTTACACATGGCGATTTCCAAACAATTTCACCATCAGCCTATTGTGCTCCAGGACCTCAGGTCCTAAGTAGCATGGCCATGATTGTAGTCTAAAAATTTCATTCACAACTCTTCATTAGCATTCTTGTTCGCCATTTAAAAAGTAGGTCATCCAATTCAAAGAAATGTCTCTTTTTTAAATATGGGGAATTACAGAAATGGTCAGAACTAAAAGTGAGGTGAGGAAGCTTTGCATTCGGCTGCTCCACATCGCTGTTGGTAAGAAAACCAGTAGCTGTGGCACAGTTTCTCATAGGATGACATCACTGCTTTTGATGGTGCAGGGCGGAGACTTGACAACTATTTCTGCAACCACAACAGAAGCGACGGCAAACGCTGTTTTGATAATAGTAAGACCACAAAAGAGTTGGATGCAGATGCCGGGTTTGTCTATAGAGACCTTCCATGGTCAGCAACAGAAAACTGTGACTGTGAGTAATGAGCAGCTCCAAGCTGCGAACAAGTATGAAAAAAAACACAGATGCTTTGCTAGCTGTCTCTCTCTTAGTAATTTAGACTTTAAAAATATGACTGGATCTTAAAGAGAGAAGAGGGGTGTAGCAACTTTTTGTCCTTCCACATTTCTGGAATTCTGTCAAATGCCTCGAAGTATCAGTTTAAAGCAAATGGGGCAAATGGGTTCATTTTCAACAATACGCTGAATCTGTCAGAAAAAGCATTTGTCCTGGGGGAGCAGTTCTGAGTCTACAGTAGTAGCATTTTCTTTGACCACGGCTGCATGATGTAATTCATCTGGCTAAAGAGGCAGCAAAGTGGGTTCTCTGAGCAAAAAGTACTGTCCTGCTTTTGATTTGAGGAGGGGAAATGTCATTGGTTGAGAGCAAGTCTGAAGATAAAAGGATCCTCCGTCGCTATAAGTTGTGGCTTTGACTGAGAAGATGATTTTGGAGGAAGATCAGAAGGCGAGTGTGAGGTTTCAGTGCCGCCGCTGGCATATGGGACGTTCACACAACGGAATGGATGACAAATCCTCTGGTACCAGATTCTACCCAGAAAGCCCTTCACTTTCATAAAACCACAAACACACTTCAGAAGCTTTGTAATTTTTTCCTCCCAACTTGTCATTTGTGTCAGAATTTTATTGCAATGCTCATGTTCACCAGCAGACGTGAGGAGATGTTTGAGTTTTGGTTTTTGTCTCAAGCAGTGGAGCTAGCTGACTGTTCGCAGTGCTTTGCTTTCCTCGGTTACTGCTGCACCTATCAAGCATTCTGTCCTTGCAAAGAATGCAATTTACAATAACAATACTGGGAATACGAATAAGAAATTATGGTTCCTCGGTTTTTGACGGAGGTAAACAAGAACAGCAGCTGAGATGAGAAGTGTCGCTGGTTAAATTTCAGCAGCACTACCTGGCTATATTTTACATATATGTATAAAAAAAACTGGTCAACTTAGATATAACATTAATTTGTCACTGCAAGTAGAGGCTAATATTTGCAGCTGCTAACATGTGCAGCTTATTTACAGCAGAAAAACACTCTCTGTATTCCATGCTATACAGTTTTGTTTGTTGTTTTGAAAATTCTGTAGAAATACTACACATTTCAAACTCATAAACACTAAGCATTAACCTGCCATGTCTTTTTTTACAGGTGATAAGTTATGATTGGACAAGCAAAATTCAGGGGAGGGGTTTAATAACAATCAGTTGCTTTGTCTTGTGTTTACGTTTGTCAGTAAACAGAAATAGGTGGAAGTGAGATGTCATCCTCTATGTTTACTTGTGTTTATTTTGTCTTGGTTTTTGTTCATGGTTATGCTATTGCCAATTATTCATATTTCTTTTATTTACTTGTAACAGAAGGCAAGTGTGTGTTTTTTTCTCAAAGAACTAAAAGACCCAAATACCAAGTATTTAGAGCAGCGAAAGCAGTTTTAGAGGCATTTATGCTGCTTCTACAGTGCATTATCTCAAGAATTAATGCATCACAAAATTAGATTCTTGCAACAATCTGAGGACAGTTCATCTTTTTCAAACTTGTTGCTGAAATACTGTCAGTGTTCGACAAGACTTGACATTGCTTGCCACATTTTCCATGGAGGTTTGCCTACAGGCTGTGACTTTCGAGGTGTCCATGGCCAAGTCTGAGCCCGGGCAGACACGAAGTCCCTGCCGGGAGCTGTTGACATTGGCCCTAACATGGAGTTTCCCTCCCAAAAGTAGAACAGACAGAGTCGAGAGAGACTCAGCAGAAATGGAACAAGAGATAGTTGTGCTGAGGAAGGTGAAGTTCGAGTGTTTGTCTGCAGTGACAGCCGAGTGGGCAGCTGGCTCGTGTCTGGCTCTTAACCTATCTTGGTTCAGGATGTGGACAGCTATTTTTATCCAAGGAAGTGCCAGAATATTGTGGTTTCAGAGATATTATTTTAAAAATGCCTACAGTGACATTTTTGGATGGATACTGCAATTATGACATGAAGCAAAACATGTAGATAATAAAAGGACATAATTTATTTTAGGGTTCTATTTGCAGCCCCAGTTTTCTGCTATTAATATCAAATTTGATTGAAGGCTGTGGTTTTCCATTAGCACATGCTCACAATTCTTGCTACATATGATGACCTAAGTGTCTGTAAATTCCTTTGTTTTTCAGTTAATTCTATACATAAACTGAGATTAGTTTAAGTTAGGTCTGAGTTTGTTGAGACAGTTCCCAATTGGTCTCACAGAACTGGGCTTTCAAAATGCTGTTTCACATTAAATTCTCATCCTGTAACATTATTTGATAAGTTGTAGAATGAAGGTGCATTTACCTACAGACGCAAAAGTCTAAATTATGTCTTGTACCAGCTTAGAATTGTACCTTCAGAAAGTTGAATGACTTGTAAAAGACCAAATTATAAAAGGTGTTACGACTTAAAGTTCCTGGTGTGAGTTCGTCTCCAAAAATGCTGGAATTTTTCCCCCTACTGCAACAGAATAACACACCTTTTTTAGACTATTTCCGATCATAAATGCCCACATCTGACAAACTTCATGCCTTCAGTTTCTCACACACTCATCACCATCAGAATCATGAATTCCTCATACCAAAAAAATTGAAATACACTATCTAAGATCTAGGTTGGGTAATTTAAATGGACGGGCCATAGCTCAACAACCCTAAAAATTTAAACTTTCAAAGCCCAGTGGGCCTGCAGGCAGTGGTATTTCTTTCTAGTGTCAACACCAACAGTTGACAGCTATGCTAAACATTAGCTGTACATCTGAAGGGTTAAAACCCCTCGGGGACCATTGCTCCTGGTCCCCACTTCACACGAGAGAGAGCAGATGACTGAGACTTTATGTGCACAAGTGTGTGTTTGTGACGTTCGACTGATGGAATTCCTGTGGTCGGATAACATTAGGTGACCAGGTGTTTCCACAATCCGTCTCACACACAAAAGTCCCATTACTCCACTTACTACTGCTATAATAAACACAGTCAGAGAGGTCAGAGGGTTTGGTTGAAAAGCGGACGGCAGGGCACAGTGTGGACACAGCCTCCTCTTGGCATAAACAAACTGAAAGGTATTTCTATAACATATGTGGGTGAGGACATGGCACGTTAACTTGGTGTGGGTTTAAGTATGGTAAGAAAAGGAACTTTGGGTATTCTATCAGCATCTTAACAAAGAAAAGGGAAAAGTAAACATCAGAAATATTGCAGTTCTATGCAGTTTTTAAAATTAAAATTGGCAACCTGTATGAATTAAAGGGCAATAAAACAAGCATGTCTTTTTGCCATATTAGGAAGACAGAAAAAAAATGAAAGATGCTCATTCTACTTCTCAAGAAATGACACAACAGGAAGTGAGAAGGTGGATAATTCAAAGCTTTACTGAGACACAAAACATCAACATGTACTTTCACTATAAACAAATTGAAAGGTATTCCTTTAACGTACGTTGGTGATGACATGTATGTTGATGTGACACAGGTTCAAAAACAGAAACTTAATAATTTATTAGCAGCTACGTGGGAAAAATAAAAACCTGTATAGTTTCTATAAATCTAACTGGACAACCAGTATGAATAAGAGGGCAACAAAATAAAGCTATGTTTAAAGCAATATTAAGAAGACAGTGTGCAAATAGAAAGATGCTCATTCTATGAATCCAGAAATGACACAACAGGAAGTGAAAGGGTGGATTATTCAAAGCTTTACTCAGACACAAAACATCACTGTGTACTTTCATTCATCTCCAGCCTTTTATAATACAGTAAATTAGAGCAGTGATCAACTCACTAGATGGCAAAGACACAGAAGATCATTATTCACTCCAGTATACATCTGTGTATTGATGTTTACAGTGTTAGATTTGTGCGGGCACAAAGAGAGACACAAATCTGTAATACAGTCAGTAGATGAATGCCACTTTGTGGCTCTGATGAACAAAAAGTAGTTTGTTTGAATGTTTCCTCTGTCGTATGATGCAGTCTGCAGCCGTTCAAAAGTCTATGTAAAAAGGAGACGTTTTAAAGATGAGGATAAAGGCTTGTTTTATGGCATACAGTACACCAGATCACCCGTTTCTGATTATTCCAACATGTACAGCTGCCGCAATGACACAGCTGCACAGAACCTGAGGCAAAAACACCACATAAACGTCATACTGTAGACGTTATCAAGATTTATACCGTGATTAATTTACTGTGAAAAAAGGGTGGGTTTTTAAATTTATACATCCGCCTTTTTAAACAAGCAGAAAAAAATCTGTTTTAAATAATATTTTACCCAGAAACTGTGCCGCAGTCAGCAGCACAGTGTTTGTACCATGCATCAGTGTATGCTGTAGCACTGATATTGTGCTTTTAAGATTTTCATAAACTATAATGGTTATTTAGAAAAGGGTACATCAAAACATTGGTGTTATTCTAAAAAATATGTCTTTCAAACAAGCATCACATAACAGCCAAATAAACAATACTGTTACATGATAGAATTTCTTGTTCAAGATCCCCACTGTAAGCTAACACATAAAAGAAACTATGATCCTGGCTGATTTTCAAGTTCACCATGGATAATCAAAATATCAGATTTGGTTTAAGAAGAAAACCAAAAAAATTTCACAGTAAATACGTTTTGTAGCCTTTAAACTCCACGAAGTCGATACAACTCTGCTAATGCTCAATCTTGCTAGCTAAGCTTGCTACCTTGTTCCTAGACACTGAATGCAAACTTTTTAGACTTAGTAAAACAAGCTTAGATGACTTGTATCGAACACTTGACATTTCTCTCTCCAGTGCTGATTAAAATATCCTTTCATTCATACTTGAACAGGAAACCAAGTGATCTGACGAAACTATGATCTAGCTAGCTCATAAGGTTTGAAAGGATTCAACCCTTATATTGTTTATCATATCCTCTTCCATCTTTTTGATTTTTTAACTTATATACCTTATATATATATATATATATACCTTATTTATATAGATATATACCTATTTATACCTTATTTTGCTCTCTACTTTCTATTGGTGACAATTTTGGTGTTGGCAGTACAAGCATCAACTTGAGAGGGAAAGTAAATCTAATACACTGTGTTCTCACTTTGACTTATGTAGGATAAGCTTTGAATTAGCAAAGCCCTGCAAACCTAATCATATTTTAAGCAAACATTTGGCAATAATTGTAGTAAACCACAGCTGAGAACTTTTTTGTCTACCTTCCCTTAAAGAGTGATTAAGAGCAGTGTTTCCAAACAGCAGAATGTAGGTCACATATGGTCAGTGAAGGGTTAGTGGTTTCACAGATGGGGACCAAATTCAAAGGTATGTTCCCAACGGAGAGCAGTCTGAGGACTGTCGGGTCCATAAAAACCTTTCAGTCACAGTCTTTAGGAAAGTACTGACACAAGGTGAAATTGTAAATCATCTTGTTTGGGGATCTGAAAAAAACTCAATAACAGAGAGCCAATTAACAATGGAGAGTAATTTACATGGAAGTAAAAAAAAATGTCACTTCCTCTGTTCTTGATGTCACAAAGCAGTTGACTTAGGGTTGATGAAATAGGACAACTGCTGTTAACTGCATTTCATTTTTAAAAACTAGCATTTCTCAATCTTTTGCATCATTATGGTAGAATATTTGTGTTGTTTTTGGTTTCCAACCCTGTAGTAACATTTAGCTCTAACAAATAATAACCTACAACAGAATGAGCATGATGCAGCATTGTGTAAAAAGTCTTTTCTGATTTGATCTACATTTTCTCAGAAGTGCATACTTTCCAGTAAACATCTCACAGCTCCATGTGATGATTGGCACTTTAATTCATGCTCAGAGTGTTCCATCCAGCTTTGTGGCACTGGCTGTAAAATCTAATCAAAATGAAAGCTGTGACTGGGAGGTCTCACTCTCCAGCTGTAAAAAGGAGGGGTCTGGTTACTAATTGGTTGCTTTACTTGTAAGAGTTTGGGGTTTCAATATGCTAGTTTTTGATATAGAAAATCAACTAGAGTACCAATGCAGGATCAGTGCATGTGTATCTCCCTCAGTGCTTTAAATTGTCCAAAGCAAGCTGATGGCAAATTGGTCGGTCAGCCAGTTTGTGGGAATGTCTCCAGCCGGCATGGCGAGCCTGCCTGTCGTCAGCTGCTGGTGGTTTGGGGTATTTCAAGATGCCCTGGTGGGTGGGTGTCACTTCACGAGCTTCCTACCACCAGCTCAGCAAGAGTATAGCAGTGTTAAGACTACTGTGGTCAGATGGGGTGGAGAAATGAGTGAGTGTGTGGGGCAAGATTTCAGGTTGAGTATAGGAAACATATTTTCTCTGTCTATTTGGACAAAGCAGCACATAGCTGGGATTCTCATTACACACATTAAGGCTGCTTTCACAGGCCTTTGAATCCCCATTGTGGCTCATATTCTGCTCATGTGTTTTGGGGTGTACCAGTTGTCTAATTTATGCTCTGAGACAATTTAAATCCCATGTATTTTTATTCTGATGTGCACTGATGTGTCTGAGCCGTCTATTTGCTAAATTCTGCACATCAATTGTCCATGTAAGGCTTAGCAACTATAATTAGGCATGGCAAGTGATATTACATTTTTTTTCTAAAAATACTGTAATACTAGGGCTGATCAACTTCAACCTAAATGCAAAAAACAATCCTGCTCTTTTATGCTTGTGACTTATACAGTGATCATTGACTGTGAGGATGCATTTTTGCTGTAAGCTTTCACTTATTTCTGTTCTGCACCAAAACAGCTGAGTTATCAAAATGTATGTTACCATGAAATGCATATTTAAGAGCTTTTGCAGGGTTATAATTTTATATCTGGCAGCTGTGAAATGTAAGAAATGGCAGTCATCAGGATTGCCAACTGAAAATGAGAGCCTTGTTTATGTCTTTCTCTCAGATGCAGCTATAGTTATAGTTCCATTAGGCCAAGGTCTCCTTGTTTGTCCAGAAGTGTGTATTTTTTTGCTCCAGCAACCGACATGCCAATTGAAGCGTATACAAGCCTTAGTAAATAGACCCATTATTTGGTTATGTTAGTCCAACTAAAAAAAAAGGGAAATGGTTTGTTATGAAGGTAAAAGAGCAGAGGTGGCAAAAATACACACAGTCTGAACTTAAGTAAAAGTGCAGATACTGGTATAAAAAGAAAACTGGAAGCACTGATTCAGCTTCTTTGTTAAAACAGAAGTGAAAAAGCACAGACTCTAGCATGTACACAAAGTAAAAAATAGCCCTCTGAAAAGACTACCAGCCATTTCTGTGCAAGAGTGAATGAACCTCATGTCATTTTGATTTTAATGTTAGAAACAGAACTGAAAACAAAAAAATATTCTCTGTTGTCACTCTGTTGAAGATGTTTGCTGGCTTACTTTCATCCATGCCTCCACTTGTTCTTCCTGTGCATTATGAACTTCACATTCATTAGATGCCTCTTGTGTGCAGTTGAGTTTCCCTCACTTGTCTGTTTTATCTTGATAATTTTATGACATTTTCATCATGTGTTTCTAATGCATGATGCACACTAAGGAGGTGTCCTTTTTACCTGTTTTTGTCTCATCCATTTATATCAAAATTGGTCTTGATGATGGTAAAGGAAAATGCAAAAATGCAAAATGAAATTAAATTGGTCAAAAATGCATTAAAACTTCAATAAAACAGCCTGTTTTGAAATCTAAAGAATAGCAAGTATGGATATTTGTCTTAAAAATGTAGGTGGTGAAAGTAAAAAGTTCACAAACAAATAGCGGCCTTTAAACTAACTTCCAGATCAGATGAAAACTTCTTCTGAGTACAGGAACTGTAATTGTGCTTCATCACTTCCTCCTGTCTCTGATACAGAAGGGAAGAGTCTGAACCAACTGCTGGATTGATGTTTGAGTTCATAACCTTTGTATCCACTTTCATCCATTTAAGGTCAAGGTTGAAACAGTGATTCAGGGGCAGGAACAGGCAGGGTGGAGACCAACCTCGGCCTGCTCCTTGTCTTCCTACAATTAGCTTTATTTAAACTCTCAGCATGTAATCAGGCGGCAGGGAGGCACGGTGATGACCATGGAATTCACATGGTTCTCTTCTCTTTCTCTCTCCATGTAGTGCACGTTTTACCGGCCACCAAGGCCAAAGAAAGCCTGTGGAGCTTGTTTGAAGGTAAGTGGTCATATTTGTATTTGAGTGTGTGTGTGTGTGTGTGTGTGTGTGTGTGTGTGTGTTTGTGGTGGACTGGCTTAGTGTATCGTCCTTGGCAGACAAAAATAGTCAAACCCAAAGAATATAGTACTGTGCTTTAAATAGCTCAGCAAAACATGTGCTTCTTTTTTGATTTCAGATTTTGTTGTAGAGTCGAGCAATAAGGCACGAGGTGATCCACTGCTGTATTAATGTGTGTGTCTTTGTGTTTTAGATGTGTACCTGTGTGCAGTGCTGATCTGCTCAGTGGGGCTGCTGTGTATGTGCATGTTCACAGTAACGGTAACCTGCCAGTACATACAGAGGAAGCAGAGGTTAAAAGGTTAGCAGCAACATCAAGATAACTCTTCAATGACCTTTGACCTGGTTCTTTTGTCTCCGTTTTCTGTGTTTTCGTGTTTCTATTGTTTTCCATAATGTCTCCATACTTAATTTTACATTTTTGGATTTGTTGTGTGTCTGCAGACAATTACCACTTGGTCAAAAGCAGCCAGAATAGGTAAGATTTTTAAAAGACACAGCTCACTCAGAAAAACAAGAAAAAACCTACAAGCATGCAAATTATCTCAACTGTGCTGAATCTCTGGAAATCTGATCCCAATTCAGCTCAGGAGAGACAGTAACCAGTGTGGTCAGTGTGTCTCCTGCTCTGCCGAAGAAGGAGAGGAGGTACAGGAAGAAAAGGAGCAGAGACTACCAAGAGGAGAAACCACCAGAGATACCTGCAAAAGGTAAACAGGACTCACTGGGTGCATTTCAGTTTTGTTCAAAAACACATTGAAAAAATAAAACATTTTTAGATTTTTGTTTTTGTTTTGTTTTGATGCAAACTATCAAGCCACAAGTAAGCCACATCTCATCAACAAATACATGACTCACAGGAAGCACATTTACTGTACAGCATAAATAGGTGTGCGTGGGCAGTCCAAACAGTGCTTTAGTCTTGGTTCATTATGTTATGCTGGGCTTTCCGAACAGGAATATGTGTTGGCATGAGAGGCCAACATTTAACTCTTTCACATATAAAGTCTTCAGTCATGGGGAAGTGTATGGAATGTTTCAGTTTTTTCACTGAGAGCAAAAAACATGTTATTTTGAGTTTAGTACAGTCTGGTCATCCTGTTGTGGTAGAGCTTCCAAATCCCTAATTTTCCTCTCAAGTCATGCTTAAATTTGAGTGGGAACTTTGTTGACAAGGAAATACTGCTGCTTGGGGGATTTGGAGGGTTTTAGGGCTGACCTTGCTGATTGTTGCTGTTTTTTTGCAACTGATGTTACCTGGTAACGCTCTCATATTCGTACCCTGAACCCCTCATTTTCTGACACTTGGTCAGTTCCCCATGGCATCACTTTTAAATGGTGGGGATACCCCCTTAACAACTGTGTTTGACCTGCCAGAGCGCCATTTTTACAAGTGGTTAACCTTGTGCAACAGTCACTTTTGCTGCAGTTTGGTCAGGTTAAGTTACCTGAATTACTTGGCTGAGTATTGAGTTGTTGAACATAGGTGTTTCTTTAAATTTCACATGGGACCTAAACCCTGGTATCTTCTGGCTAAAAGTCCTGTGTATGATCCACCCCTCCACCATGACCTTCAACTCCTCTTTGGAGTTGGGACTATGTCACTCCTTATGCTATGTCAGGTTGAGAAGTTGCTATGATTGCCTATATTGTCACAGACAGAGACTATAAGATATAGTGTCCATCTGTATGAGAAGCTAAAGAGGAACCTACTGCGTCATAATCTGAAGCATAGTCTCACTGACCAAGCTGCTGCATCTAGTGCACTGGGAGTGAGAACAGGCTGTCAGAGTAACATCATTTTTTATGGCCACCTGGGAGCTGTGAAGAAACCTTCATTATTAACATCATGGCACTGTATAAAGAAATTGTTTTGTTAGCAAACAATTATCTGATTACACACCCTTTACATAGCCATATTGGCACCAATTAACACTAAAAGCTAGACAATTAGCACTTATAATGTGTTTGTTTAACTAGCAAAAAATCTGCATGAAAGTGTCAATTTGCAGTTTTACAAATGGCTGTGTGATATACTATCCCGACTGTTGCCAGGCAACTGTCAGATAATTCAGAGAATCCAACCCATGTAATGGTTTAACAAGTTGTTTTAGTATTTGTTATTATTGTTGACCAGAGCAAAGCTAGCTGTTTTTTCACTGTGTCCAATCCTCATGCTAAGCTAAGCTAGACAGAGGATAGATTTAGCCTCACACCGCACAGAGATCAGATTGGTATTAGTCATTAGCTTGCAGGAATAAAGTGAGGAAAGATTGTTTTTCCCCAAATGTCTAACTATTTCTTTAAAGTGTTGACCATTAAAACAAAACATTAAGCTAAGATTCCTCTTTGTTCTTGCAGCTCCTATTGGAGACAAAACACGGAAACCCAAACTTTTAAAACCACAACCAAGGAAACTCATGTTGGTGAGTAACTACATGACTTTTATACATTGCTGTCCTGCTGTTATCAAAGTATCAGAAATCTGCCTTTTAATCGTTTTTGCCTGTGTAAAATTTAAGTGTATATGTGGATAAATAATTATAAAGAAATATTTTCTTCCAGTACATAGGCAAGAACACCTTTTGCCTAAAACTTTGCATACAAAGCAAGGCATTCTTAGTGATAGCTTGGAGCTTTTATTGTGCCAAATACAATAGAAACCAACCTAGATGTGACAGGAATGTCTGCAAGCTAAATTACCCTGAAATGTCATAAAGTGTGCCACATAACCCAAGTATAATTTTGTAATTGTCACTGGAATAAAGTGTCTTTACGGCCACTTGCGACTTTAATGGCGCAAAATGCTGCAAGACGAAATTGAATTTTGGCAACTTGAACCCATGAATCCTGTAAGGTAACATCTGCAAGCGGCCTGCTCTCATTTACTCAACCAAGGCTGTAAAGCAGAGGGAAACCAAGGAGATGGGAGAGGAAAACATCTCACTTTTAGAAGTTTTCCTTTCTCTGCATGAATTGCATACTAAACTGTTGTTCAGGATTAAGCTTTTGCTGTTAAGAAGATGTCTTGACTCTTCAGATTAATGACGAAGCTTGACATAAAAACCTCTCCCAAACTCCCTGCTCATTTTCTAACCACTGATACCCTTCCTCTCCCTCTCTGTCTCCCTCTCCTCTATCATTATTTCCCTCCACCTTTTTCTTCCCCGTCTCCACATTTCCAGCCGAGGATAGTGGAGGAGAATCTGACCTACGCAGAGCTGGATCTGGTGAAACCAATTCCAGAAACCAAGGCATCATGTAGCGGCACTGTGTATGCTCAGATACTGTTTGGGGAGCAACAGCTATGAGAGAAACATGCATACCACTAGTGACTGTGTCTTATGTAAAATCTATTGTCTATTTATAGTGTATTATTTTGTACTCAAATGGTTTGTGAAGGGCAAATGTGCTTTGTATATACAATTTTATATATTCTTTGATGTAACTGTCTTTTATGAGACCAAAATGCAAAAGGAAATGTGTACTGGAGTATATGCCATATTTTTTTTTCTTTTGCACCAATGTTTGAACTCTGTAGCTTGGACTTGGAACACAATAGAAGACTATGATGCTGATTTCGACCCGATTTGTCCATTATGGCAATCAGAAGGGAGGTTGGGTGTTTGAACTTGTAGGCTCATCTGCCTGTTCATCGTAAACAGGTTTCATTTGACATTCCCAATTTGGTGCCAGCAGATGAACTATATGTGGTGTTGTTTTTCACAGCCACTGAGAGTCAAAGTTACTGTGGGTAAGGTGAGGTCAAGGAGATAAAGTTACTACCAGTTTGATGTCTGTATGCCAAGTTAAATCTAAAGACATGAAGTTATTAGCTTAGCTTAGCTTATTTTAGCACTAAGAATGAAAGCAGAGGGAATCTTTTAGCCTGACTCTAGCTAGCTAGCTCGCTGGCTAACATGGAGAAGTTACGTGTTGTGTGCTTTACTGAGTCTTGACAAACGTCTCTGCTGACAAATGTGTTGTTGATTTTATTTCAGTTTCATAAAACAAACAAGATATGATGTGTTAATCAGCTAGCTTTAGAGAGGCTGGTTTCAAACTGGAGAAAACCTGTTGTTTTTGGACTTTCCTAAGCTAAGCTAATTGCCTCTCGGCTCTAGCTTCAAATTTGTGCAGAGCTTAGAGAAGTATCAGATGTTTTCTAGGATATTTCCCAAAATATCACAATATTCATATAAACACATAAATACTCTGGATGATGACATTCTAATAATTTGAAATACTTCATACCTCTTGTGCAAAAAACAAAATATAATGCCATATTTTATCAGTTACTGAGAGATCTTATGTCTTTTGACATGTCATAAGTCAGCCAGTTGGACTCACACAGTGAACTGTGGGAAACCCATTGTGGAGTTAGGGGATTTATGAAGAAGAGGCGAAGTTAATTAAAGACATCCATTGTTACTGGATGTGAATTAGTGCAGTTTCAAATGTGATTTACCTCGAGTGTGGTCACAGCATTATCTGCCTCACCACATCTGTATTCAGTTGTTTTCTGTGTTAGGCTGCAGTTTATAAGGACCACAACTCTGGGGCTGATATTAAAACAGTGATGAGTTTCTCCACCCCCACCCCACAGGCAAATATATGAGACCATGCAAAACCCTTTTATCTGGTGCCAACAGCAGACTGTTAGTGACACACACATAATAAGAAAGTTACATGCAGGCCAAGCATCCTTCTAGGAAATACACAAAATTACATACTATAAATCCATACAGCTGCAAACAGCATTGACACCTGATATACAAATGGAGACAAGTAAAGATGGTGTTTGGACTGTTTAATGTTAATGTGAGTCGTGGTTTACTTCAAATCTTTAGGGGATTTTCTTGTTTGAGATGAGACATGAGCCAGAAGCCATATCAGCTGTAACTCTGCATACCTATCCTTGTTTTTCCCTTTTCCCGAATCTGAGCGTGAAAGTGCTTAGGTCTCCTCTTCTATTTAATGAGCCTCTGGATTCAGGCATGGAAAAGCAAAGAAGCGTCTTTTTTTTATAGTGAACTTGAAACCCAGACACAAAGGCAGCAGATCCTTCTCTTTCCCAAAGACTACCACGGTCTTATTTGCAGTTGTCTATAAACATGTTGCAGTGTTGCAAGAAATACTTTTTTTACTTAACTACCAGTACAACAAAGCTAAAGTACCTTATTACACAAGTCCTGCATTACAAATCCCACATAAATAAAAGTACAAAAGTAATATCAGCCCAGTGTAGTTTAAATTTCAAAGAAAACATACTCGCTTGACCAGCAAAAAATTGGTGACTGTGGGTGTTATGATTATTGTGTCAAAAGTATTTTACTATTTAATTAGTTTGGCTTATTGGTTTAGTAGTTTCCAGCCGAGGGGTCTGGTCCCTCCGAAGAGTCTCCAGATGAAGCCGGTCTATAAGAAAAACAGAGCAGGCACAGGTCTTGCTGCAAAGCATCCTAAAATGGCAAATTCAGTGGATTATGTCAGTCTTTTCCTTTTTCTGAGAAACTGCGTAGCAACAATAGTTAGACAGCTAACAGCTATTATATAATTTCAGTTACTTGGAAAGAGCCCATTTTCCCTAAGAGAGGTCAGAAGTTGTTCATGTCTGTTAGAAGCAGTAAAAACAAAAAAAGTTAAATTGTACAGTCACCACAAATCTATAAGCTATAATTTCATGGTAAACTAGTGGCTGTGGATTTTGTCATTTTCTGTTCCCTTGCCTATACATTACATTCAAATTCAGTTTTAACCACTGTCAACCTCCATTTGTCATCATTCCATCTTTCCATTGTTGTTCTCTAATGTATATTTCAGTTGCACAGTGTGTATTATCCGTACATGAACTGACTGAAAGTGACCTTTCAGTGGCAGGCAGAAGTGCCTTTAAAATGCCCTTAAACTGTGAAATGTGAAGTTTGTTCCAGACCACACTGTCCTTAATGAGAGTCCACTAACTAGAACCATGTGTGTGAATTGTGCCTCTCTGTACTCTCTCTCTCTCTCTGTTCTCTCTCTCTTTTCTCTCTCTTTGCCCTCCTCTGACCTCTGCATTCATCAACATTTAAGCATGTCTGCTGATGTTTATTCTGTTCATTTTCATCTGTACACTGTGTATCAATAAGTGAAATAAATATAAAAGTGGTTGTGAGTTTATGTTTATGCAAATTTTTCCCTTTTTTTGGATGGCGATGCTATCTATCTGTCCACCATTTTGGTCCAGTCTGAATATCTCTACAACAGTTTCATTGGACTGCCATAATATTTTATAGAGATTTTCCTGACTGCTAAAGGATGAAGCCCTCTCTGCTGAAACCTTATTTCTCCTCCAGCATCACAAGCAGGTCAGTATTTGTCACTTGTCACATAATATAACTTAAGTTCCCCTGTTAAAATTGGAAGAAATTTTTTTCCAAACATACCAGGACGATGAGTCTTAAAGGCATTGATGGCTTTTTTATTGTTCCCTCAGAGTTAATATATTTAACTATACTCTTCATCTAGAGACAAGAACAGGTCAAATTTTTTACTTTGCCAAAACTTGGCAAAGCTTGCAAAACTACCTCCATAAATTACCTCCAGCATCAGTTGTAATTAGTATTTGGTGAAAATCCGTCAATGTTTGCACACTAATATCCTAAATCAAGATGTTAAACACTGTAAACTTTATACATGCTAATAATATACATGTTAACATCGTCATTTTAAGCATGCGTAGCTTCTTTGAAGTATATATAGCTGACCCACATTAATTGAATTTGCTGCATCGCATATGTGAAGCACTGAAGCAGGTTTGCATATTTAACCAGCCAGTTAAGCCAACACTGTAAGATGTGAAAGTGATTTAGCTCGATAAATGTGAGACAAATATGGGACTATGTAAAAGATGTTTTGATTTAAATTTATGATATTCTCTCAGGCATATGTCATCTGGCTTTGTTTAAAATTTTAATGACACAAAGCTGAATCTCTTCATGCCACAGAAAGCAGCAAGTTAGTCGAAGAAAGGTCATGTATTAAGGTTGTTTTTAAGATTATATGGCTTTTGTGCTGCTTGTATAGTTTCCCATTAAATCCATGAAAGATATATGTCCCTAGAGCAACCACTAAAAATATTTGGACTCCTCTAATAGATTGGATGACAGCATGCCCTGAACTCTGCTGTAAGAGATCCAACTCAACTCTGATCCTCAGGCTGCCACATGCTGTTAATATGAATTCAACGTTAGTCATAAGCAATATCTATGCTGTAATCAAACCTCAGACTCCCCTGCTCCCGTTGTATTTCACCTCCAAGCTGACATTAGGAGGAGACATGAGAGGGGTGCAGCCGTTAGATGGGTGTCAGCTGCTCCTGTGGTGGTGGTGGAGGCGCTGTAATGAGAGAGGGGGAGATTTAAATGTTAGGTCTAGTTTACTCGCAACCTCCGATTTATTTTCGAAAGGAAAAGAGAGCGGAAACTCACTGTGTGCGTGGGACAAAAGGAACCCCAGAGGTCTTATAAAAATGTCTCACCCACAAAGAAAACACATGAAGTTGACACAAAGGCACAGGTTAGTGGATGACTGAGTTTAAGTGGGTTAATAGCAATAAAATATGATCAGTGAGGTAAATATGGGTTAATTTGTTTAAGTGGATTGTTGAAAAAGGAAAAGGAGGGGAGAGGGAGAGAGGATGGATTTAGGAGAGAGATGCTAAAAAATCTCACATTTTAATATAAAAAGGGTAAAGTTGAAGGTGTGGGACAGAGGGATGCTGGTTTCCTGTGTGAGCTCAAAACAGCAGACTTTGCAGACGCTCCCTTCAAAAGAAACAGCTGACGTCACCAGTAAAACAGTCAAGCGAAACCTATTGTTAAAGCTCAATCCTTCGCGTGTGTCTGTGCTCCTTCTGTCTCATGCATGCCTTCATTTCAGTCCATAGAAGTACAATGCATAGTAAACACAGTCCATAACCAACATTTCCTCTGTGGTTACAGTAATGCATAGCTACACTGACCTGGAGGCAAAAAAGAGCTTGTAATGAAAGACCTCAGCGAGAGGAAATCGCAGGAAGTAACCTCGGAATAAGATTAAGACTCAGGGCTGGATGTCCTGTAAGCAACTTGGATCAAATATCAAGTGTTGAACTGTCGGTACATTTTGGAAAAATGACCTTTTCCCCCTTGATCCCTTCTTTAAGTATACAGCGAGTCATGTCCACGCAAACCATACAGTTAGTCTTCATCCAGGCCCACTTGGACTTTGCCCATGAGCCTCTGAATCCAGTGGGTTTCCGGCTGTTTGGTTTTCAAAGAAACACAAAGGAACACACAGACAGAGCGTAAGAGTGTCTGTAAGGTCTGCTGAGTTGTGTTAGTTTGGTCATAAATTCGAGAGAACTTGAGGAGGATCAGGAAGGAGAATCCAGGAAAATTCCAGAGGCCAGTTACGTTTTCTATGAAGAGTTACGAAGACGTTTTCTACTTAAGAGTTAGACTTGAGGCTTGATTTCTCCTCAGTTGAGAAACTTACTCAAAGGAGTTGCACAGAATTGATTCAAAGGTTGCCTTAGTCAAGGAATAACACCAAAACATTTATTGTATAGTGGTAAAATTTTACAGATTTCTTGCAGAGACTGTTTGCTTTCTTGCATTGTCCCTTTTGTCATCTCACTAAATGTACCTATGGAGAAATATACAGCAAGACAGAGAAAGAGAAGAGAACCAAACTGTTTTTAGAAGAGACAAAGATTATAGCTCTGGAGGAATACATTAAAGGCAAGCATATATCAAATCCATTATCTATTGGGTTCTCTGGGTCATGGGACACTCTTCTGGGGATGTGTTCATTTCTATGTTGTAGTTTAAATACAATCAGAGTTGGTGTTTTTTCTCCTTATTTTGGTTGCAAAGGTTTTTTGTGAAATGGTAACTTTAAGGAATTCCCTCACTATAGTCCAAGATTGTATACTTGAGTGAAATTTCACCCATTTCCTAACAATTATATCAACTGAGGCTCATGTGGTGTCATCATAGTGCCCAGAAGAATCTTCCTTCCAATTTGACTCAAAACAGCAACGTTATCATTGTGTTTTTGGCTACAATATCCACTGTAGCCTCCTAGGAGCCTCGTTTATGTTAGCATCGTTCAACGATCGATTTTTATAGACACATGGATGACACCAGACAAGCAATATGGCATTTTATGTTTACAACTGTTGTTTTTTTCCATTTTAGGCTTCCATTGTAACGGCATGGAATTGTTTCCCTCGGTGAAACTCCAGGAGGGCTATGTGGATTAGAAAATGTCACCAGAGCCTCGGTCGACATATTGGTGAGTGGAAATTGTGTGAAATTTCAATTTTGGGTGAACTATCACTGTAAGGAAAAGGGTTTTTGTGTAATTGTTTTTATATGAAGGCAACCTTAAATCAGACTTGAAGAAAAATATTAACTTAAGGAGTTTTGTATGGGAACATAATTTTTTTAGGGTTGGCGACCAGCCCGAAGTCTCCAGCTCATTCTCACACTGGATGGTGGTGTTTGACGGTTCCTGCTCTCATTGTTTTAACTCCAACAGCTTTTTCACATTAGTCTCACACTTAGATTTGTTTAACAGACACACACTTACTAATTTATTAGCTTGCAGCAAAGGCCATTGTCACTTCTCAGTGCTATGATCGACTCTGCTGTTGTATGAAACTGCAGACCAAGCAGAACTAATGAGAAACAGCTTGTCTCAGGCTCACCGACTGGTTTCCTCTCACCCCCTTTGGGTTCTTAAGATGATGACATCATACTTTTCTGGCTTTTATGATTATTAACAGTCTGTGAGATCAATAATGTGAGAGCAAAGTTGTAAATGATGAAGCTGATGTAGTCAGAATGAGGTTTCCATGAGACGATGGAGTTGGAACCTTTTGTTTTCGATTTGTAGTCTTAGCTGTTAATTAGCATCGTCAGCTC
>JAPZDZ010000014.1:15193317-15206938 GCA_029783805.1 Acanthurus tennentii
AACACCTGTCCAGAATAGATCTGTCGCCGACGTATAGACCCGTCGTTAACACCCTGACCCCCGTCAGCTGCCGTCTGTCTGGACCCCTCCGTCAGTCCCTCAGCTCGTTTGTGGCGTGCAGGAGTTTGTACATGCAGGATTAATCTTCCAAGCAAAGTCAGATGCCTGAACCGGAATGGATGAGCCTGGTGAAATGTGGGTTTGGGATGTATGAGAAGCGCTCTCTGCTGCTCTGCAGCTCCTGTTCGCTCAATTACCTGGATTACTGCGAGCTGCCAGCCAGCTGCGACTGCTGCAGCCAGTCAGCAGGTAACAGTCGCTACGGATTCATTAGGCAAATAACTATGCTGATCCTGTGCCTCCACTACTTTTAAAATGACTTATTTCTGAAGGAGCCTACCTTTGATAGTCTGTCTGCAGGTTCATCATTACTTCTCTCTTTCTCTTTATAGATTTCTTTATACTAATAGGTAATACTGACAGAGTTATGGTTTCTCATTGAACGAAAATCTACCCACTGAAGAAGACTCTTAAAACAGTGAACCAAGATACACTTTATATGCATTTTATATAACCGCAAAGTTTAGCGCTAAATAGTTATGCTAGTGATGTGATTGTTGGGGTCTTTAATGTAACAAAGGTCAGTTTAAGGAAACAGTAAACATAATGCAGTGTAGTAGGTTTTGTTCCAGTTTTCTAAAGCAGTCAGACTGAAGATTCATCTTGGAATAAAATATTAAAATGAAACCTTTAATGGCTTATTGCAGTCTTGTAATGTTAATGGCCAAACTGGCTCATGTGCACTGTACACTGAAACTAAATGTTATACAAAGAGGTGACAGGAGACTGTCTGAGAAAATGCACATCTCAAGGACTCACCCAGGGAGGTCTTCAACGACATTTAGGCAAATTCTCGTAACATGGACCAACATTTCAAACAAGTAGTTTTGTCTCCACCATCTTTTCTCAGGAATATTTGGTCAGCGATTGGAGGACACAGTGCAGTATGAGAAGAAGTTTGGCCCCAGGCTGGCCCCCTTGCTGGTGGAGCAGTGTGTGGACTTCATCAGAGAGAGGGGTTTGGATGAGGAGGGGCTCTTTCGGATGCCAGGACAGGCCAACCTGGTTAAAGAGCTGCAGGAGTCCTTCGACTGTGGTGACAAGCCTATGTTTGACAGGTAGTTACAACAGCAGACTGGCTTTTTCAGAATTTAATGAGAAAAAATCCAGTGAAATCCTTTTTTTTAATTATCTATACTACCTTGCAGTAATACAGATGTCCACACGGTGGCATCCTTGCTAAAGCTGTACTTGCGAGAGCTGCCTGAACCAGTCATTCCCTTCTCCAAATACGAAGACTTTCTAACCTGTGCACAGCTTTTGGCCAAAGATGAGGAGGAGGTATGTTAATTATAACTTGTTTGTGTTTATGTGTATGTAAGTATGTGTGTGTCTAAAATTCTTTTTTTTATCAGGGGGTCCAGGAGCTTGGAAGGCAAGTTAGCACTCTACCTCTACCTAACTACAATCTCCTCAAGTACATATGCAAGTAAGTGCACTGCTGTTTGTTTCTCTCACAATGTTTTATGTCATCATGTGTTCAGTTTTTATGAATTGTGACTGTTTCTACTTTTG
This sequence comes from Acanthurus tennentii, assembly GCA_029783805.1. NCBI lineage: Eukaryota > Metazoa > Chordata > Actinopteri > Acanthuriformes > Acanthuridae > Acanthurus > Acanthurus tennentii. Next base: position 15,194,953 of record JAPZDZ010000014.1, read on the forward strand.
TTTTTATCTCAACTTAGATTCCTTGATGAGGTCCAGTCCCACTGTAATGAGAACAAAATGAGCGTCCAGAACCTCGCCACGGTATTTGGACCGAACATTCTGCGACCCAAGATGGAGGACCCAGTTACTATAATGGAAGGTATGAACAATGTGACATAATGAAGGACTTAATGGTAAAGGTAAATGTAATTACTGATATCCTGTCTAACTGTGATCCATAGGCACCTCGCTAGTCCAGCACCTGATGACAATCCTCATTAGGGAACACATCCGTTTGTACTCAGGGAGGGACCAGGAGGGACTCACTGCACCCCAAACAGAGCTCCCTGTCCAAGGGCATCAGCTGCAGCATCGCAGTCTGGGAGCCTGGATCTCAGAAGAAGACCTCCAGAGCTGCCCGGTCTCCAACCCGGACCAAGAGCTGCACAGCAGTGCCTCATCTCTGGATGCCAAACTGTGTGCAGCAGTCACTCCCACCCAGACCCCGAACCTGAACCCTGGACCAAAACTGAGTGCTTCATCGGGGAAAGGAGAGACACTGGTTAGCCCAAGTAAACAAGCCAAGACCACACCTTCCTGGAAATACTCTTTCAAAAGCTCCTCCACACCTCGTTCCCAGACACAAGCCAAGCAAAGCAGCAGCGGCAGCTCTGTGGCTGATGTCACCAGTGTGTCCTCTAGTGGGGGAGGAGGTGGAGGTAATTGGCTAATGAATGGTTTGTCCTCCTTGAGGGGACATCGCCGCACGTCATCGGGTGAGCGTTCCACCCGTGATCGTGATTCCACTGGTTCCTCGCAGAGACTGTCCACCTATGACAACGTGACATCCTCCTCCAGCATGGGTAGTGTTCCTAGCGTAGCCAGCACACCTTGGTCCACTTCCTCCTGCGAAATCTCCGTCCCTGACTCAGGAAGTGAGCCCTCAGCAAACCAGAACTGCGGAGTAGTGGGTGAAAGTGGGGAAAAAGGGGAGTGGATGGAGGGCCAGAGAGAGATTGACAGAGTAAGGGATGGAGGGATGACAACTGACCCGAGCTCCGAGCAGGACAGTTGTGAGGCCATGGAGCTGTGCAGTAGCAGTGCAGCATGCAGTGAAAATGGTATCATGGCCATGGCAGCTGGGGTGCCATCGATTGTCATGTCTGAGGATGGAGATGGGACAAATCTGACACTGAGCAGTTTGGTGGAGGGACTGAAGGACGAGTTGAGGAGACAGAAAACTTCTTATGAGTCCAGGATCCAAAAGTAAGTCTGTGTTTGAAGGTCCTAGGCTAATTGTTTGTAAAGAGTAAAATTAAACATTGTCTTATCTTGGAGTTCCAAAATCATTCTGTTCTACCACAGCATCCAGCTAGCTTTTTGTCACATGGCTTAACATGTTTTTCAAAGAATTCTGTAACAGTCATACATTTAAAAACAGAAGCAGTAGCAAAAGAACACCCTTGAACATGCTGTATCATGCTCTTGTCACCAAATGTGTAAAAATCAAAAATCAATGAATCCTGTTTTTCTCAAAGTGCAATTTAGTCGTATCTTTTTCTTGGACCCTCTCTGACATATAAATACCAACATTTTCCAAATTCCACAAGTCAGCATGTAGCACAGGTGCAAGTCTTGGATTTATTTCTCGTATACTGAGGACTTCTCAAATTAAAGGAGGTTAAAAATCATTCTAGTTACTGAAAATATTCACCCACTATTTTTACAGGTTGGTTCATCCAAACTACAGAAAAGTTTAAATTCTCAATACCTCTGATGGTATTTAGAGGAGCTCTGCAGATACCCATATGATGTATAATTAGATTTTGTAACAAGTTTTTTTAAGTATAAAAAGCAAGTGAGAGAAGTTTTTTGTCATTTTGAAATGGTCACACTTCAGGTTTGAGTTTTCGTCTGTTACCACCCAAAAGCTTTGCAACGTAGCAGAAGATTAGGGGTGAATGTAAATGACCCTTGCTTTCTGTCTACATTTGTTCTGCGTCCTCTCAGATTGGAGGAGTCCAGTGCTGCTCTGTGTGCACAGATGGAGCGTTTGGAACAAGAGATGGAGCAGGAAAAGAAGAAGCAACGCATGCTGGAGATCAAGCTACGGAACTCAGAGCGAGCACGGGAGGATGCAGAGAACCGCAACCGGCTCCTGGAAAAAGAGATGGAAGATTTCTTTTCCACACTGGGAGATCTGGCCCTGGGTGCAAGGACTAGTGACATTTGATATCAATTGGCCAGTCATCTGTTTGTGGCCAAAACTGTCAGGGTTTGTATCTGGGGGTTGGGTGTCATACAAGGGCTCACGTCCTCCTCTGTGCATCAGGGCTTTCCTTCAAAAGAGAAAAAGAAAATAAAGGAACCGGCCATATATGTGTACATTCAGGACAAGCTCAAAGGAAACTGAAATTTGGAGATGGCAGAAGAAATTCTGAAGGATTAAGTATTAAATCGGGACTGACTGTTTCTCCATCTCTCCTGAGCTCCAATTGGTTTTGACTTTCCACGCATGCTTGAAATCGAATTAAAGATGTAATTACACTCCTCAAAGAGTTCAAGGTTTGTCTTGTGAAGGCAGTATTTGAAAGTTAAGGTGCCTGTATGTGACTGACCATTATTGTAATTTCTCTGACATTCTCTACTGGAGAGCACTGATTTCCTCAACCACTATTTTACACGGACAATACAAGAATGGATCTCTTGCATAAACCGCAGTACTCGTTACAGAAGTTAATGCTGCAGAGAGCTGACTGATATTTATCTTTATCAGATGTTAAAAGAATAATGCTCAATTTTGGGAAACACAGATATTTGCTTTCTTTCCTTGATTAAGATGAGAAGTTTTTTACCACTCTCGTGTCTATAGGATATGTTATTGCCAACCTAGCTAAAGGCTAGCCTAAATTTATATCTGGTCACATCTAAAGCTAACAAATTGACATGACATATCTTTATTTATTTCTTATAAAAACAATGTGAACAAAAATTAAAAGCTATACTAACCAGCTTCTGTCTCTGGCGATATATTAAACAGGTGTTTTTGTGGTAAGCTAACTCTTTACACCATTTTCTGTCTTTTGTTAAGCTAGGCCAACTGGCAACTAGCTTTAGCTTTATAAATATCCTACAGACATTAAACTGGTATCAATCATCTTGTTTCGCTCTTAAGAGGAAAGCAATAAAATAAAAAATAAAATAAAGTATTTCCCAAAATATTAAGCTATTCCTGCAACTGTAGGGTCAGTTCAACCAGCTTTAAAAAAAGAAAACAGTTTCTCACTTGCCAGTTTTGGTAGCTAGCTTTGCAAAAATGTCCAGTCACAGGTTTACTTTGACTGAACAGAGGAAGTGCTAAGTCTGATTTTTAAAAATTATTTTAATACTGTGAGCACCAACATGAAACATTCAAATGACCTCCTTTTTATTAGGTTGTCCTATGCATAGGTGGAAAACCTGTGCAAATAAAACCAAAACTATTTGCATGGCTAGACACCTCAAAGGGTAACTGAGAACACATGACCTTTGTAATCTGAGTTAACTGACCCTTAAACTGTACAGTGGTAGCTTTAGCAGACGTTCCTTCACTTGCATTTATCCTCCTGTCCAGTATTTGTGCTGCACTTTTTTTCTAATTAGAATCATACCTTATATTCATCACAAAAGCAAATTTAGATTACATTTTCAAGAAATAGATTGAACCTCTGCAATAGCTGCCTCTGTACTTTCTTGTCCTCAGGCCCTTGCAGTGCCTCTTTTGTCACCACCTACATGGTTTCCATGTCCATGTGATGGCAAAGCCTCAGTCTTCGGTTCACTCCGATCCTCACAGATGTCAGTACCTTTAATGTACAGTTAACACAACAGGGACAATTAAAATAGTTATTCAAGCATTTTCAACTTAGCGCATGCTGCCTAAGACACAGGACATGTGGCTCAGTAGGTAAAGGCCATTTACAGTACACAGTAAATACCAAAGCTGGACCGCCTCAGCTGTTCACTCACTTGAGATCGGAACGGCCTGCCTAGTAGCCATGTTGATTTTGGCACATGAAGCTGAACACTGCCCTAAAAGAAACAATAGAATTTCCTGGTTGTGCCTTCAGGGAAGTGTTTTTGAATAGGAAAAATGTAGTGTTGCTTGCTTGTTCAGAGATGTAGTGCATATATTCGCGCATAGTACACACTGTGGCTGCATTGTTGTTTTTTTTTGTTTGTTTGTTTTTGTTTGTTTTAAATATGGTAACAAACTGCTGAAGATAAGTAACTTGATCTCCCTAGAAGGTGCCAATTCTTGTGAAAGTGAATTGTGAATTGAATGGAAGTTTCGAATTAAGAATGTATCCATGTAGTGAATGTAATGTGTTGTTTATAAAGCCAGCCCAATGAAAAAACATGTAAACAACTACCAGAAGATAAAAAATATATATAATTGCTCATGGTGTTTAGTTCAGCCAGTCCTACAGCCATTTCCCTATCTTAGACTACAAACCTCTATGGTAAACATGTATGCATTGTGGGATGCATCAAACAGACCTACATCAGCAGACAATGATGTGCTGTGTGTGAGTCAATCCCCTGGTTAATTAACAATTTTATGTTTCCAAATATAGGGGTTGCATAAATTTCCATTGTGAGAATTGCCTGCCGTTAATATGTTAAAAATTATTTTGCTTAACATCTTATTACTAATCAGAAGAATGTCCAGAAGGTGTTTAAGTCACTCTTATTTCTTAAAAGGCCCAATAGACAGTTTGGTTACAAGTGAAAGTGTTCTTTTGGTTAGACAATGTGACTGTATTTTTTTTACATATGTATATTTTATGGACAAACATAAAGGCAATGTTATTACATTACCATCATTAATTGCACAGGTTTACAAGGTAATTGTCCTTTAAAGCTTTTGACCTGGCTGCCATGAACTATTATTGTCACACTTGACAGTGGTCTAAATCTATTTTACGTTCTTGGATTCCAACTGGTACGTTTATGTCCCTTTATGTTTGTCTCACGACTAAGGCTAATGCTAAATGTTTCTTATTGCTCTGCTGATCATCTATGGTGCTTATTTATTATGGATTTCCACTATTGTAATGAATGGATATGTATGGGAATAAAGGTGACAAAGATCATTTCTGACACATCAGTAAACCTAAGTTCTTAGTGTTTCTGATATGAAAAACAAGGAAATTTGAGAATTGTTTTAAAAAGATATCTATTATCTATGATATGGTAGTAAGGACAAAATGATAAAAGATCTAGATGAAAGATTTTGATAAAATTCTTGCAAAAACAGTGCATCTTTGCTATTCATTCCACATTTGTAGACTGCATTTGAAATGGACAAAAAAGACCTTTTCTTTTCAAGTTTCTTTCAAAAGCTGCAGTCCCCGGCCAAAATTACTGAAAAGTACAAGTACAGCCAACAACACCTCACTAAATATTCTGCAATAGTCAATTGTGTCAGCTTGAAATACTAAGTGTAAGTCAAAATTTACTGGAAATATTAGGTGTAAATTGGGGCCAGGTATTAACATCGATTGACTGGCCAACATATCTCTTACCCTGTCTGAGGTACCAAGCACATTTGTCCTTTCTGTAGACATAAATCAATAAAACTTTGTCATTAATATACAATTGCAGTTTAAAAAAAACTGAATTGTTTCTTAAAACAGGTGGGCACTATAGTTTTTGTAAGTTACTTAAACAGGAATAAATGCTTAAGATGCTGTAAACAATGAATGTTGTGATCTTGTTACAACAGAAAAAAGGAGACATAAGAACATACATCAAAGTGTATTTCTTTTATTTGCAGTACATATTTTTTTTCTTTTTTCCTTTTTTTAAGAGGTGGCATCATCAGATCCCAGTGCATGTATTCTAGTAGTGCACTTCTTTGTTGGTTGCGGTTTTTGGGACACGCAGATCCAGGAATTCTTAAAACTACTTGCATGGCTGGATTCACTAGCAAACATTACAAACCAGCACCATACATATAATGATTTCTTGTAGGTATTTACTCATCTTTTTCGTGTTTATTAACATTATTGTCCTTACCACATTCCATATAAAATCTGTTAGCCTTGTTGTGACTCAAAGAACTTCCTGTCTCTGCGTCAAATCTTGGCTGACAGATTTCTTTGGTGGGTAAGACCGATTACGTAACACCATGACTATTAACAAGTCACAGAAATAAAAATTGATCTTGTTCATAAAAAAGGAAAACATGGATTGACAGTACCAAACATTTTCTTTACCTTCAGGAGATAGCTAACAAAGGCTAGGCCCATCACATACTACTAGCACAGTTTGCTGAAGGTATTGCACATTAAGTTTAAAAACAAACAAAACAAAACAAAAAACAAAAAATACATATAACAATTCTCTTACTTCTAGGTGAAGTATACATAATGTACAAAACTAGAAGTCTGTTGAAACCAACAAATAGTACACTTTCAAATAAATAAATAATGGAATCTGTTATTCACACGTCTTCGATAGCTAATTCTGCAGGCGACTAAGTATATGCAAGAACTGGCAGAAATTCAGCGTGAGGTAGTTCATCAAAGCCGACTTAAATCAGAATGATATTGTTTGAGGAGATGCAGTAATTATAAAAAAAAAAAGCAACAACAACCTAAGAAGAAAATAAAATGAAACAAATTACTCCAATTAAACCCCCTAATGTTGATCTAAGAAAATTAAGAGCACTTTGGACAACAAAGTGTTTTTTTCCTGATTGATTATTTTAGCTAATATGACAAATGGGCTAATATGACAAATGGAATATATATTACTTATTTTCTCCCTTCTTACTTATGGGACACTGCTTAAGTCCTAGTTTTTATCCCTTGTTTTTAAAAATACTACTGCACACTTTTTTACTGTTGGAATCTACCATAAGTAGCTGCAGATTGAATTTAGTTTTGTAGACTACTATGCTAATCTGGCTCCTCAATTCCAAATGCGAGTAAACTCCAGATGCTCAACAATTAGCCAACCTTTCCTTGTTTATAAAAAGAGGGCCAGAGCTAATGTGGAGATTAAGCATCACAGAAATTGAATGGGTTGCACCACATAAACTAGTTCTTACATTGAGACTAGAAGTTTCTAAATATTTACACCCATGAGCTGCTAGTTTAATCTGTTGCATAGCTAAACAGACAAAGCTAACGTTAGCTTGTTTATGTAATTATAATTAACTGTTGAGTAGCTATACAAAGCTACCTTAACTTGCAAATACATCAAATATTGACCATAGGTATGTTTAAATGCAATAACTGCTAATTTATTACTTGTTAACTTTTGCATAGCTTACTGGCAAAGCATATGTTTGCTTGCTAATATACCCATTAAATATTAACTGGTGTTATACTCGCTTGACAAAGCTAACGTTAGCTTGTTAATATATCCATTAACTGTTTTGTAGCAAACAAACAAAGCTAACATTAACTTGTTATTACATCAAATATTAACGGAAACTTAGTGACAAAACCAATTTCTTGCTTATTCATTTGATGTTAACTGCTGTTTAGAGACAGTGAAAGCAGTGAGAGATCACGTTTACTTGCTAATATATTAGCTGGAGTAAAGAGTTAGGGAGGAAATGTTGACAGTCAATACTTTCATGTGCACTTTATAAAATGCTATTTAATTATGACGTAAACTAATAAGTATAATTTTAAAATGAATCCCACAAATATAAAAAAAAAATCTCAAACGACAAAATGTTTTTCCGACTAAATGACAAAACTTTGCAAATTAGCCTGAGAGAATATAGTGTGGTAAATTTTAAAACACATTTATCTATTTGGCATATTAACGCACACATAATTATACCAACATGTACAAAGGACTGGTTATTAAGTTGATCTATAGATTGGCTTATTAAAACGGCCTTTAAAAGTTACTGTATGTTATAGCTTGTGATGCTTAAGTAAATTCTGTTTTACATAGTTAACTAATTTTGATCTCACATTGCTAAGATGATATGTACCAAATAATTTATTCATTGCTAAGCATTTTAGCTGCAAAGTCATTCATTAAGTTTTAATGGTGCAACCCAATTTACTAAATCACCAGTTAGAAAGTAGCTAGCTGTTGCTACAATCTTAGGCAGGACAAACACACTCCATGACGAATTTACAAAGAGTTGGTGCAAGTCCAGAATCTCAAACAGACAACGAGCCATATTACAGCAGTAAGAAATTATGCCATTAAATGAATAGATAAGTCTGTGTTAGCCTTACATATATGGCAGACAATAACATGTTGCCAAAGTCGAGCACAGCTCAGAGCTACAGTAGCATGTGCTACAGTCCAAAGACAACTTTTCTTGCAGCTTTACTTTGAGCTTCCAAGAAGCAACCTTATAACAGATCAAGACAGGTTCTCGGGAGACTGAATAATGTTCTTTGCCTCTGCTGTCAACATCCACAACACCTGCTCATGATCCATGACAGAATACACCCACACTGCCTTTAGTCATAAACATTTCTAGCAGGCAGAATGGCTGCATGTAGCCTCAATTGTTTGAGCAAAATATTTGAATTGAGCATAGCATGAACTCCTGTTTCATTCATGACCATGAATTTCAAAGTTTTCACAAGTCAACCAACATGACACAAGTTGCCTTGATGGCTTTCAGCTAATATGGCTCGTTTCATCTTGAGCAACTTTTTAATTAAAAATGAATTAGCCAGAAACACTCTGGTTGCTTGGCTCTGCCTCAGTATGTCTTGTAACTAAAACATCAATCTGCCTTCCAACAGGAAACAGTATCCAAAGCCCCCACAAAATACTGACAGTAATGCAGTCACAAAGTTCACTTACTAAGTTTGATCCAGTAGTTGAATTATAATACCTCTATCTTGTTCATTCATCTTTCCTGCAATTATCGCATTATATTAGTACTCAAAGCCCAAAAAACTGTTATTAACCTATATATCGGTTGCTGTCACTGCAAAGAAACACTTCTTTTTACTTTGATGAAAGACCTTGATAAAACTGCCTTTTCTTCTGAAATGTCTCAAACTCATGCTTAAGCATCTCAATGCATACGTCATCACCTTCTTACCCTGCAAGACACCACAGTCTCCCGCTCAAGGGTCAAAATCAAAACAAGTAGAAAAATATATGATACATTTGTGAGAACTACAAACCTATCATACATTGTTGGTTTGATATGGAAACTACTGTTGTTACCCAGACGCCATAACAACCTACATATAATGAATACATTTCCTCCCAGGTACTCAGGAATGAATGACAAACAACAGGCACTTTTCCTTTCAAAGATAAATCAAACACACTCAAGTAGGGCACTATTATTGCATACCGTAAGGATAATTTGTTTCTTTTGACTCTGGTTTTTTGTGCTGCTGTTCAACATGCTAAGTTTTAGGTTATTTGAGCAGGCAAGTCTGGTGCACAAAGTGTTTGGCCAACTTTTAGAAAAATCACTTCCAAATTTCTAAATTCAAAAAAGCACATTACTAATAACAGGATCTGGTAGTAGGAAGCAGACATCTTTTCACACTGTTCCATCAGGCTGCAGGCCACTCTCCCACTAAGACACTGATTATCGACACCTTCACAAGCTCTTTCAATATCTCAATTCCCTACTTGACTGAAGCCCATTCTAATTACACCGTCACCAATTTTACAACCTCACACAATCCTGCATCTTAAAAAAAAACCTCCCAAATCACAACAGAAAAAACTTTCTCAAGTCCCAAATGTAAGCAATACCTCACTGTCAACACAGCCAAGTGCATCCAGTCCTCCAAAGCAATACCACCACTTAAGTCCCATAATGTTTAACAGCCTGTTGCAGACAAGAAGAAGAGGTACTTTAAAGCACTTAAAATTACAAAAGAGTCATCAAAAAGCTCCAAGTTATCTTGCAGGACCTAACTGTGCCATTATCAACCCAAAGCTTAAATAGAAGGTAAAATGAATTACATGGTGAGTAAAAATCATGTTGAAAATCTACCATGTCCAAACAGGAAGTGGAGGATGAGCAAATTATAATGCTTTCTTTAAATTTTACAATGTAAGAAGTAGTAGTGACTCACAAGAAAAGAACATTTTTACAAGGAACTCTACATGATCTCAGTTCATTTAAGTGGATATGTCATATACTACAGTATCCACATTGTGTGAGATAAAACAGATAAGGGGAGTACTCATACCATACATTTGTAAATTCAATTATGTTTCGATGGCTCACTGCGAAGTTGTATCGAAGATAAAACTACATCTACCATAAAATCTGTACAAACTCAGTCTACATTTATATGGCAAGTTGTAAAAGCAGTAGCTTACAAGTGAAACAAATGACTTTCAACAGAAAAATAGATCACATTAAAACATTTTACAGATATTTCTTTCAATTCTCACTGTCGGTTAATACAACCCAGAACATAGTGAAATCATAAATTCTCTTATCATCATCTTAGGTTCTTTGAAAAAATTAAGAAATGCCACAATAAATTACAGCTAGGACTCAATCAAAAAGAAATCCTAATTTTAAAAAAGTCTATAACTGTAATAAAAAAAGAAAAAAAAAATCTGTCCTAGAAATTAAAATATTTCTTAAACAGCTAGCTTGCTAACCGCTACACTACTAAAGACAAGCACAGAGAGGAGGTGGAAGGAGGTAAATGCAAGGGTGGTGGGGCAAGGAGCCAGTGTTGGGCTTGTGGTCTTGGATGTGACCAGGGGGCGAGGCCCAGCCCAGGACCAGGAGTAGGTGTACATGATAGTCATCTGCAGCAGCCCATGGGGGCAGCGGCTGAGGCAGCAGCGGCAGCGGGAACAGCGGCGGCACTGGCTGTCTTCAGGCTGCTGTCGGTGTCAGTCAGGGTCGGGTCGGTAGACATGGAGGAAGCGTCGTCGGTGGAGGAGGACGTGGAGGTGTGGTGCTGGTGGTGCTGCGTGGGGCTGCTGCTCACTGTTGCACCTGTGCTATGAGGAACAGTAACGGGCCTGTGGTCAGCCAACGAAAGCTAACAAGCTGAAGGGGTTGCTGAGGCACTGTTATGTAACTGACACACCTTTATTAATACTTGTTTGAAAGTTTTACTGGATAATCTTAGTATGTAATCTTCTTCATAACATGATCTTGGAAGGACAGCTTTTATTATTAGTGGAGCAGACTCATGAAATGTGTCACAATGTGATGTAAATCTGAATACTGAATATCTGTTAGACTCTTAGATAATGTATTTATAACTCTCTGTAATATTTTCATTGGTTATTATTTTGATTTTGTTTATTTTTTTCTTCCATAGTATAACCGTGACATAATTGTATATGAGCATCTATTCTAAAAAGGGTTAATGTGAATGAAAAACAAAGTACCAGATTAATTACAAAGATCAGACACATCTTATTTTGAAATACACTAGATTAATCCTTGTTTATAAAATTTTAAAAAAGAGTAACACTACTGCCACATTACGCACTGAATAAATGTAGTACAGTGGATTTCCATCACAGTCACAAGTTCACCTTGTTACAGGTACTTTGCTTCATAATCCTGTGTCCCATGTAGATTAATGCAAAACCTAAGCTGGGTCATCACACAACATTTACTAATGTGCTAATTGAGTCACTCTCCTGCCTAAATCCCATTTGATTCCACCAGGGAAATTATCAAATTAAGCACAAAGATGAGCGTAAGAGTGAAATAAGCCTTTTCCCAGACAAAGATATGAGATATGATAACCAAAAAAGTTATTATGGTGCTATAAAGGTGCTGGAAAGATGGCGAAGTCTTGATCATTTACACATCTTAAAGCTGTAAGAGCTCACTTAAACATGCAAACTCAGACACACAAGAAACTCCACTAACCTATGGACGCTGGCTGTCCCCTGATGACACCGTTCTTTGTCCTCTCTTCCCAGTCCAACACTTCTTTGTATATCAACTCTGAAACAAATACGACATAATTTGGTACAAAAGAGACAGAAGAAGACAAAAGCTGCACTCAGAGACCCT
>JAPZDZ010000014.1:15295346-15310007 GCA_029783805.1 Acanthurus tennentii
TTAGAAACAGACCTTAAAAGTTTGCTACCTGATGCAAGTTTTTTAGCTCAATGATCTGTTCTGTTTTCTTCTTAATAAATATTGAAATTAAACTGTAAAACTACAACTACAGTCTTAAAAAATGCCAGATAATATAAACAAAACATTATAGAAGAAATACATAGAAGCTTAGGGAACTAATGTTTGTGGTAAGTTGTGTTTTTTTACTTCTCTAACTTGCAATATGTCGATTTTCCAAGGTAAAATGGCCAAAACAACTATTTTTTGCTAAACATGTTTTGTTGAGTAGTGTTCTTACTCTGTGCCAATAGTTCAAAACTCAGGAAAATCAGTAACTTTATAATTTTAATGGCTGCGATTCATTTTGTCACCTGTTGCTAACTTCCAGGGTAACACCAGTCAGATAGAGAAAGGAAGTCACAAATGTGACTAAAAGTAACATGAATTAAACTATTATTCCAAGTCCCATGATCCCACGCTGCTACACCATGATATCAAATCAGTTTTTTCCTGTTGTTTTGATAGAGGGACCTCCAGCAGTAGTAATTACATATTGTGCTACATGTCTTTCTGGATTCTTGTTTATCTTTTAATTTTGTGCTCCATGATAACCACTCTCTCAATATATTATCAATGAGAGGACGATCTGAGGATTATTTATACATGGATATGAGACAACAAAAGATAAGATGTTTGTTTTTGCGTTACTCTTAATGTTGCAGCTTTGACACCTTATTAAGATTTTTGTGCTAAGTTCACTGCACATGACCCTTTCACATTTCCACCTCTATATCCGTTTTGGTGACAGTGTGAACTGATGTTGCATATTTACAATACAGGTTTGATATTCTTATATGTATGGAAAGCCGTTCTGTCTACTTCAAATCAAAACTCTTTTGCAGTTTTACTAAAAAGCTGCATGTCTCTCGTTGGCTGTGCGCTCCAAGGCGTCACCATCTGTCATCAAGCAGCAAGGCTTCATGCATGCGTCTCCCTCGGTCTCCTCCCATTGTAGAAACAGCTGTAGACCGTGAACCGTGGAGTGCGGGTCTGACACGGATTACCTGGACACCGGCTTTAAATCCGGGTGGGCATCAACCAGCAAGGAACAGAAAAGTTGCGCTTCTGAAATAAGTTTCTCCACGTTTCTTTTTTAATTAAAATTTTTATAAAAAGTTTAGCCATGGCGAGTTGGCTTTTTCTCACTTTGCATTTATTTCTGGGTCTGGAGTTGAGCTGGGGTAAACTCGTGTTTGAGGACCTTGGTGAAGCCGTGCGTCAAGGTGCCGTGGTTCCACCGGCTGTGGAGGAGCGCGTCTTTGCGCGTGAGAGCGCAAACCGGGACATGGTCTCCATCAACATGTTCAAAGTGTACGAGAAGTACAGCAAGGAGCCGCAGAGCCAGAGGGACGGAAACACCGTGAGAAGTTTTAAAGCTGTGCCGAGTGAGTGACCACACGCGTTAGTTATGGTTGATCCTGCCAAAATTAACAGTTTCTGCTGGTAATCTGAGTGGAAGACGGGAAGTCTGATTTTTATAATGTGTCAAAAAATGTTTACATTCTATATGCACGTTTATCTCAGTGACATACTGAATATATTACATTAAAATGTCTGGAAGAAATTGAGAAACTTTTTTTTCTGAAAAAGGATCGTTTTTATTGTTGAAGCCCACTTTTGTATTACTTAAGTCATAATAATTAAGGTGCTGCTCTGTTGGTGATTAATGTTAAACATCTTCATAACACAATTCTTTCTTTGATCATAAAAATCGTCAAACTGCGTATTAGGTTATTCTTATTATTTAAAAGAATATTTACAACTATAAAGGCCTAAGCACATTCTTAAAATCATAATAGTCTCTTGATTTATACTACAAATTTATATTCAACATAACTTTCAACAGGTTTATGTTATCTTTTGGTGAAACTCAACATTTATGTGATTTTATATGTTCTTAATCTCATTTGTTTTTCTCACTGGGGTGCTTATTCTGTATATTGTTGTTGCACTTTTCATTACAGGAAAAAAGCAGAATGTTTACATTAAACTTGAGGATTGAATCTTGTGCACAAAATTAAACCTTGAAAAAATTATCTTATCTAAATTAATATATTAGAGCAACATCCAAAACATCCTAAACACAGGTGTTTTATCAATCACACAGCAGCTCTTGTGCTCCTTTGGGCTAAACATAATCACCTCTATGCTCTGTCAGTGCTATGATTTAGTGAACTGTGGGACTTTAAGTCTCTAACACCGTTAGTTACCCGGTAGCTGAAACAGCCTAGGTGTTAGACAAGAGCCTATTATCACACTCAGACATCGGCTGCGCAGTGAAAAGCCTCAGAGGAGCTCTTTCTCCCATAAGCATTTCCATATGCCTGCGACAGACCTACTGGACCGATCCAATGTTTGTCTTTCAGGCTGCGGTGGAAGTGTGGGAGACAAGGTTGAGCTTCAGGAATATAGCGATGTAGGATGAGGCTTTTAGTCATGTGTGAGGCAGGCACTTAAGCTTAATATTTTCCATCCTCCTGCTTATGTCAGTCACAATGTGCAGAAGGAAGATGTATTGGATGCTGTTATTTATGTCAGTCAAACATGCCAGGATGAGATGAGAGAGGAGGAAAAAGAAGAGAGGGGAAAAGGTTCATGGAAGAAACTCACTTTTTGAAAAAAAAAACATCTGTATGGTTGAATCAACAAGCTCATCAGTGTTTATGAAAACTTTTTTTAAAGCCAGTAGATAATTTAGATAAAGCATGAAAGACAAGATGAAAACAAAGTTGTCTTCCTCAAAATTCTCAGATGTTTTTTAACTTGAGGATCTTTTCCTCTTTCAATCATCTGATTCTCCTTCTAATTTCTTTTTTAAATTTCCCAGGAGTCTTGCAAGGCAGAGATTTTTTCCAGTTCAACCTGTCCTCCATCCAAGAATCGGAGCTCATCCTCTTCGCTTCTTTTCATTTCCTGTACAAACGGCCGCGCCACCACCAGCGACCGTGGCGTCTTCGAAAGCCTCGCCATCCATCCGGCGGCATCCAGCATCCATCTCCTCCTTCCTTCCCTCAGCTACTCTTCCATGGGTCGTCCCAAACCTCAGCTTTCGCAACACCACTGGGAAACATAACTCTGGCTCCTTTCAAGAAAGGCTCTTGGCAAACGAGGGATGTAACGGCTGTGGTGAAAGCTGCCAGGGATGTCAAAGAGTTTGTGGTCACCGTGGAGTTTAATATGGGGTTCGGGGCAGCCAGGGTGCAGCAGAGAAGTCCTCAGGGCCAAGAGCACTTCTCTTCAGCCAACCTGCCGTATATCTTGGTATATGCTGATGATCGAGCCATAGATGAGCCAAACAGTGTGGCTTTGTCACTCCAGAGGTACGGGTCTTTCCCTGTGGGGGAGGACGCATCCCCCTCAGCCTCAGCCTCAGCCTCAAGGATCAGGAGGGAGCTTCACCTCCAAATCCAAACCAACGACATACCAGAGGTCCAGTACAACACCTTGAAGAACCATGAACTGTGGCAGAACACGTATTTCCCAGCCAAAGCCAAAGTAGCAGTGAAAACAGGAAGGAAGCAGGGTCAGGAGAGCAATGAGGGCCTGAGCAAGCCCCAGGTGCTTAGCTTCGATGAGAGGACAATGAAAAAGGCCAGGAGGAGGCAGTGGAGCGAGCCCAGGGTTTGCTCCAGGCGCTACCTCAGGGTGGACTTCGCTGACATCGGCTGGAGCGAGTGGGTTTTGGCACCAAAGTCTTTTGATGCCTACTACTGCGCCGGGACTTGTGGATTCCCCATCCCTAAAGTAAGTCAACCTTTCATTCAGATTTTAGAGCACTGATGTGATTCAACGTCCCACATCAGCAGTTTCATTTAAGTTAGAACAAATAAACTGAAGATACAGCAGCATGTCTTGTGATATATAAAATTTTTGTTTGGTGTTTCATTGCATTTTTAAATAAAGTATTTTCTTTTAGACTGTAAATTGTGGACAGAGAGAAAGTTACATTTGCTGCTCGTGACAGACACAGTCAAAATTCACTTTTATACATAGACTAAAAAAAATTAGCCAGGACATATGTACACACAAAGTGTTTGACTGTAAAGTTCTTAAAGAAAAAGGCCAACATGTAACCTCTAAAATACACACAAAAAAATAGATTTGGTTCAGTCAGTCTTGCACATTATTGAAATCCAAGTCTTTCAGGCATCCATTGTCATCTTTTTGGATTTTTGTCCTTTTTTATGTACCCCTTGAATTATGTTAGCATTGATCGCTTCAACTACCCATTCATTTCTTCAGGTGGTGCGCCCTTCCAACCATGCCACCATCCAGAGCATCGTCAGAGCTGTGGGAATCGTCCCTGGTGTCCCTGAACCGTGCTGTGTTCCCGAGAAGATGAGCCCCCTCAGTGTTCTTTTCCTTGATCCAAACAGGAATATGGTGCTGAAGGTTTACCCCGGCATGTCTGTGGATACCTGTGCCTGTCGGTAGAGCTGAAGACACGAGATCCATGAAGATTAAAGATTATGAGGAGGATGTACGTGTAGGTTTCCACATCAAAGAGGACAGCAGTGATGAGGATGAACTGATACGGCTGGCAGAGCTCTGGTTCATGAGTCTCCATTGAGAACTCTGCTGCATCTGGGACGAGTCTCTTTCATGGTCGGACGTTGACTCCACTAACAGTTTTCATAGATGTGTTTTTCTCCACACTGCGTTTAGTTTTTTCCCCCGTCATCGAAAAGCAGTTTTGAGAAGTGCACTTAATACAAACCAGCCATGGTCTGAATTTTCTTCAAAGCTGGGCATTTCACTTAAATATGAGTCCTGCAGGTGGATCTTCAGGTCTCTGTCACCTTTCAGCTTTTTCAGTCCATTTCCAGCACATTTTCACTTTTATAAAGTGATTTTGCCTGTTTAAATATTACACAGGATAAAACTTGACTTCATCTGGACTTTCTCAGCCTGGATTCAGACCTGGTTTTGGAATTCAAACTTTACTGAGCTCAGTGTCTGGGTTTCACATCAATCCCTTTTGTTGCCTGCCCATCTGTAGGATTCAGCTGAATTGTGGACAAACTGATGAACTGCACAGTGACTCACAGACTCAGAAGGGTCTGACGGACACAGAAGCTGCATGGCAGCACATTTATCCAACCAAATTAATCAACCCTTGTCTTGTAAATACTGTAGTTACTAATGAAAACTAAATGGTACTTACTCTTAAGTGATGCTAACACAGAGCGGCACATGTTGTCAGTAAACACCTCCCATATAATATTAAGACATGTTATTAATGCATGAGGGGTAATATCTTCTTTGAACTATATTTCAGTAGTCATTTGTTCATATCTTGTATATATTGACACAATTGAGATTTAATGTACTTCAAGCATAATGTAGCTTGTTTCTGCTGCATGCTCCAGCACAGAAGAAAAACAGTGCATTGCTGCCACCTGCTGTGCATTTTGGGAAAGTTTAAGGGACTGAAACTTTTTCGAGGAGGAAGTTCTTGTACTAACTGTGGCTATTCAGTGATTCTCTTCACTGCATCCATACAGTTTAGCAAAGATGGCATGTACAGTTTGTAATAATAGTAGATATCCATCTTACATTAAAAGGGACAAATATACCCAACCTTATAACTTTGTGGCTAAAGTGTATTTGACTAAATATGTGATGTGTTCTTTAACAAATCATACACATGATGTATGCGCGGTGAGGAAATAAACTGAAGTGTACATACAGTCAAAGATAGTTGAAGACTTTTTCTTACCATACCACAACTTACTGTATGTCAGTAGCATACATATACATTGCAGTAGATTGCAAATGTATTGTTTAAATTTTGGCTGATATCTTGGTTTAAATTATTGATATACAGTGCTTCTTTTTGTTTAGCTTCTTATATAAAGGCAGTATTGTAATGACATGATGACCAGTTTTTCTTCCCATTGTAGTTAGTCATGGTGAGTTCATCTTAAAATCCTCTTTATCAAAACCTTTATAAACCTTACTAATTAATATACTTATATCAATAAATGGAGCATATTGTAAAAAATTTAATCAATCACTTGTTTTGACCAAGAGGTAATGATCATCTTTCTATGCGGTATTTTAGTGTCTTTCAGTGTGTTGTTTTGTTTGGCCAAAATCTTTTTTTACCTGATCACTCTCACCAGCATCTTGAACCACAGCTGGCAGCTGTTCTCCACAACAAAACTCAACCCCCTTCACATCTCTTTCACAGCAGCAAAACACAGGAAGACAAAGTCATAATCTAGTCGGTGAACACATTGAAAAATTTAGCTTTGGAAGAGGGTGGATACCAAAACTAGAGCTAAAAAGAGAGTGAATGTTGATCTCATGTTTGTTGAATCGACAGGAACATGGCTTTCAACGGATGCCTTAATGACACTGTTTGCTCCCAGCTCTCCATATCATCTTTACAAGGCCATAAAAACGTCAGTGTTGAGTTTACAGTTCCTTCCTCTGCCTTCAAGTAGCCAAAAACCTTAACTGTCTTTAAAGAGCCTGACTGGGTCCAGACTTCTACCAAGTTTGGTTGATCTGTCCTACAGAAGAAGATGGAAACAGTGAGTGACAAACTAATATTGTGTAAAATTAGGTAGCTAAAGAGCTGTTAACAATAAAATAGTTAATTGGAGAGTTTAAATGATACTCGATTGTCTGAATGTTACTGAAAATCTAATGCACTCTGAAGAAAGAAATTCTAGAGGAACATGAATGCTTTCGCATTTCTTGACTTGCAATTAGAAAATAATGCCTGTATTATGGGAACCATACATCGGTCACTGCATGCCTAATATTATTTATAACAGTCATCAAAAACCATAGACTATTTGTCAAACTCCTATATGAGTTAATAGGTTTTTACTGCATATTAAGTAACATGACCGTCCAGTTTCCCCTGCTGTGTTTATTCCCCTCTTACAGACCACATTATTCCCTCGACCCATGCCAGTAGATTTTGTCCTCGCCTGTCATCACTGATTGACTCCATAGAAAAGATCTCCTTAAAGCTTGAAAGGGCCATAGTGAAAGCATTTTATGAAACTCGGCATGAAACAAGTGTTGAGTGACTCTGTGGGTGGAAGATAGAAATTCCATGACAGGCCGGACTCAGGCCAACGTCCTCAGACTCATTGGCTTGTGATTGGGGCTCAAACCCCCAACAGGAACAAGGGGCAGATCCCATCATCCATCAAGGACATGCAGGAGGGAGAAAAGAGGCCACCAACACCATGTCCTTTGCTCCATTTGCCAGTTGTGTAGAGTAAGATCTTATGCTGGATCAGATTTAATAGAATCACACTTTGAACCCATATCAGTTCATGAACATTTCGGGTGTCACTCTAAATCCAGTTGGTCTGTAGTTAAGAAAATCCTACAATACAAAGGAAGTGATGAATTTCAATGTTTCTTGTTTGTTTGGAATAATGAGTTGGGTAGTCATAGGTAGCAATCATGAATAAAAAGATTTCAAAGAGATAAGTAAACATAAATGTCTATAGAAAGATGGTGTTCTGTGGGTGTTGCATGTAAGGTGAAAACAGGCAAAATATGCGCAATCAGCTATCTTCTTATTTTTCAAACACAACTGACACGTGTCTGACAACCAATCATTGTATCTTTCCTCCTTCTATTTATAAATTAATAAAGAAAAATTACATCATGCATTAACTTTAAATAGAGCTAAGTCAAAATATTTAAACTGTTGCAACAACTTATCATATATTATATAATAATTAATATTTTTAAATAGTTAGTGAAAAGAAAAGGGAGAGCAGATGGAATTTTTTTTTGAACATGCATTCCCTTTTTTAAGATTGCTGCCGCAGCTATGAAGTAAAAGAGCAATAAAAGAGTTAATCTGGTGTCTGAGTTCCCTGAGGTATTTACCTGAGCTCAAGCTTGACAGCAATGAGGATAAATCATCTCGGAGCAAAAAGCCAGTAAAACCTGCTATAATGAGTGTGTTATATTGCAACACATTTTCTATATGTTAAGCTATCAATGGCTCTATTAAGCTGCACTGAAACCGCACTGATCAAAATCCAAAACAGAAGTAATTGGAGGCAGCTGTGACAAAGACTACTTGCTGTCAAAAAGCACCTGTCGTTCACATTACAGTAGAAAAACTTGTGGTGGTCATCTTACCACCCCAGAGCTGTCAGTTGTGTTAAACAGCAGATGATTATGTTTCATGGACTCTGCATGTGAACTGTGATTTTGCAACAGATGTGGTAGCTGCACCTGTTTGCTGGTATTACACCAAGCTTATTACTCATTTATTTATTTTGTGTGTGTGGTTTCCAGTCTAAATTTTTTTACATAGTCCAAAACATAATTTCTCCTGAAGGATTTCACTATCTGTACGGTATACTGTCCTTAGACCCTCAGTCCAACAGTGGTCAACAGTGTTTGGTCAGCTAAGCTAATTCAGTATCTGAGCATTTGGCTCCACTTGGCACACAACGGACATCCGTGCTGAGTCACTGCAAGACACAAGAAACACAAGAATTAAGGAGGTCTTCATATGTAATAAATAATATTTGACAAGTGACAATCTGTTGTAATTGGGGTATAATTAAAGCCCTGGATTCAAGCAACCACAGTATGTAAAATAAGATACATAATTTTTAATTCACAGCTATACCACTGCTTTTGTGTGTGCTCTGTCAATAAGATTATTTCTCTTGAAAATTGAATGCTGCTGCGATCTTCAGTGTCTATCAAATATATTAACTCTCTCTTTGCTACCTTGATAGAGAACATATTTGTAATCTGCCATGTCAAGTGGCTGGAAACAAGTTGAAAAAAAAAAAACGTAACTTGGAAGACGTAAGCAGCAATGATGGCGGTGAAGAATGCAATGTTCTGTTTCGTTCCTTGTAAGTGTTTTGTTTTCACTAGCTTCAACAGTTTCACCCCTCAAGCTGGGAAAAGGCATTTTATAGAAATGCTTGCTTGTCAGTAACCTCACAGTTTCCAGTGCCTCCCCTCATTATCGCTGTCAAGTGTTTACAGTATCTTCATTAGCAGCCAACCCTCTAATGATAACAAAGTCTAAAAGAAGGCATCAATGGCAGTGATAAGCATGGCCAAGCTACTATTTTGGTTGACACAAGTCCCCCTGTTTACTCTGGGAGCATGGGAGCGGACATCAGGACTGTGGTCCTTGCATTGGGGATCTCCATTTTCAAACGTTGCCATCGCAAAGTCTGTTTTCAAGCTGGGAAGAAGGTAAAGTTTGTGCGAGATCAGTGGCTTAAAAAGAATCTAATTTCAAAATGCAGAGCTCCAAGTCATTCCTGTTCCAGGTGTGTTTGAGTCTGGTGGTTTCTATTGGCTCCTGCACCTGTAAACCTCTCAATAATGACATCCAAAATGAGGATCCTGAGGGACTCTACTTGCAGCTGTCAGAGGAAGACATTCTGGAAGAGGAAGACAGCGACTCAAGGATGGAGAACCTCCTGGGAACCATGAAGGAGGGCTTTCTGAGGAAACTCAACCTGTCAGATGTTCCTCAGGAGCACAGCAAGATTTACCCTCCTCAGTTTATGATGGAGCTTTACGACAAGTACGCCTCGGACAGCTCGGCAATCCCTCAGTCTGATGTCATACGGAGCTTTACTGTCCAAGGTACATAAATAGGGCATAACTTTGTAATGACAGAAGAACAATCTGCAGTGTCTAGATTTATTAATAAGGACAACTCTTGACCTAGGGCCTTTTTTTCCAGAGTCATCACCACATTCAGAGGCTTGATACAAGTATTTGAAAATCCCATCCTGCATGTATAGCTCAAGTTTTCTCACATAGCTGATTAATTTTATCCAACTATGGTTTTTAGTGTGAATTTTGCATTATTTTAATATTTAAATCAGTGGCTCTGGACCTTTTTTGGCCTGTAAACCCTTAAGGAATCAGTGAACCCTAAAAACTGTGATCGAACCTTTTTCTTTATTTTAATTAAAGATCTAAAAACTATTCTGTTCTTTAATTTATCTTAAAAATTGTTCAAATTTGAGCAGAAGTGCTTTTCAAGTTATAACTCTAGACTTATCTTTCCAGCCCTTGTGGTTGCCCAGGACCAGAGGTTAAAAAGAACCACTGTAGAGTATCCCTGAGCATTTCTTTTAATGGAGTGGTTTAAATACAGTATTTTATTTTCTCACCATAGCCTTCATTACTGCTTCCTAGCTTGCTTATTTATTTTCTGATGGCCAAATGGAAACAAGCTTCACGGGCAAGCGATACTAGCTTACACGCTGTCAATTTTAGTTGTGCACTTTATGGAGCACATTATGATGTATTCAGTCTAATTTAGAAAAATTTGTTACAATACTTTTAATAGTCTGTTCAAAACAAGAATATAGCTGTGATATTTTGATTACAGTTCTGTACAAAAAGTACATTGTTGCTTCTTTCTAAGATTACACCACGTGGCTGCATTATGTTGATGGCACCTAGCAGGGGGCTAAAGTTCATTAGAAACTATTAGCAAAATCAGACATCTGTCCCTTTATTCAAAATTAGGGAAAACCCACTGTGCATTTGTGTTTCCATCAGAAAGTAGAAGCTAGGAAGCTAAGCTATCAGGCTATGACACAGACAGTGACAGCTAGTTAGCCTAGCTTGCTAATGTTAGGGCTAATTTCGTTTTTAGTCATTGCACCTTTAATCAAATAACTTTAAGTCACAGCAAACGTCAGAGTTACGTCAAAGATAATTAAATGCAACTGATTCCTTAGAAAGTTTTATCTCAGTTTTGCTCCACATCGCAAATCCAAGCAGCCATTTCAAACAGACTCACTGACCTCTCTTTATCTCTCAAACAGATATCACTATCTCTGTGACGAATGGCACGAAGTCAAAGCACAGGCTGCAGTTCAACGTCAGTATCCCCAGCCATGAAAAGATTACCACTGCTGAACTACAGCTGTTTTTCCTCCCAGATCCCGGGTCAGGGGTCACCTCCCACAATTTCAAGGCTACTGTCAAAGTCTATGAAGTGGACTATGAGGATTTTACGTCAACGACACAGCTACTGGTTGGCAAAGAAGTGACAGGCTCACAGAGCATGTGGGAGACATTGGATGTGACCGCGGCTGTTCAGAGTGGGATCAGGTCAGGCCAGGAAGCTACTGTTTTTGACATAGTGGTGGATGGGAAGGACTGTGGGGCTTCCGAACGTGGAGAAGATGGAGCTGGCTTTTTCAAAATGAGCGTGTCTGTTGGAGATAACACTTCAGCAGCTTTAATAGTCTTCTCAGATGACCTGAGTAGCAGGAGATGGGAGACGAAGAAGGAATTAAGAGAGATGATCCTCCATGAAGAAGAAACCATCTTACACTCGGGTGCCGACTGGAGCAGGGGAGATCAGCTTCCAAACGAGATCCTGGAGGCTCAGCACCCACGAAGAAAGAAAAGAAAGGCAGAGAGAGAATACTGCCGGCGGACCTCTCTCAAGGTCAACTTTAAAGACATCGGCTGGGACAGCTGGATTGTGGCGCCTCCAGAATATGACGCTTTCGAATGTCGAGGTCTGTGTTACCACCCGCTGACAGATGAATCCACCCCATCAAAACATGCCCTCATCCAGACACTGATCAACATCAGGGACCCTAAGAGGGCCAACATGGCATGCTGCGTTCCCATAAAACTGGACCCCATCACAGTCATGTACCAGGAGAATGGACGGCTCACTATAAGATACCTTTACGAAGAGATGAAGGTAGCAGAGTGTGGCTGCAGGTAGTCAGAGAGAATTGATTTTCTCTGGTAGAAGCAAATGTTACTATGGTAATAGTGCATTTCATTCAAGTCAGTATGATTTTAATACTCTTCATTAGTCCATTGAAAGGAAAGTTATGCAAATATAAAAAAGAAACATGGACGCCTCCCATTATAGCAACCCAGGAAACCACTACTTATGTTTTCTTAAAATAAGTAGGTAGCAAGTTCAACTTCTTCCATTTATTCCTCACCACGCAAGAGCATATTTTTTAATAAAACAAACAAACAAAAAAAGGACTAGCCACACTGTGAGGCTGTACTAACGCACAGTGATTGTGCTTTGTGCTAAATGCTAGCATTAGCATGCTAACATGCTTACAATGACAATGCAAACATACTGTTGTTTTACAGGTTTAAAATTTGCCAGCATTCATAATTTTATTTTAGGATGTCAGCATGCTAAAGTCTGCTATTGACATTTAACAAAAAGAACAGATTACTTTTGTATGTTATCAGCTATAAACTTATTTATTTAACCAGAATTTTTGATGGCACTTAATAGTTAAGGGGTCATAGTTTTTGAAATTCATACTCCATGGTCATTAATGTGTGTTTCAAATACCACTGAAATTCCATATATAAGTAATGGATATTTTTTTTTAATGTATATATAAAAACCTCATGGTGGCGCTAGAAAAAAGAAGTCACAGAATAACCAAAGGCAGATGTATTCATCCAGTGGGGACCATGAATGTACACAACTTCATTACAACTCATCTAGTAGATGTTGTGATATTTCCCTTTTTTTAACCAAATTGAGAATAGACTGATGTGAAAACAGTCCAACATTGCCATTGTGAAAGCTATGCTGTTAGCATGGCTGAAAATACATTAAAGGTCATCCATGCTGATATTAAATCTTCTGTAAATATGTTTTTAATTATTTCCTATCCCTTTAAATTTATTGCCAACAAAAAGTCTGCAACTCAAAAATACTGATATGTCTGGAATGCAGCAGGACAATGATGAAATGATGTTTTTTAGCCTTTATGTTAACGTCACCGGGCAGATATCCAAAATAAAAATATATCTTTATGTTGTGTATTTAATACTGGTTATATGTACATAAAAATCTTTTCCTTACACAGCCTTGTAAGGCATTGCCTTGGTCTGATGTGTTTGAACAGAACTAAATAAAATGTATGTATTGTATTTTCAAGTGGTAAATAATTTAAAAAAGAATTTAAAGAATGTAAAAATTAAAGTGAAAATAAAATGTAAAGAAAAAAGTGCTACAGTGTTTCGTTAATGTGTATCTTTAAATCCTGCGACGATCTAATTATTTTTCTCTGTCTTTGACAAATTTTACGTAAATAGGTCATATAGTTATGTAATGTTAATAAAACAAATAATGTAACATGTAGGCATAGGTTGACGTTTAATCATAGCTCCTCAAATGTTAATCCTATGCTAGTTTTATTGTAAATCTGTACAATACCATTGTAACTGTAGTTTGATTATATTAATATATATAAAGTAGCAGTCTGTAAATTATTGCCTCACAGACTTGTACAGAATGTTAAGCTTACACATGCATGCAACTTTGTTGATGTTGCATTTACCACAGACTGTCTTTGGTTATGCAAGGCGGCTGTAACAAACTCCTACCACTGACATCTATAAAACATTTATAATCTTTTAATAAAATCAATCTGAATTTAATGACAGTTTAACCCTGCAGTTTCACTCTGCCAAATCTATAAAATAAAAGCTGTTAACCTTTAGAAAAAAATCAAACTGTCTAGCTTCCAGTGGAAAAGTTTTATTGTGCTGTACATCTCATGATGTCTACACTTTGTTTCTGAGGCTTTCCCACCCTGAAACCAATAAAATTCTTGTCACAACATGAAATGTAATTGTAGTTCTTCATCTCGGCTACAGAGCTCATCCTGCAATTACAGCATTAAGTAATTTTTTTGGCTCAATATGATGTTCTTTTCTGTCCAAGTTGCACTTCTTTGACCTCTGGTGGTGACTACAATTTGCCAAGATGCATAAAACTCTAACCAATAAAATGCTTTACAGATTGTTTCTTCAACTTCAGTATAGTAAATATCAGCATTGCCTTTCACAAACATATCACACATTTAACAAAAGAGAACTCAAAAGCAAAACACCAACTCAAGGACTAACCGACCAAAAGTGAGCTTTATTAAAAAGCTGATACAGAACAAAAACCACAGGAGCAAAGAGGCAGCACAAAGTAATCGGAAAACTAAAGAGATGCAAAAACTTAACTAAAATAACAAACCGATGTGCACATGGAAATAAGGCAGGATGGAGACAAGGACACAGAAGCAGATAGCAGAAACAGGATCCAGGAACAAAGACAGAATCAGAGAAGAAAAGACAAACTGACAAAGACAAAGAGGAAACATAGAGACTATATATACATTGGGAGTAATGAGACACAGGTGAGGTAATTAACACAGGTGAAACACATTTGTATGAATAGTTAATCACAAAAGAGGGAAACTTGACAGGACATGGGGAAATGCAAAAGACAAAGACATGGATTAACAAATAAAACAGGAAGCACAAGACATTTAACAGTAGGAGAACAAAAGAACAGGACAGCATGGAATATTTGTTGATTACCTAAAAAAAAAACCTGCTGATTGCACAGTTAAATCTGTAATATTTGAAAAAGAATCCATGTGGTGATTTATAAAATAGATTTCAGTGAAAAAAAGGCTTGTAGCCATACCATATGTGTGACCTACAGTCATTTTTTTACGGTTCTCTTTGATTCATGCATAAGTTTTGGCCAAAGAATTATCATATCATAACTTTATTTATCCCATTAGAAAAGTTTAATGTCATTTGTCCATTGAT
>JAPZDZ010000014.1:15310107-15330617 GCA_029783805.1 Acanthurus tennentii
CAATTCAACAGTCATTAAAATTGATATTTCATTTTGTGCTTTTGCTATCGTGCCATGGGGTGTTGAAGCTCCAGGATGCAGCCAGGGGGAGACAATTATCTCTGAAAGGACCATTATTCTTCACAGAAAGTCAGGATTACAAGCAGCGAGGGATGGACAGGGTAGTGCAGTAACCAATAACATCTGAGATGAATTTGTATATGTTGTTAAAGAAAATAGATGTTAAAGGGCTGTTTCATTGGCAAAAAGCAGTGCCAAAAGTAATAGAAAATGTTCCACTGTTACTTCCACATTAAAATACTTGTGCATGTTTAAAAGATGAAAAAGAAACAAAAATTAAGTAGCCATTTAAGATCTGTATGCATTATTAATACATAAATATTATTCTCAGACATCACTGAAGGTTTGAATTATTGTAGCATTTCAAACACAAACTTCCCTGAGATATTTATATCAGTAAAAAAGCCCAGTGGGAGTTGGAATTATTGTATTCTTGCATTAAGTTATAGCTACACCCGGCTTCTTGTTTGATGACAGTGAAAACAACTGTCTATTATTATTTATATTACTGGAAGCAGTGGCTGGACCCTGTCAATAAATGGCCAAATGACTCAAAGGCAGATGAGACTCTGAAAAAGATGGCAAAGGGATACTATCTGTTTTAAAAAAGTGACACCGAGGGGACCTGACTAAGTTGCTGTATGCAGCAAGTAAAGAGTGTTTTGTCTCTTCTTCATTTTGCAGAGGCACTTCATTCGGGGCTTAGTGCTGCCAAAGACGATTGTGATTGTTTTTAAAGAAGCAAAACCCAGCCAAAGCTTTTTTCCCCTATACTAGAATGAGGATGGATGTAGATCAACCTTCCTCAAGTGCACGCACAGGGCTAAAATGTAGTGTGGCAATAGGTCTGGCTACACAAAACTTACTTTCAGTAGTGCTCAACAAGTGTAAGTGAGTTTCTGCAGCTGTTTTTAAAAAGAGTTGCTGCTTGCTAAGCTTCTAAGCTGATGAGGGCAAATCATAACTGTACAGCTGAGGGCCAGACAGGAAAAGGTGGCTAAAATGCTGTTAAGGGCTCTGGGGATCACCTCTCTCACATTGCACAAAGTGATTCCATCAGTTTCCACTGATTAGAAAACTTTTGAAGGCAACACTTAAAAGGGCATGGCCATGTCAAGCTAACTTGCTCTACTAAGATGGCAGCAATGTAGCTGTTCATCGACCCTGCCTAAAGTTGTCAGCCAAGATTATCTCAGCCCACAGCAGCCTGGCCTTCAGAGATCATTTGTACAGCTTAAGTTTCACATGTGAAGTTTTGGTTGCTTAGCAGTGCAGGGATTTTAATTTCCAAACCACTGCTGGAGCATGTTCTTGTATTCAATACATGAGGGCAAAGTACAGCTGAATGCAGTGATTTAAAGTCTTGATTGGTGCCCTGGGAATTTGCAAAGCTGATTGTATAATGTAAAGCATGAGTATTAATAGTTAAGACGTTAAGTTTAGCTGAGCACCGTCTGGCATTTGGATGTAGAAAATGCCTGGCTGCATAATTCTGAGTTATTAAATTGTCTGGATCTTATGGGGTCCTGTGCTGAAGTCATTACTCATGTTAGTTACAAGCTCGACCTACAGATCTAACATTTCAGAACATATAGAGTTAAAAATAAATGACAGGATGAAAACTTGGCCCTTGCCATGCAAATTATCCACATGGAGACTTTACTCAAAAGCCTATCCAAATGAAATAAAGCATTTTTGATTAAAAGTTACATAGGCTAAAACCAAGTACAGAAAATAATACTGTGAAAAAAATAAAGCAGGAGGAAAAAAAGATGCAAAGCAAATACTACAGCGCTAAGCCCATATGAAGATTTTCCAATTTATATTTTGTCCTTATATCTAGATTGTGTGTGTGTTTGTGTGTGTGCGTGCGTGTATTTTTTGTGTGGATTTTTTGTCCATGTGTGTTTACCCAATTCTGATCCCCCATGTGTTTTAAGAAGGCTTTGCCACGTGTCCAAGAACTGTGTAATCATGTCACCAGTGGAGCGACCCAGACATGACCCCTAAATCTACCAACTGCACCAAAATACACCGCTAGAAGCTTTAATAACAGACAAAGGAGAGAGAGTGAGGGAGAGGGAGCGTGAGAGTTTTCTGATCAGGCTTTTACATCAGTCTACCATGAACATATGTCTCACCTGCTTCTCAAACCAGTGCTGTATATTGAAGAAATATTTGGGTGGTTTCAGTGTAAATTGGATTGAAAAAGGCTAATTCAGAAAATACTGTACATTGTGATTTATGCATGAATAAGACTATATTTTAATTGTGTGATTTTAAAATCAAGTCCTTAAAGCCCAATTGCATAGTTCTTTTCTCTATTTTTCATATAACTTGCCAATAACTGGGGTCAATTTAAATATCTTTGAGTGTTTTTATTCTTTCTCTACTTAAAGTTCCTTGAACAAAGACAAGCAACTGGAAAAGAATCAAAGAAAAGTAAAAATCTAAACATGCATTATGTTGGTGTGGGAAAAGGAAAGGAATGCACAGGCTCCCACTTACTATTTTTTTATTTTGTCTGTTATTATCTGCCAGCTGAAGCACCACAGATAATGCGATTAAAGGTTTATTGGGACAAAAGCCTCTTATGTTGATGTTGTTGTTGTCCAAAAAACTCAATGATGACAGTGTTCCCATTTCAAAAACCACCATCACTGGACACAGACGTATGACACAAGGCAGCCCAGTGAGAGAGGAGTGAAAGAGAAGAGAGAGTCGCTCTCGTTTTTTGTGATGATGAAGACATTGGCGATGGCTCAACACACAGGACCACTGTTACTGATTCTTCTTCTATGTGGTTTATCCGTCAACTCATCATTCCAGCCTGCCCTGGTGTTAGAAATGGCAAAGATTCTTTCAGAAAACTATTGCTACCCTGAAAACCTGGTTGGGATGCAGGAGGCCATCCAACAAGCCATCAACAGTGGAGAAATCCTACAGATTTCGGACAAGAAGACCTTGGCAGCTGTGCTCACAGTGGGAGTACAAGGGGCATTAAACGATCCACGGTTAACTGTGTCATATGAGCCCAATTTTGTCCCAGTGATGCCGCAGATGCTGCCATCTCTCCCAATAGAGCAGCTGATCTGGCTGGTGAGAAACTCTGTCAAGCTGGATATCCTGGAAAATAACGTTGGATATTTGCGGATAGACCGGATAATTGGAGAGGAGACAGCGGCAAAGCTTGGCACTCTGCTGAGGGACAACATCTGGGACAAAGTGGCTCAGACATCTTCACTAATCTTTGACCTGAGGTATAGCACAACTGGAGAACTGTCTGGAGTTCCCTTTATTATCTCCTTTTTCTCAGACTCTGAGCCCCTCATTCATATTGACACCGTGTATGACAGACCCTCGAATACAACCAGAGAGCTATGGACCATGCCATCAATAATAGGGGATAAGTATGGAAGGAAAAAAGATGTGATAATTTTGACCAGCAAGCGAACAGTGGGGGCTGCTGAGGCAGTAGCATATACTCTAAAAAATTTAAAGAGGGCCATCATAGTTGGGGAAAGGTCTGCTGGTGGGTCAGTTAAAGTCCAAAAGATTAGGATTGCTCAGTCGGAGTTCTACATAACAGTTCCTGTGGCAAGATCAGTCAGTCCAATCACAGGTCAGAGCTGGGAGGTGAACGGCGTAGCTCCAACAGTCAATGTCAATGCCAAAGAAGCTGTCACAAAAGCCAAGTCTCTTCTGGCTGTAAGGAGTGCCATCCCAAAGGTTGTGCAGAGTATTTCTGACATGATCAGGAGGTTCTACGCTTTTACCGAAAGAGTTCCAGCTCTTCTTCAACATCTGCAATCGATAGATCTATTCTCTGTGGTATCTGAGGAGGACCTAGCAGTCAGACTCAACCATGACATCCAGACTGTATCTGAAGATCCACGATTGATGATCAAATACATGCAAGACAATTCTGACATAGCAGAGGAAGATTCTGAACTTGATGATGTTACAGATGATGTGAAACTATTGAGTGAGCTTGTCGATAAAACGTTCATAGTGGAAATTCTCCAACATAATACTGGCTACCTGCGCTTTGACAAGTTTGTCAGGTCATCTCCCAAACTGGAAGAGCTCATGGCTAAAAAGGTATGGGAGCCCCTCAAAGACACTAATAACCTGATAATTGATTTGCGATATAACACTGGTGGATCTTCTACGTCTATAGCCCTTTTACTGTCTTACCTGCAGGATGTTTCCCAAAAGCATCACTATTTCACAATATATGACAGTTTTCAGAATACAACAACGGAATATAACACTCTGCCTAAAATTAGCGGCCCATCCTATGGTTCCAAACGTGGGGTTTACGTGTTGACCAGCTACTACACAGCAAGCGTTGGTGAAGAATTTGCTTACCTGATACAGTCCCTACACTGTGGTACAGTCATTGGGGAAATTACATCTGGTACCCTGATGCATTCAAAGACGTTTCAAGTGGAGGGAACTGATATTGTCATCACTGTCCCTTTCATAAACTTCTTAGACAACAATGGTGAGTTCTGGTTTGGAGGTGGTGTAGTCCCTGATGCCATTGTGCTAGCTGAGGAAGCTGTTGACCATGTATATGAGATAGCAGATTTTCACCAAGGGCTCAGATCTCTCATAGAGGGAACTGGGGAACTGTTAGAGAAACACTACGCCGTCCATGAAGTGGCACTGGAGGTGAGCAAGGTACTTCTGAGCAAATGGGCCGAGGGATTGTACCGGCCAGTGGTAGACTTTGAATCTTTGGCATCTCAGTTGACAGCAGACCTGCAAGAGGCTTCAGGGGATCACCGCCTTCATGTCTTCCACTGCGATGTTGAGCCTGAGTTGCCTCATGATGTCCCAAAGATCCCTACAGCTGAAGAAGTTGGATACATGGTGGATGCCTTGTTTAAAGTTGAGCTTCTGCCAGGCAATGTTGGCTATCTCAGGTTTGACATGATGGCAGATGTAGAGGTGGTAAAGGCTATTGGTGCTCAGCTGATAAAATTAGTGTGGAGCAAGATTGTAAACACAGATGCTCTCATAATTGACATGAGATACAACACTGGTGGATATTCAACAGCAATTCCCCTCTTGTGCACATATTTTTTTGATACTGAACCTTTACGGCATCTCTATACCGTCTTTGACCGCACCACAACCACCATGACAGAGGTCATGAC
The DNA here is from genome assembly GCA_029783805.1 of Acanthurus tennentii. Taxonomy (NCBI): domain Eukaryota; kingdom Metazoa; phylum Chordata; class Actinopteri; order Acanthuriformes; family Acanthuridae; genus Acanthurus; species Acanthurus tennentii. The sequence continues at coordinate 15,315,333 of JAPZDZ010000014.1, forward strand.
TCTGCCTCAAGTCAGAGGTCAAAGGTATGGATCCTCCAAGGACGTCTACATCCTCACCAGTCACATGACAGGGTCAGCAGCCGAAGTGTTCACACGTACTATGAAGGACCTGAACAGGGCCACAATCATAGGGGAGCCAACAATTGGAGGGTCTCTATCAAGTGGAACCTATCAGATCAGAAACAGCGTCCTTTATGCTTCCATCCCTAACCAGGTTGTGTTGAGTGCAGTCACTGGCAAAGTGTGGAGCATTTCAGGAGTTGAGCCACATGTTATTGCCCAGGCAAGCGATGCCCTTCCTGTAGCTCAAAGAATCATAGCGGCAAGGCTGAGAGAGCAAGGAAAATAGCTCCTCGTGTTGTATTTCAATTTTCCTTAAAAACTACTCGTTCACTTGTCTTGGTTTAGCCACCACTTCAATGTCAAAGCAAAGTGTCCGTGTGTGGCTTGTGTGGCCTCATAGCCGATATCATATATGAACCATTCACATGGCTCACTGGCAGCTACAGTATATAGTGTTGTCCAGTGACGAAATTAAAATAAGAGTCCTGTTTTTGATAATTAATCACTTATTAAGATAGTGTAACAGTATTTCCTACAATTTAATTACAGAAGAGGACAGCCTTCACTGGTTTTGAATACAATCATACAGTCTATGTATGTTTTCAGATGCCAGTTTACTAGAATACAATGGCAATAATCCTTGTAATTTTTACAGTACCATAGGTGATTTTAATACAAAATATTGGTCCCCCAGAGCCCAAATCTGTTGGAAAAATACATTATCTCCCAGAAACCCAGGCCAGCCGGCTGTCTCCATTATAAAATTTACTTTTACATTCGAGGTGTTCGGCTGATAGAGAGATCTGTCAGTTCAGTGTGAACAATTCATAAGTTTTGTGATATAACAACCTCCAATTGAAAATAATCCACAAAAATTGAATGTTCTTGAATTAAATTATATTTTACTTTTTGTTGATATGATGACATTGCACCTGTCCAGTCCACCTACATTTTTATTCATTTTGTGTTAGCTTGCCTTTTTTCTCTTTTCATTTTAATATTTTCTCTCATTATGTTTTATCAAAAATAAATATCACATAAAATTATGTAAATATTCTTTTGACCTAATGCATGAAAAACTGTTTGATCATTATGTATATCAACATTGATGTTTTTTATTTTGTAGGATGATTTGTAAAATCTTTTTTACAAACTTACAAAATTTCTTGATTGTTTGTTTATTTTCCTTGCAATGTGTTTTTTTTTCAGTATACCATCATGTTACAGGTTTTCTGTCTCTTAACCCCAAATTCACCAGCAGAGGGAGCAAGTCCCTAACAAATTGAAGTTGACTCTTGTGTCAACATCACTTCAGAAAAGAGGCAAGAACCACCAACTGCTTCACTGCTATTAAATGTTCAAATTTATGAAAAGCAAAAAAAAAGTGGTCCTGAATTATTTTTTATTCACTTTTGAGTCCCTGACAGACACACTCCTCTTTGACAATGATGAAACTAATGAGAAGGAAATGCATCAGCTTTAAGTTTTGTGTGTAACTCTTTGGTATTCTTTAGTTTTTAGCACCTTCTTGTCTTTTTGTCCTCAAATACAATACAAAAGTCACACATAAATGAGTCCCTCTTATAAATTCTCACACCAAGGGGCTTAGTCAGCGGACATTTCCTTACAGTAGCAGGATGGATATTTTCACCAGCCTTAATCTCTTCCTAGATATTTGTCAGCAACAAATCTTACCTTAATTGACACAGGTAGCTTTAAATAGGTGTCCAAAATACCTTGTGTAAATTTAAGGCTGCCATCTTTGGCAACACCCCCTTGTTACTACACCTACTTGGTTGGTTATTATTGCCTTACAGAAGTACTCAGGATAATACTATTAGAGGTTTATTGTGGGGCAAATCCTCTTATGTGCTTGTTAACAGAAATTTCACAGCCACAACAGTGCCATTTGACAAAGAACCTCTTCGGCGAAGGAGGTTCAGCTGACCAACCTTCACTTCACATCTACTTACTTTTGTTTGACTGAACTTACCAAGATGGCGAAGACTCTCTTCATGGTGGCATCTCTGTTAGTTTGGGGAAATGTTTCCTTTATCCATGCTTCTTTTTCCCCAAGCCTCATTGTCGATATGGCAAAAATCGTTATGGACAATTACTGCTCACCAGAGAAGCTGGTGGGGATGAAGGAGGCAATAGACGCAGCCGGCAGCAACACAGAGGTTCTTAACATCCCAGACGGTGAGTCCTTGGCTAATGTCCTCAGTTCTGGAGTCCAGACCACAGTCAGTGACCCACGCTTGACAGTCTCCTTTGAGCCAAACTATGTCCCTGTGGTTCCCCCAAAGATGCCTCCCTTGCCCCCTGAGCAGCTCATTGCTATCCTCCAGACCTCAATAAAGCTCGACATCCTAGAGGGAAACATTGGTTACCTGAGGATCGATCACATCCTTGGAGAGGAGGTTGCTGACAAGGTTGGTCCTCTGCTTCTAGACCTGGTCTGGAATAAGATTCTGCCAACTTCAGCTCTCATCTTTGACTTACGCTACACCAGCAGCGGGGATCTCTCTGGGATCCCCTACATTGTGTCTTACTTCATTGAAGCCGAGCCTGTGATTCACATTGACAGCGTGTATGACCGTCCCTCAGACACCACCACCGAGCTGTTTTCTATGTCCACACTGCTGGGGGACAGATATGGCATTACCAAACCCCTCATTATCCTCACCAGCAAAAACACCAAGGGAATTGCTGAGGATGTTGCCTATTGTCTCCAGAACCTGAAGAGAGCCACCATTGTGGGAGAGAAGACTGCCGGGGGTTCTGTGAAAGTCGATAAATTCAAAGTGGGCGACACTGACTTCTATGTTACTGTGCCAACTGCAAAGTCCATCAACCCCATCACCGGCTCCACCTGGGAGGTAACAGGCGTGACTCCTGATGTGGAGGTCAATGCTGAAGATGCCCTGGCTACTGCCATCAAGATCGTCAACCTCCGTGCTCAAGTTCCATCCATCATTGAGGGATCAGCAGCCCTGATTGCTGACAACTACGCCCTTGAAGATGTCGGGGCTAACGTTGCAGAGAAGTTGAGAGGGCTCCTGGCAAACAGCGAATTCAGCTCAGTTGTATCCAAGCAGAGTCTGGAGACAAAGCTGTCCACTGACCTGAAGACCCTGTCTGGGGACAAGTGCCTGAAGACTACCAGCAACACCCCAGCCCTGCCCCCCATGGTGAGACCCTTACACAAAAGATCATTGTTTTTAAGTAGGAAAGTATGTTTTACTGCCACTTGCTAATGTTCAAACAGCTACGTTTTGGTTTGTTGATTTAAAATGTGGCTCAAGTTTACCCTAAACATGCTCAAAGTACTCTGGTTTTTAAAACTTTGACAACAGTATTAGTAACAATGATGTGATTGTGTAGATTGGAAAAAACTGGGTGGTCAAAAGTTTTTTTTTTTGCTTTTAAAATCACATGATCCAACAGGATCTTTCTGTACACTAGACATAATATAGGAAGAATATTATATCACTATTTTATTTGGAGTTATGTTTTAACATGCAGCAACTTAATGTATAAAGAATTTAAAATATCTATGTAAAAAATTCTCATTAAGTATTACTTATCATTATTTACTTTATGTGATGCATGTTGTCCACACTCACATTACTAAATGCTGTTCAATGTTCTTCTTCTGCAGGATTATTCTCCAGAGATGTACATTGAGCTGATCAAAGTCTCCTTTCACACGGACATTTTTGAGAACAATATTGGCTACCTGCGTTTTGACATGTTTGGAGACTTTGAGGAAGTCAAGGCCATTGCCCAGATTATTGTCGAGCATGTCTGGAACAAAATTGTCAACACTGACGCAATGATCATTGACCTCAGGTGGGTAATCCTGCTGGACAGGACAGGTCATGTATTTAACTTTAGTAAATAAATCATTTCCTAAAGTAGCTGCAGCTCACCAGTCCATGACTAAATAGATATAAAGAAATTAAAGACTTATTCAGAAGAGAAAAGTTTTGTTTTTAAAGAGTTTACCTATTTATTGGCAATCTATAGATCATTTCAGGATATGAATCACTGACAGAGTCACGGGAATAACTGAATCTAGAAAGGAAAAGGTGGTCAGGATTTTTTTTTGTAGAATAATTGCTCAATAAAAACATAAAACAACTTCAAACCTGAAAAATCACTTACTTTCCTCTCCCCAACCAAGACGACATAACACAAAGTTTACAGAAAGTTCTTTCTATTTCATCATGAATCAAGCCTGTCTATGATAACTCTGTGTCTGCTTTTACAGGAACAACATTGGTGGCCCAACAACAGCAATCTCAGGCTTCTGCTCTTACTTCTTTGATGCCGACAAGCAAATTGTACTGGACAAGCTATATGACAGATCATCTGGCACCACCACAGAGCTCCAGACCCTCTCTGAACTTACTGGTAACCAAAAGAAAAAAAATAGATCTCTGGATTTTATAGTGCCCTGGATGTGTAAGCAACAAAGCTAAAGAGTAAGATATTTCCCATTGGAGTTGATGGAATCCAAAAACAGAGCTTAAAGGACTCCAGATGAATGTTGTTCTGTCAACTAAATGAAGTTAAAAATTAGAAACCATACGCTGCAAAGTTTTGCATATAATCTTGTTTCTTAAACATAATTCAGTACTTTGATCATAGTGTTTGAATAGTGCCGCCACACCCTTCTTCAATCACCATTAGCCCCTTTTCACTATGCACCCACCACCTCTCTACCTCATCCTCCTAACATTTTAATCCATATTCTGGCTGCATCTTTTCCTCTTCCTCAGGCACAAGATATGGCTCCAAGAAGAGCCTGATCATCTTGACCAGCGGTGCAACAGCCGGTGCCGCAGAAGAGTTCGTTTACATCATGAAGAAGCTCGGCCGCGCTATGATCGTAGGAGAGACCACCGCTGGGGCCTGCCATCCACCCAAGAGTTTCCAAGTTGGTGAGAGTGACATCTTCCTCAGCATCCCCACTGTCCACTCTGATGCCACCGCAGGGCCAGCCTGGGAGGGAGCCGGCGTCGCACCTCACATACCTGTCTCAGCTGACGCCGCCCTCGGAACCGCCAAGGGCATCCTCAACAAGCACTTTGCAGGCCAGAAGTAAACCAAGACCTGAACAAAGCCACGAGAGTCACCTTTGCTTTACCAGCCAAATGGTTTCAAGATTTAGAATCTAGAATGAGAAAGAATGTGGATTAAGTGTAAAGCACAAAATGTAATCTGTTATTTATCATTCCGAAACCTGAGCCTTTTTAGCCAGTCTGTAATGTAGGGCAAAGTTTTAAGCAAAGGATTTAATTTTAGTTTTTATTTCTGTTTAATGTTACTCTTATTGCTGGAGGTTTTGAGAGTGATTGGCACTAAGAAGCCACAATGAATAAGTTGGTGTCAAAGATCAGTTGTCAAAATATAAATGTTAAAAAGCAGCTTTGAAAAATACAATTTTTGATGATTCAAATGTAAAAGACAAGAAAAAAAAATAGTAAAAACACATAAAAATTATTTCAAATGAAGTTTGTTATACATGAATTATCTTGGAGATTTGGAATTTGGACCTCTGTGAAGTAATCCACTTGTTGCTTTGTTCAGAATCATGTGATGTCCTCGATGTTTGTGGGAAACAATATGGGTCCATTATGTCCTGTGGGCCCACTTGGGTTGCATGAATGTCAGTGCTGGGACAGAATAAAAAAGACAACTGAGACATAAATCAAAAGTGTGTGTCAGTCATGTTTTACATCCATAGAGACAACAAAGACCAAAAAAAAAAAAACTGTTTTTATCATTCAAAAATCATTTTAATGAATTTGTCATGTGCCTATTCTACAATGAAGTGCAGGCATTTCCTTTTTCATTTAAAACAGAACCAAACTGTTTTGTCATGATATATTACTCTCAGTTCCAGTCCCATTAACAAACAGCTGGAACGAGAAAACAAAACATGTCTGCTAAATTATAGCATTAGCTTACCAGCAGTGGAGTAAGAATACGGATTTCTACATATGTGACACTGTAGGAAAAGTCTTGGCACCAAAAGAAATCAACTGGCAGAAGATTTGATCAAAATTATAAGTGATCTGCACCACAAGCACAATCTGCTTAAGGGGGCTCTGATGCAAATCGTCAAAAGTTGCTTTTTGTCAATGACAGTACAATTGTGAAGATTATACTGTTTAAGGGTAATTATGGCTTGGACTGCAGGAACATGTTAGGCTTTAATCTCTGACAGTTTCTGTGGTTTTAGTGGTTTAAGCCCTCAGTTATGGCAGCATGTCGATCAAAACAAAAATCAGCCTTGGTATAATTTTCATCACATGTTTTGAAGACTGGTCATGTGGTATTAGTTCAAATATAACACAGGACAGAAAACTAAACTGACAAATACATAAAAACACAATTTGTTTCTCATATCATATCATGTTCGTAACATTTCACAAGTTGCAAAACAGCATACCTGGAAGCATTTGATATTTCACCATACAGGAAAACTGTTCAAAATAGGTTGAAAGTAAGAAAAAAAGGGTTTAAAGGGGGTTAAAGAGGCCTTGTAATTCCTTAGCAGGTTTATCCAGCCATTGTAATAATGATTATGATGGTTCAGAGGTAAATGTGCTAAAAAGGTGTCCTCTTTCTGTGTCCTTTAGTAGGTGTTTTACAGACTGATGTCTACTATATTGATTATTGAATATTGATTATATATATATATCCCACCAAAATCCCAGCGTTTACCCTAATTCCAAATCTTAGGGTCAACATTTTGTTTTCTTCAATTTGCTGTTCAAATATATATGATACTTGTAATGGTAAAAAGTTCAAACTTGGTGGAATTACGAAGATCTGATTCAAACCCCTTAGCTCCCTAACGAGACACACCAGTTAGCAGGACCTTTTTGCTTAAAATGGCAATTTCTGTGACACAACCCAATATATATATATACACACACACAAAGTAATCAGACTAATATCTAGGTAGTCAGATTTCTTTGGGGATAAGCTTCACTTATAAAAAAAAATATTTCTATAATCCAGTCTACCTCTCCATCTGTCCAACTGCTCGATGAACAAAAAAACAAACACTTTGTTTGTGTGATTATCCTGCAATGTGCCAACAGGCATTTATACACTCTCACTCATCTTGGTGGTTATAATTACAGAGGATATTGCTGTTGACGGCCCCTGATGTCGTAATTAACTGAAAACAGCCGCACAGAGAAAACAAATAAACTTGTAGAGATTAATGTGAACAAAATGCTGAGAAAATTCATAAAATTACACACTGGTGAAAAATTGTCTCAATGATATATGACAAAAGGCTTCAACATTCAGTGACAGTTCATAAATCTCAAAGTTATAGTATAATCCCACCCTACCCTATGTCGATTCTCCGCAAAATGCGCCACTCTGCCACGTGTGGGAGGCGCAAAATGCGATCTTGACCCATTTTTCCTCCTTCTTTCTCCTCCTCAGTTTGAAATATGAAACCTGGTCCATTTCAGCCAATTCTGTCCCCCGGGCTCCCAGTTCCTCCATCGCCAACACTGCTCTGCTTTACACAGATTCTTTTGGCTTAGTATTAAAACTAGTTGTGGCATTTTTACAGGACACTTTTATCCATCATTTTATCCATTTCTCCCTCTTAGGCGGGTTTGGATTTTTTGTCTGCAAAGTTTGTTTTCCAAAACTTATTTTTTCCTGCCAACTGCAAAAGGGTTTTAAAATATCCGAATCTTTTATTTTTTGAATCATTCCCGTTGAGGGAAAGCATCTGTCCAGGTAGCTCTTGACCGGGATGCGGGTGGTCATGAATGTAAACTGAGCTCCAACCAAAAGAGACGGAAGCATCGCCTGCATCCTTTGTCTTTGTTGCATCTCTCACTGTCTCTGGGATGTAAGAAGACGCTACAACATTGTGATTTTTTTTTATTGTTTGTTTTTTTCCCTTCTCGTCCATAAAGGAATTAAGATTTTCCCGAGGAAAAACTATGGCGTGTTTTTCGTCCAAAATGCGTCTCTTTCTGGTTTTATTCGGATTATTTTTGCTCATTTCTCCATCTGCAAGAGCCGAACCGGAGTTGCCGGACGAAGAGGAGGAGGAAAGCTCCTGTCAGGGCGCGTTTGACCTGTATTTTGTGCTTGATAAGTAAGTTGAAACAGTGAACAACTTTTTGCTTTTCATTCAAACTTGCTATCGAAAAGAAGGCTGTAGTTTGCCTGGTGAAAGAAGTTAGCAAAACACAAAAAACAGGCTAACATCTGCATTTAGCCTACTTGTTCTGTTACTGTTAAGGGGTTAAATGGGGTCTTTTTAGCTAATTTGGGTCATATTGGATTTAAAGACACATCAGACAGTTTATTTTTGCAATATAGAAGACATTGTAACAAAGTTTAAGCTTCCAACATGGTTGAAAAAGTAGAAATTAACTGTAGGCTAACGAGTTTACATTGTTTCATTAGCATTGCTGCATCTGCTCGTGCGCGTGAACGTGCGCGAGCGATGACGCTGGAAAAGAGGCTGACTTGCAGAGTTTGCTGAATAAGCAAAAAGCTTGGTGAGGCTTTGGATGCTACAAAAACGATATCTCCCTCTCTCTCTTACTCTCTCTCTCTCCTCCTTTTTTCTCTCTGTCTCTCTCTCCACATCATGTTGTCATTCTACAGGAAAAGAAAAAACTCAAAAACCATAAAACTCTGGCAAAGAGGTTGTTCATTTCTTCCCACCCATGCTAAAGGGGACTTTTTTTTTTGCTCTTAGCTCAGTGACTGCTCACCGTTCACTCTTTCATTTCCACTCTGTACGCCCACATTGGAAAAATGTTGTGGTTGTGTGACATCTTAGGCTGCACTTCAGCTGGGGAGAAAATAAAATGTCAGAGAAAAGCAGGACAAACTATCACAGTGCCCGCTCCTCTGTTAATGCCTTCACTGTGTGGTTGGTGTAAACTTAAGCTGCAGTAACTTTTGTTTTCTGACATATTGCATTAAAGGAATCCTCCCCTAAAACTCTTAGTTTAATATGCTACTTGTTGAATTTTAGGGCCCATCCCTCATTGTTGCCTTCATTGTGGAAACATAAATATGATTATAATCCTTGCTACCAAATAGACTGTCTACATTGTAAGCTGCTGGGGCTCTGTTGGTATTTGCATGTTTTTCTCTTGAAATTAGCTAACCTGCATTTAAATCTTACTGCTATTTAAGCTCTTATCCTTTATCTTGCATTAAAGGAGCAATGCCAGGAATGGGGAGGGAAAACAAGAAAGGACAGGAAGCGACAACATTTATGGAAAATGTGGTCTTGATTTGGAGAGCAAAAGTTGTTGCACGCAGCACCTTCAAATGTCTGTTTTCAGGTTTCTGCAACAAGTTTGTGTGAGAGAGAAACAAGAAGTCTCTTGCAGATGAGCAGTACTGATGGCTGTATAACATTTCACATGGAGATGGTTAAATGGGTTTTACCAAAAGGTTGCATGTGTCACACTGATGGCACCCAGTGGGAACCAGTGCCTAGTGACAGTGTGAGTGCCTGGCTGAACCACTTATCTTTACAGCACCTTTGACATTTCTGCCTGCATTTGATTCCAGATTAGAGGTGAACACAAAACATGGGACTGCTCCCCAGATGTTATTGGCTGCAGTTGGCTTGTTCTGCGTGGTAAACACTGACACATGCTGCAAATAAAGAAACAGTTTTTTTCTTTTCCCCCATGTCATATGCTATTGTTAGCTCGTCTGCATGCTCTGGTGCCCACTCTAGGTTGACTAACAAGGTTTAGACATTGCTTGTGGACTTCAAACAGGAGGCAGCTCATTAGAGACCTCCTTCAGCCCCCCCTCAGCCCCATCCCTCAGGCCTGAGTTGCTTTTATGAGACACCATATGAACTCTCTGCCCTGGTTGATCCATATGGAAGGCGTAAAGTGTGTGGGAAGAGGTTTCAGTATGCAGAATGAAAGAGGATAAAGGATACTAAAATGCTGACAGTTCTCCAATGAAAGACACAACCAACAACTGCAAGGATTTTTGGAGTTTGAATCTTCGGTCATCTGGATTTAAACCCTGCAACCCTTGTGTTGTTGAAACCAGCCGGCCACAAAATTGCTGCTTCTATTTTCCTAACCCTTTTGTAAACCGCCAAGGGGTGTTCAACATACTGCATTCTAAAGCAAAACAACAAACAAACAATTACATTGTACATCTTGTATTAGATTTTGAATTAAGTGACCTAAGGGTCCAACTTCAGAAAAGTTGTGGTAGTCTTTAAATTGTTTTTATTTACAGAAGCAGATTACATTGGACACTATGGTTGATCACAGGAAAACTCCAGACTGACAATTTTTATTTGCTGCCACAGTGGATGCAACTTATTGGCTACTTCCTTCTGGTTGAAGCCGTTTTTATCAGTAATAGCAGCCGCAGCTGCAGCTGACTTACATATATAGTGAATATAGCATATAACTAAATTCAATGGAAATGTTTGGTACCCAGGAAAGGAGAAGTGGGCCTATTACACATTTAGCAAAGTGAAAACTAAAGCCTTAACTGTAACACAACCAGCTGTGGGCTTTATTGTTAAAATAATAATCAGACTCATGAAAGCTGTACTTAGGCACATTAGTGCTTTGAGGTAAATGCTAATGTTGGCGTGCTAACACGCCTACACTGGCAAGTGTAACATGCATGTTACATCTTAAGGGTAACGTCCAGTAGATATTACGTAACCTTGTTCACCATCATAATTTGGCATGTAAGCATGCTAAAAGTAGCTAAGTTACACAAAGTACAGCTGAAGCTAGTAGGAATGATGCTAGTTGTAATGAAATATTTTAGTTTGAACAAAAATGGTGGGCAGACCAATCAACTGAAATAAAAAATGCAAGCTCTGCTAGCATGGTTAAAAACATTGGCACTGAGTACTTAACAACAACATAACTGAAAATAATCTGGAGCTTGCAGATCTGTCAAGTACCACGTCATGTCTGTAGCTTGGTTGTGTTTAGCTGAAAAGAAATTATACAGATACACGGTTAAGCTGACAGGTTTGGGATGAGTCTCTTGAACAAAAATAAGAAACACACCACACAGTGTTGGTGGTGGAGAAGGGAATCGTTGACTTTTCACAGTAATGAGGAAAGATAACTGCTCATAAAGTTGACTCCAAAGGTATTTAGTGCAGAGTTGGGCAGATGATGTCACGTTATGGCTTGAACATGTAGGACAGTGCTCTGAGACACATGGATGGCTGCAGTCTAAAGGGTAAAGACAGTGGCTGACTGCATGGTTGCCAGTTTGAATCTAGGACATCTAGGGCTGGGTTTGGAAAATTTGGACTGCAGTGAGACACACTGCGCTCAACTTTTATCTTCCCTGCAGTGCTCTGCTGTATATGACATCCTAAAGGAAACCAATGTTGAAAGCAGTACCTTAATCTTGCAATCAGATAAGTATAAAGGTTGATTCTCCCTTTCCTCCACATTGTATTTAACTCTGTCTGTATTTTACAGGCACTAGTAACTAATAGGATGCAGATGCAGAAGCAAATAGGAGACTGCTAGAAACTGATGATCAGCTAGAAACAAAAACAGGGTCAAAATGTCAGAAGCCACAAGTCCAAGGATCTACCGATTGGAAAACTTAATAATATAAGGATGATGATTTGAAAAATCATATCCAATTCCAAGTCTTTAGCTTACTGAAGATAAGAAATTATTTCTTGTGTGCTTAAATGTGGGAACATAAGCCATTGTCTTACCCCACCACCCTCAATTAACACTGTGACATCATATCCCTGAGTTGTGGTTATATACTTCTTAAGTTAACATGTAACAACAATAAAGCTAATTTATTTACTACTGTAACCTAAATAAAACCAAACAGAAGATACCCTAAGTACACTCATGATGGCAGCTGTAAGCACAGTGGTGCTTTGAGGTAAATGCTAACCACAGCATGCTTTCATGCTTTCAGTGACAATGCTTACAATATTGATGTTCAATGGGAGTGATTTAGGACATGTCAGACATCTTAGTTTAGCATGTTAGCATGTAAACACTTACTAATTAGCATTGAAAAGACTGCAGCTGAGGCTGATGGGCAGGTCATTTGTTTTGCGTGTATGTGGTTACAAAGCGATATTTTGGATACATTGAAGTTTTGGTTTTGATGATGGCACTAAATCAAAAGTCAGATCACCAAAGTTAAGGGATTCTCTGGGAATTTCCATACAAAACATAATGTTAATGTAGAAAATCAACCAACTGACAGACAGATTGACAGAAAGATCAAACTTACGATCCCCAGAGCCACTTGGCAAGCTTCGCTGAAAATATACATGCAGCCATAATCCAACAGTCTATGAAAAATGGTAGTGTCCCTCTCAGAACCTAATTGATATAAAACTTGCATTATTCAGGACATTTTGGCATGAAAGTGTTGAGCAAGTTGCTTCTTGGTCAATTTAGCGTTCAAATAAGAAAACTATAAGCCTTAAAATGTTTGCTGTGATCATATGGTGTATACCTGTAAGCCTTTTACTGCTGCAAGTATACGAGGATGTATATTTGCTGACTCAGAGTGGGTGGGTTGCAGCTTGCTGTTTTATATGGAACACAGAGCCAGAGGAATGGTTTTGGGTGTGTTTATATAAGAGATAAAGGAATTCACCTATAAGACAAATGGTAATGTTTTTAGACGGAGAGATAAACTTTCCTCACATTCTAGCTCTGGTATTAATTATCATCTTTCCCTTGTAGCCCCAGCCTATTCTTAGCCGTTTCTGTCTTGTCTTTTTTAATTTGACGAGCTGCAAAACGGTTTTGTTGTTTTTGATGCAGTCACGAGTTGGCCCAGCAGTTGGGCATTGGGTCATGCCTCCTGAATCCTGGAAAGTCAGTGGAAAAACCAAACTGCAGCTGTAGTCCATTAATATTTTCAGTGATGTCTGCTTGTGGAAATACGTTCTAGCTGTGGAATGACACTCGCTCTGTGTTTTGTCATTTCGCCTCCTGCTTAGGTGTTTTCAGCAGGAAGAAATGTCTTGTTAAATGATATCATGCTGTCTTTAGTCCCTCAGGGACAAAAACAAAACAAGTGGTTTAAAGAGTGTAAATGACACTCTAACTCAAAACCTCAAATATCTGATACATGCCTCAGAGTATTGTAAGTGCATTATTAAGTAAATTTCTGATGGACAGACAAGAAAAAGCAGAGCTTTCTGACACTCATCTCAGATGACTCTCCGCTTGCTACTTTTTCCGAACAGTTCTTCCCATTTTGGAATAGATATGCAACATTAGCTCAGCAATCACATAGTAAAGACTTTGACTTCTGCAATGGCTGTAAAAGTAGGTTAGTGGTTTTAAACAAACAAATCCTTGTGCCCAGTCAGTTAAATTGGAGCAGCACCATTGGCTGCAGGCTGGGGTGGTGTGGGTAGGCCCAGCTGGAACTGCAGACAGCCTCCTTAGTGGAATTGTGATTTTTTTCTCCTCTTCGACACTTTGAACCGTGAGAACGAAGCTGAGAGCTGCTAAGCCCTAAGACCAGTGGAGCTTTTTCCCACATGCTGTCATCCTTGTGGGAGAGAAGTGCATGCTGGGTAGTTGACAGTGGACTTGGCTTAAAAATGAAAGAAGGCTCGATGTCAAACATGATTCAGCTGTAATATCCATTGTTAGGGTTGTTTGACTGCAGGCATAGTCAGCTATTTCCTGTCAGTCAAAACTCAGGGACCTCAACACAATTAGCTTTGTTTAAATATCAAACCCTGTATTCCTTTAAAGACATCTCAAAGCAGTTTGACCAAATATGCTTTTCTTTTCAGGGCAGCAGATGTACAGCAGTTCATTGTATTAAGGAATTTTCACCCTCAGTTGATATGAATGATTGGTAGCAAACAGTTCCCATCTACACTCTGCCAGCCAGCTTGAGGTTTTGATATATTTTCTGTTTAGCTCTGTTCAGGATTACACCAACACCTAACATACCTGCTTAGCTGCTAAATGTTTCATTATGTTTACTAGCTAGTTTCCATGTCTGATTGCTTTTTGGTGCTAGACAAGTACTTGGAGAGTTTTTTTTTTCTTCTTTCTTTGTAAACAGCTAAGCTGTTGTGTACGATTAGTATCAACCAAACAGTACCGAAAGAGAACATGACCTGAAGAGACACTGAAACTCTCCACAAATCTTGGTTAAAGTTATTCTGTGAGTTTGTCACTATCAGCAACATTAATCTTATTAAAGATAGTCTGAGTCATCTTTTTTTTAAAAAAATATTGACTCAAGAAGCTCTAAAGTGGCATATTTTGTTTACATAATGTCTGTTAACAAAGCCCTGACCGTAAGTGCATCAGTGTTTAGAGGGCGGTGTCAGTGGGTCTGCATGTCTTAGCCCATTTACTGCAAGTCAGTTGTTTACATCACAGCCAACATTTTCACTAACTTTGAAGCCATGTTTGGAAATTTGAAGTTGTATTTTTTTTACTGATCAATGCAGTACTGGTCACAGTTTGTGTTTTGAATTTGTCAGCATGAATGTAAAGTACACATTACTTAGATGTACAGCTATTGACCTGTAAAGAGTATTTGTGCTACTTTGTCTCCTTAATGTAGAATTTCCATTTTAGTATCTCTGCTCCTTTCCTCTGTTGTTATTGTCTCTCCCTCTCCCCCTTTTTTCTTGTCCTGTCTTTGTCTCAGAGTTTTTCTGTCTAGCCTTCCTGCAGCTGAACTTAATGCTCTCCTCTACACACACTCTCTCACACGCACACACACACAGCATCACTGAACAGTAAATATGTATATGACCTCCCTTTTGTGCCCATAGCTATTTGAAAGCCCTGTGTTACTGCCCTGAATGTCGATGTATGGTAGAAGCAGCAGTATCCCAACTATGTATGATTTATGACTAGTTCCAGAGCTGAACAGTTTTTGTTTGTTTAAGGATCTTTGTTCATTACAAGGGTCGTGAATATGCGAACTTGAGCTGGTTGTATCTGGCTAGAGCTGATATCAGTAGAGCCAGTGTAAACAGCACAGATGAAGGCTGTAAGTTAATTATACCAAACTGTTAATTATACCAGAGTTTGACTGCATGTCAAAGCACTGCAAAATACTGTACTTAAGGAACATGAAAATAGAAGCACAAAAATCTTATCTTCAATAAATTCCATGGTACTTGATTCACATACAAACTCCTTAACAATGTAGCATCCCCTCCAC
>JAPZDZ010000014.1:15388630-15399745 GCA_029783805.1 Acanthurus tennentii
AGAGCTAAATTGATGGAGAAGGGGCCTTTGTGACCGATTGAGTCGATAAGACATTTACAGAGGATATTTTCTGAGGTGTTAACATGCTAGATTGTTAAGAAGTGTGACTAAAATCATCAGAAGAAGGGGTTTGCAATAAAAATCAGAAGAGCTCCCTTTCTTGCCAATAAATCATTTTCTTTCTGCCATAAAGATTCCTTTAAGAAAGTAAAAAGTGAGTTGAATCTTAGAAGGTTTTTACATGTTATGAAATAAGTGTGGTTTGGTGGATTGTGTCTATAAAAGGGGGAAATATCAAAGGGAAATGATTCAGCGAAAGGCTCCGTAGTATCAAATCTAACTGAGGCAGGACAAAACAGAGACATGAAGCAATGCATTGTAGACACATGAAGCAATATCAGGGTGTTTTATCCAGCTGTGCTCATAAAAGCCGCTGCCATGTGATGAGGTTATTGTGAAGTGTGTTGTGTTTAGGTGTGTTAATGCAGTGCGTCATAAACCGAGCTCCTCTGTGCTGTATGTCAGCGCACAAACAAAACAACACTCAACAGCCAAAGTTGGCTGTTAAAGGATTAGCTGCCTCTGGGAAAAAAAACATTCAGCTGTAACACATAATGTTGCTTTGGCCCTGCAAAGACGTTTAACAGCCTCTCACATTCCCCTCACATGAGAGAAACAATAAATGTGGGGTGTTTTCTGTGTTCCTTTCTGAGAGCAGACATCAGTGAACGTGCATTGGAGCAGATCAGCAGAAAGGAAGTGCACTCTTTAACCAGAATTTGACTGTATTTTCCTCTATGCACACACTCACTTTCCCGCATGCAGTCAAACATACACTAGGATCTCACCCTTGTTGCTGGTTATCTTATCAACACAACGATGCATTCAGCTTTCTGCTGAATACAGATAGAGTCCCCTGCAGCATCCATGATGTAATTTTTGAAAACATGCTCACCAGAGCAAGTGACAGTTATCACTAAAGAGACTAAATATTTCAGAAAACAAGAATACTAACTAAACAACCTGGCTATAAGTTTGACTCAGTAGTGCAAATCTGTTAGCAGGGCTGTACCTAAAAAATCATTACATTATTATTATTAAAGGTTTAATTATTTGATAAATAAGAGACATCTTGTGTTAGAAATATCCATAAAAAATTTACAAAGCTCATGGTGAGGTGTTCAAATGCCCTGTTTTCTGACAAACTTAAAATATATTATTTTCATTTTTTTAAAAAAGGGGAAGTGAGTTTTTGCAATTTTTCTCTAAAAATCTAAAAGCGCTTGCAAATGATCTTTTCTGGAAATACTAATGGCTACAGCTCTACAACTCTCTGAAATATCTGGGTGGCCCAACATATCAGTATGTCTCATCGTTTTTTGTAATACCAAAACTTAAGGCAGTGAGGACACTGTTTTCTACCTGAGAATATCCAAGCCCTGGGGTTGCAAATGAGTGTGTTTATCCCCCATGTGATGCATCAGACAAAACCTACGTTACAACACATCACAGAGCTACTTTACTCAAAGAAAATGAGGACAAATTCTTAACTGCTTGGTGAAAACTAAAATCAGTAATCCAGTATTGTGAAAAATAGAGAGACACATCACGAGTCTTATGCTGAATATGACCTCTTCCTCTCATGTGTCTGTCTGTCTGTCTGTATGAGGGTGTGTCAAACACAGTGGATTTGAGTCCTGATTCAAAAGCCAGCGGATGACGCAGCAGGACAAGATGTGACATGTTCCTTTTGATCGGAGCTTGGTTTAGGAGGGTGTGTCTGTTGATACCATTCAGGATGGGAAATAACCATGAGCCGCTGCCAAAATCCAGGGAATCTTGGCGTAACAATGGCTTTAAAATTAAATAGCACCATCCATCAGCCACTTTGGTGGGTGACAACAAAAGACACATTATTTTGAAGGTCACATTGTGCTGTAAAATTAACGTCAGATGTTCATTTTGGAATAAAGCCATGTGGCTGGGGGTCGGAAAGTCTTCTTTAACTTCCCTTATACTAGTGTTCAAAGCTGGAGTCATTCTTAAAAATTCCTGTCTTTGTGATGTAAACTGGATACAATTTCTGTTGGGAACCAAGGAAAAACATTCCATCAGTGCAGTTTGAGGAAACAGAGGAGACAAAACTTGCATCCAAATGAACAACAGACACTTAGATTCCTAAACAGTCGCTATAAAAGGAAGTTTATGGCTCTGGATACGCGGAATGTGACAGTAATGCAATGAGTTGAGCTGTATTAGTCGGCAAAGTTGACCTCAGCAGTCTCACTGGTTGTTTCAATTCCTAATTAAATTTATAACAACAGTTATTAAGCTGCAGATCTGTAAAGCCTCTAATTGTTCAATAAACACTGTGCAATTTCATGTGCAACATGACAAGTTCCAAAAAGGTCATACTAAATAGCACTGACATTGTTGTCTGTGGTCGAAACTATGCAGAAGTGCAGAACGTCTGCCAATTCAGCTGTGCAGCGCCTGCGTCACTCGGTTTAGTCTAGTTGTAAATATAACATTTATACTTGCTTTGAGCTGAGGAGGAAATCCAAATACAATTGGTCACTATCAGGCACAAGCATAAAAGCATAAAAGAAAAAAACGTGGCAGTTTTCCAGTGTTTATCTTTAGAGGAATGTTATCTTCCTGGAAGGTGAGTAACTAATCAACCTGTACTCAAGTCCCTCCTGCCAAGAGCGTGAATAAATCCACGAATCGACAACTACAATGAATCCACACAACCTCTGACTCAGTGTTGCCATTTACAGCAACAACCTCCTGATCACCGACTCAATCCTAAAACTGAAGTGGTCATAAGACTGCATTATTACCCCTTTTAAAGACAGCAGTTGGCCCTACAAGCTCAATGACGTGATGAGTGTGAAGCTTAAAATTACTGGGTGAGAAAATTGCCGGCCTTGCTAATAATGCAACGTCAAGCAAAGTGCACGTGTTGTTTAGATGAATTTGCACTGAGAGTCCAGACAGCAGACAGGTGAACTGCAAGTGTCCAGCAGTCACATAGAAATGTGACTACTTGTCCAAAACTCTAAATTGCAAACCTGTCAAAGCTCTTCCGCTCTGTTTGCTGTTGTTTAATTTAATGCATCAGGCACTTAAGCACTTGAGATTGTACAATATGATTGCTATCTAATCAGCCCACACCAACTAAAACCTTTGTATAAACACTGATCCAAGCATTCTGATATGCAGTTTTTTTAGAGAGAAAATGTAGTACACTGTGTATGCAAATGAATCCCTTCTCGGCGAAGGAGAAAGGCTCCAGGGATGATGAACCAAAAAGTCCTGTTTGTCTGTTCAGGCAGCAGTCAGATAAACAGAGGTAAGCAAGGAGGTGTAACCCAATCACAGGCAGTCACTTGAGATGCATTTGAGTCTGATGCTGGAGTGAAATATGCCTGGATCCAGTGAGTCTTAACCATCTCTGGAGGTACATTTTGTGCATTTTAATGTGTGTAGGGTGTGCATACTAAATACTTAACATGCATGCATTTAAACAGATGTCTATAGCTGTTAGAAGTCAAATGCTATCCTTTGTTATGGCAGAGGTTGACTCACTGAACCGACAAAAGAGATAAAAATCAGCATGCTGCTGCACAAGCGATCATTTGAGAGAAAGACCATTAGATGAAGGCATAAGTAATGGTGTTGTAGTGGAATAATAGCTTTTTAAAATTACATATACACACAAACTACATAGGGCAGTCTCACCTCCTCGTCCACCGTTCCTGGACGAGCCCCGGCTCTGTGTGTCCTCCCAGCCTTCCAAGTATCTCCCCACACATCCTCCCATGCTTAGAGGGCTGCAGATCGTCTCCACGCGTTGTACTAGCTGAACAGGGGGCCCATCACGGGTGAAGACGATGAACTAGGTCCGATTAGGAGGACGGGTCGCAAGTCCAGGGTCGCAAGCCTGATAAGTCATCCGTAAAGGCAAAGAGGGAGACGCATGGATATGTGATAGCGCTGTGCTGATCTATATCTCTGAGATCATAGCTTAACGCGTTTTTCTCCCTGAATATTTTCTCCGCCGCTGGTGTTTGACACGACCCCACAAGATTTAAAGCTCGTGGCCCTCACCGACGTTACAAGAGTTTGATGGCTAAACCAGCATGCCGCCGCAACATCTGACAAACAGTCTCTGTTAATGCTGGGTTGTAACTAGCAACATTCCAGTTGTTAAACTTGCCCGTTCACTTGGTCTTCGTATAAATTTTGATGTCCAGCAGTCCAAACAACGCGCACCTTTCTCGCTAACAAGCTAACAGGGCCAACCAGCTAGCTACCACAACATCAATAAACACAAACTTCCGAGCACTCCTGATCGATACGCTACACTTTGGGTTTCTTCTAAATGCAGTTGATAGTTAAACTTTACCGCAGTCCTCGATGTGCCACTTCAATTCTTTGACTGTGTCTCCATTTACTTTTTTCCTAAAATCCCCCAAATAGTACTTCCCTCTCTGCTGGTAAAAGGTGACTAGCGCCAGGGCTAGCTCACCAGAACTTTTTTACGCCTGCGCGTAAGCACGCAGGCAGGTGTTGGGTTCCCTTACGTCAGGAAGAAAAACATTTATGAATGGTCGAGACTGCGAATAAATTTAATAACGACAGAGGTAATACATAACCTAGTTATCACGCACAGCTACTTTTTTCCTTATTTTGAATGCATTATTTTCAGTGATACTGGTGGTAATAATTTAAAAACGTGAACGGAACAAAAACACTTTGTGCCTTTGTGAAAGAGAAGATTCTGTACGTTGGGAATATCACAGAGAATTATTTTTGTACGTGATACACTTTGTAGTATTGAGGAATTCTACCAGCACCTGAAGGCAGCACCAAAAACTTAACGATGTTATAGGCTAGTTATTTAAACATTCAACCAGCGTTTTCAATTCAAGCAATGTAAACATAAACCAAATGGTCTTAGCCAAACATTGCATTATTTGTTACCGGTCCTTTATTGTAAAAGTTTATGTTAAATTACTTTAGCGTTTCACCTCGAACTTTTTTGCGCATGCGCTGTCTCGGTTGAATACAGGCGCACGATGGCTGCGGACAGTACCTTGCTGCTGTCTTTGGTAGAGGAATATGTCTCTGGGCTGCAGGACAGTAAGGCTAAAGATACAGTAACAGGTAAATAAGTAATCGTATTTTTGTGGACACCTTTCCAGGACAGCTCGTTGCGCCGTTTAGGCAGCTGAGCTGCCGCTTGAAGGATGCGCAACACGGCATGATGGTTAACAAGCTAACTTAGCGCCACAACATCCTGTGTGGTGTAAGAACCTCATGATATAAAAACACACACGTTGCGACACTCGTCTGCCCGTTTTATAACAATACCAATACAAATCGAATCTATGCATATTATTTTATTGTACTGTCATTCGACCAGTAAAGTGTATTTTGATGCTAGTCCATTGTGGCTTCACAGCTCGCCGTTTGCTAGCTGCTGTTTGTCTTTGAATAAGAAGCATCCTGTCAATGAACTCTGTACTTTTGAACCCCGCTGATGCTGCTAGTTAAATTATAAAATAAAAACTAGAAAAAAACAGAGCTATGTACATGTGTCTATATGCTTGTTTTATATTTTGTTTGTAGTTGGTAATCTTAGCTAAAATACACTCTTCTTGGCTCTCTGTTTAGGTGTCAAAGATGGACAGTTTACAGTACTGCAGCTAGTGGAAGCACTGGGGTAAGATTTTAACAATTTTTTGATCTTGCAGCAATGACATCTACGCATGGAAAAGCATAATTGTACCATAGCTGCATGTTTTGTTCAGTTCTTTTCATATTTTGTCTTTGGTACAGAAAGCAAATATGTGGTCTCTACAGTTAATAATAATTTATTAACACATATTTTAAAAATATTCACACCATATTACAGTCTTATAATCATTTAGAGGCATCAGTAAACTATATAAGTGTTGCTCTTACATAAATATTTACTCATAGTAGCACTTCTACTTCCTCACCTGTGTTAGGCTTAGTCTGACCAGCTCTCAGCCTCACACTCGAGCCAGAGGAGTCCAGCTCCTCTCTGAAGTTTTACAGGAATGCTATGGAGGTCTTACAGAGAGAGAAGGTAAACATCTACTTTTATAGATTTTAGAAAACCTGACATTTTGTTAAAAAAAAAAAAGTCATATCATATCACCTTGTCTCCCTGTCTTCACAGTGGAGGTTCTAATTGCCTTCTATGAAAACCGTCTTAAGGACCATTATGTCATTACACCACCCGTTTTACGGGGGCTCAAAGCGCTGGTGAGTGTTGGTCTAAATGACTTTTCAGTGTCTCAGATGGCGTTGATTTTTCATGAACATCTTAGACATCCTGCATATGATGAGTTGACTGCTAAGTTAGCAAATTAGTGTCTGCATGGCAGGTTTCAGAATGATTTTAGAAGTTTCAGATATGATGACGGCAGCCAACGTGCACATTGTGTGTGTTTGTATTTTTTAGACAAAATGCACAGTGTTGCCTCCTGGATCAGCTGTGTCCATGCTGCGGTCTTTGTTCCAGGATGTTCATGTCCAGGTGAGGCTCTACACCTTATTTTGAAATGCATATTAAACTTGCAGTGGACAAGATTATCGAGCATTTGTGCAGTAATAAATCTTCTTGCATGTTTTTTTCATGCAATGACAAGATTCAGTAGTAACTGTTAAACACTGAGCAGTGTGTTACTGCTCAAATGCATCTGTCTTGAGAATCTTATTATAAACAGACACACCCATGCAATTTTTGACCACACTTCTGAGGGTTTCTGAAGATGTTCTCGTCTCTTTTTGTTTGAGAAGCACTTCCTCTTTCATCAAGTATGCTTTTTTTAGGTCAGCTCAGCCAATCTAAACTGATCTGAAGATCTGGGACTTGTTAGTAAAAAAAAAAAAGCTCATGGAGTCTGTTTGTTTTTCTCTAGTCTTTGATGCTGTCAGAGAGAGCCTGCGTCTACAACATGCTCATCAACCTCATGGAGACCAGAGAAGACGGTAAGAGACAGCAGGTTTTGAGTCAGACTCACAGTTAAAAGAGTAAGGTAACATTTCACCACAATTACTGAGAGATGTGCTGGAAGAAAAACAACGTATGTCAAGGTGTAAATGAATTGAAACACTAGTGAGTGATTTTTGAGAGTCAGAAAACTGAGCAGTTGGCTGACTAATCACTGTGGATGTCACACTCATCTCAGAGCAGTTAATCTCTTACCAGCCCTGTAACGACGGGCCTCCTGTCACACCTTCTGTTTTGTTTGGCAGTTGAATAATTTAGCATATTTGTTTGCATAAACTTACTGTGTAGGATGAAAATAGAAGGCTGACACTGAAGTGTTTTTGTTTGGCTTAGTTGTCATTATGAACACACCAGAATGCAGTCTGACACAGTGTGACCTCACCTCTGTCTCCTCATGTGGATATTACAGAGGAAAAAAATGTAATAATAGCTCTTACATCATAGTTTACTGTCTATCTATCACCCAAATAAATTAATTGATTTAACAGAAAGTTAAGCAACTGATGAATCCCCTCAGGGGAATATTATCTTGCTTAGAGATTTACTTGTCTTTTCATGACTTTTATATAATGACATTAATCCTTTGTGGTGTGGCTGGATTAGTCAGGCAATGTTCAAAATAGTAGTAATGCCCATTCTAAAACAACTTCCTTAGTTTTTCAGGAAGAGGTAAAAATATCTGAACTTGAACAAAGCTGTGTATTCATCTGTGGCTTCTCTGCAGAACTGAAGGGTTTGGGGGCGGACTTTGTTTTTGGTTTTGTCCAATCAATGGACGGAGAGAGAGATCCTCGCAATCTCCTGTTGGCCTTCCAGGTTGCTAAGAACATCATCCACCGAGGTTATGATCTAGGTGAGAACACAAGCAGATGCGCGCACACACACACACACACACACACACACACACTCTCACATGCAGCATCTTTTGTTCATTTTTATCTTTGTATGTCTGTCCCTGCCTGACCTTTTTGGAATTATTTTGTGATCCATTCGCTATTAAAGAATCTCGTTAGCTTTATATTAATTTCCTGTCTGCCGTCTCAGGTAAATTCACAGAGGAGCTGTTCGAGGTGACGTCCTGCTATTTCCCCATCGACTTCACCCCTGTAAGTCCCTGTTTACTCAGCTGCTTTTGCATGACGACTGACGACAGCACAGAGGGCCGCAGACAAAAATGTCATCACTGTCTTCCAGTGACCTCAGGGCAACTGTTAGATAAACAACATTTCAGTGTCTGCCTGCTCTCATGCTGACGCACATTTCATGTCTGTACGTCACAGATGATTGCAGCTCTGCCATAGTGTGTTGAGCAGACCAACACATTGTACACACTCTTTAACAAACCATTAAAATAGCTAAGATGCGGCTAATGTTTTAGGGGTTTTATTTGACTTCACCATCCTGTTATCACATAGTGAATAATAAAAATAAAAATAATGTAGCAAATGGTAGATCTTTCTCTCAATGTTAAGTTATCAGACCTTTTGAATTTAAGTATTGTTTGAAATGAGACAGTAGGTGAAATTTATTATGTTCAGTTTCACCGAGAGCAAAGCTACAAACAATAAACACAAACTAAGGTGCTCAAAACACATGCTGTTTGCCTGAATTGTATTATAAAATGAGCAGTTCTCTTTAAATGAAAAAGTCTTTGAAATGGCATCAGATTCCCAAATATTTCACTGAAAACCCAGAAATGGTTTCCACTCTAACATAATGTATCAAATAATCTTTAATGATAATGAATCTTGAACTGACTTCACTACATATTCAACCAATGCCAACCTGACATATTGATAGAATGACAGGGAAACAGAATAACTTGACTTTATTTCTGAGCTCTGAAGTTTTTTTAAAAACATTTACAGTATGAATATTTCCACAGGTCTGATCTCAGTGCTGCTGTGACAGAGGAGAATGTTTTAATGTGAATTTTTGAAATGGCATTACCAACAGTCTTGCAAATATAAACACCAAATACCTGCAGAGTCTCTTTAGGTGATCTACTCGTAACATCTGTGAACATCTGTAGATGCATTCATGATTTTTCTGTCTGTCTCCTCTTCCCTCATCCTCATCCACCCACACACTCCAGCCTCCCAATGACCCCCACGGCATCACCAGAGAGGAGCTCATCCAAATGCTGAGGGACGTCCTCACAGGGACGCCACGATTTGCAGAGGTACATCCTTCAACCCAAATGTACTTTTTTTTTTTTTGTAAATTGTGATCCAAGAAGATTTGGATGAAATAAGTTTCCTGCAAGAGTCTAAAGAGAGTTTATGTCATGTTACAGTTTCTTTTACCTCTCATCATTGAGAAGCTGGACTCAGATGTTCAGAGTGCGAAGCTGGACTCACTGCAGACTCTGGTGAGAAATCTCTGCTAGTTTCTTCTATTTTCTAAAATGTGCCTCGAACTTTGAGTCTGTTGGGTTAGATGTTTAAATTTCTGGCTGGGAAATTGCCAGCTGTTATTCTTAGCTTCTGAAAGTCTGTAAATGTTGATGATACAGAGTTGGTATTCCCTCAAGCAACAAAGTAAATCATTACAACCACAGTGAAGCTGCTGAGGCCCAGAGTGGGGGGAAGGGGAAGTTATAACTTATGAAAATGATGTAGAGTGTCTCTAAAATAAAAAAAAAAAACCAGCTGCACCTGGTTTCTTAACTCACCACAACGGATATTTTTCAGACTGCTTGTGTGTCACAGTATGAACATACGGACTTGGCAGAATTCCTCGAGGGACTGTGGGTGTCACTGCGCAGAGAGGTTTGTTTGGCATTGATTTCTACAGGAACAGCAATGTGAATGTGAATGTGAATGACTGATAACATTCTTCTTTTTAATTTGTGGAGAAACCCACTTTATTCTTCAAAAAAAACAAAAGCCACCAAGTATCTGTAAGGCATCACTCACATGATATCACCCAGCTCTGCAGTGTTTACTCTGTTAGTTAATAATTAAAGAGAAATATGCACATCTGAGTCACAATCTTCTAACAATAGAACTTAATGGTTCATTGAAAGTGAACATTTAATCAAGAGCATCTAAAACAAATGACCCATGATGCAAAGTTTTATGGGAAGAGAGGAAGAAATGTAGTTTCTTATGCTTACAAAACCAGGAAAAACAAAGTAAACTGATGCTGGTCATCATCAGTATCTTCTTGTGTTCTCAGCACAGGAAGAAAGACATTTCTCATGTTCCAGGCTTTAATACTCTTGATATTTAAAACTTAAATATAGAAAATGTCAAAATAGCATTTTTCATTCCTTGTTAAGCATTTAGACCAAAATAAACTAACTTTTTCATATAATTGCCACTTAATGAATCAAATGAACATAGTAATGCAAAATGTCCTGCTCTTGTTGTTTCCCTGCAGGTGTTTCAGACATCAAGTGAGAAGATTGAGTCTGCTGGCCTCGCTGCACTCACCACGCTCACTTCCTGTCTGTCTCGCTCAGTCCTCAATTCTGACTCTGAAGACTCCCTGTGCACCTTTCTAGATCTTGTTCTCAAAGGTGACATGTTGTGAAATTCAGCTTGTTTGCAAATAAAAAAAAAACACGTGCAAAAACATATGTTGAAAAAAAAGGATGAAATTACATAAAAGGGATGCAGGTGAAAGTAAGGCAGTGAGAGAGGTGTGGAGGTGTCAGAATTGTTAAGCTAATAATATCTAAGCTGTGGTAAAGGGAGGGTCTCCTGAGTGTTTCGCTGCTCTCGTACATGGGCAGGAAATTTTACCACAGTGACTGTGAAGTTTTTTCATTTTAACCAGCTTCTTGTAAACTTTCCATGTCGTGTCAATAGAGAATTAGATACAAAGTTTCCCCGCAAAGTGCAATCAGAGTGAAGAATTAATTCACACCCAGTATAGACTTTTATATTAAGCCACATACAATTTATCTGCAAGTACATTTATAAGCCATAGTTCTCTAAAAGGCATTCATGACTGCTTTAATAATAAATATGTTGACAGTGTTGACAGCACTATTTCAAACTTTGGCCGTTATGTGTTACTGTTTAGAAAGAATGTGATTGTTAACATCCTCAAACCCC
>JAPZDZ010000014.1:15481276-15491373 GCA_029783805.1 Acanthurus tennentii
AAACAATCTAAAGTAACATTTTGCTCTAATAGGTACAAAAATGGCACTGAAGTTCTTGAAGAAGAAGACAACCAAGCTGAAGTCGTTCCTGCGGGAGTACAGCATCTCGCTCTACCTGTCGCCCTGCCCCTTCATCATCAACATGTTCGGCATCGCCTTCGAGACGGACGAGTACTATGTGTTCGCACAGGAGTACGCTCTGGCAGGGGACCTCTTCGATATCATTCCTCCACAGGTGCTCGATCTCAGTTGTTACTCTGTTTATTGCTTCTCTGCGTCGTTGCTTTTACATCAAGAACAAAGTGGTTGGATCTGATGTAATGAAAACAAGCTTACTCCATTAAAATACAGTTCTTCTTCTTGCACCCTCCTCTCACTAAGATGCTTCACAAACCAGAAAAAAAAAATTTAACCCCACACTTAACCTATCGTTACACACATTTCTCAAAAATTATTCTGCCCACACCCCACCCACCTACTTGCACCTTCTTGTTTTAAAGATGCTAAAATGATGTTAAAATATATTTAAAGCCTCTTCACTTAGGGACCTTCATAAAAGACTTCTACTATAAAGGGAGGCGTTTTATGTACTTTTATGTGTATTTATGTAGATTACTGCACTTGTAAGTAACATATTATTAAATACTGATTCAGTCAGAGACCCTTGTGTTGAAGAGTGTTTAAAGCTCAGATAGGGTAGAACAGTTTGATTGGAAATTACTAGGTGACCCAACAGCCGATGAAGGAGCCACTAGTGAATGAATCAGCCACTTCAAGTGCAACTTAAGTTGACTGCCCGAACCAATGCGTTGCTCCAGTTTCACTAAATTCAGACTGAACAAGTGAAACATGAGATTACAAAGTCCCGTGACCGAACACGTTATATGTAGCTTATAGAGAAAATAACATTTCTGTCTCCTTTCCTTCCATTTGCTGGTGTATCATCAAGTTTCATAGTCTGTTACTGTCAGCTGTGTATTGTGTTTTCCATGAGAAAATGCTTCTTTTTTTCTTTAAAATTAGATCAAAAACATTCAACACATTTAACACAAAAGAATTATTTTGTGGCAACAAATAAAGCTTTTATATTGTGATGTGCAATTGTTGCATGTAAGAGGTGCAATCAAGTGGTTCTGACAGTTCCTGTTGTGCACCAAGGGACAATGGACACAGTAATGTGTATGTAGCACTTATGAGCAATTACTTGCTGTAGTTAAGTATTCTAAATTACATCACTTGATCATTTTCATCAGCTGAGTTACCCGTGTTTTTGTAGAACTTTCACATTTGAGATTTCCTCATTCCTGAGCAGAAGCAGAATCTTACTAGATTTGGCTTGTACGTCTTACACTTCAATAAAAAGAAGTTTGGCTTATGGGACTCAAGTTTTAGGTCCATTGAGAAATCACTTCATCTTCCTTGCATCTGCTTCATGCACATTACTGTTTGTGTGTTGTTTTACTGTTTGTGTGCAACATGCATCATGGAAATGTTCGATTGCGTCTCATACAGCACCGCAGGTATTGCATATCACACTCTGATCTTCTTCTGTCCGTCCCTTCAGGTTGGTCTTCCTGAGGCAGTGGCTAAGCGTTGTGTGCACCAAGTAGCCATCGCTCTGGACTACCTGCACTGTAAGAAGCTGGTCCACAGGGACATCAAACCCGAAAACATCCTCATTTTCGACCGAGAGTGCCGCAAGGTCAAGCTGTCTGACTTTGGCATGACACGCCGAGCTGGCTCACCAGTGAAAAGAGTGAGTATCATTTCTGTCTCTAACTGCCAGCTCTTTCTTGTTTTGACCTTAGTGTTGACGCATTGAGCTTCCCCCCTCAGGTGAGCGGTACCATCCCATACACGGCCCCGGAGCTCTGTGATGTGTCCCGCCACGAGGGTTTCTGCGTGGACTACAGCACAGACGTGTGGGCCTTCGGTGTGCTGCTCTTCTGTATGCTCACCGGTAACTTCCCCTGGGAGAAGGCGCTGCCCTCTGACTCCTTCTACCAGGAGTTCATCCGCTGGCAGAGGAGGAGGACGAACACTGTGCCGTCCCAGTGGAGACGTTTCACTGAACAGGCCCTCCGCATGTTCCGCCGGCTGCTCTCTGTGGAACAGGACCGCCGCTGCTCCGTCAAAGAGGTCTTTGGGTACTTCAGCCACTCCTGGATGCTGGATGCAGAGAACAACAACAACAATGGCAACAGCAATAGCGGCGCTGGTGGAGAGAGGGTTAGTGGTGGTGGTGGAGGAGGCGGTGGAGGAGGAGGAGGAGGAGGTGGTGGAGGAGGAGGGGTCCGAGGGGAGGTGGATGGCACCATCTCGTCATCTTCGTCTGGAGAGGAAGATGAGGAGCTCCTTGTGGAGCGAATGAAGCAGCAGACATTATCTCCTCTCTCCCCGCTGTCACCTCTTTCTCCTCTGTCTCCAGTGGCGGTGGAGAGGGGTAGTGGGGGCGGAGCTAAAGGTGGGATGATCGAACCAGGTGGGGGCCAACATTTTGTGTCCGTCTCCACCAACAGCTCCGTGTCGTCCACCAACAGTTATGACCGAATGCCGAGAGAAAACAGTTCGCCGGGTGGTCGCATGCTGGTGGCCACGCCCATTGAAATCTGTGTCTGAGAGCTTCAGAACAATAATGTTGTCACAGATTCACCGGCACACACTTTTATACCTCTCATCCAACCACATAGATGTGCATGCATGGAAAAAAGAAACAAAGAGACAATGAATACTAACGCGCATCCTGTTTTTAACATCATGAGAAAGGAAGAGCACACTCGTGGAAGACCTGGACGGTGTTTGTAATACGCCAACATTCCTCTAGAGGGCAGGCTGTTTGGTGAAAGTAGTGTCAAAAAATTTTGAAAGAAGCTCCTTATACTTTTTGTTTTCAATGATGTGCGTGAATGCCATCTTTTGAAACCCAGAGAAAAAAAAAATGAAACTGCTTCCATTAGAGATTCTGTCACTAAAACCATCTGGAAAGAAGACCAAAATGTATTTCTTAAAGCAATACTTCCAGCAAAAAACAAAAACGAAACAAAAACACAAAAGAGGAAGGGCGTTGTGTGATCTCTTCAGGACGTGACCGGTTGTCATTTTTTAATGAAGCCAAGGGGACAAATGATTTGTATTTTTGAAGAAAACAGGTCAAGAAAGATACCTTAAGAGATGAAACAAGCGAGCGGTGGTTTTAAATGTTTCATGTAAACAAAGATGTGGAGGTGCGAGTGTGTTTGTTGTGTGTATCACTGTGCGTTCTGTATGTGTGAATCCAAAAGAAGTGGATTTATTTTGCTTTGAGAACTTTATTATTTATTTAATTGAAAAAGATTACACTCTCTATTTTTTCTATTGTTTTTTTTGTAAAGCAGCTTTGTTTATTTGTTTTCCGTTCAACTTCACAGCGTAATTTAATGGACTGGCTGAGCTGAGCCAAATCCACTTCTCTGTGCAGCAAGTTGGATTGGCCGCTTTACACACTGTTTGAATAGTTGTGTGTTATTTATGAGGTTGAACCAACAGTTTTCAGACAGAATATTTTACATGACATCAGATTGGACTGAAAGAAGGCTTATGATGTCTCTGTTCTTTGTGTCAAACATATCTACTTCACTACTGAGAGACTATTTTCTACTCACTCTCTAAATTCTGTTTGAATGGCTTCTGTTTATTGTTTCTTTTTACTTTTTTCCAAAAAAGATTCTGTTTGTATTCCTTTCTTTTTTCTTTAAAACCTTGAGCAAAATGTCTTGTCTGAAAAGAAAAATGATCACTTAGCATTTTCAATTCGATCTACAGAAAAAAACAATAGATGTTAAAGAGTCACCTTTTATAAACTGCATGAAAAGTAGCTCAAACTTTATGAGAATTTGAACCGGCTTTACAAGAAAAAAATGGGGGGAAAAAAGGATAAACAGAAACATAAACTGTTGTGATGTGGAATTTTTGCCGTAGCACAATTTCTTGCATTATGTCTCAGAGTGAATTATGCTGTTTTGTTCTTCTGAGACATCTTAGGGCTAAAAAAAAAATCTGAACAATAATTAGTTTCTATTTAGTGTGTTGTATTTGTATTGCTGTTAATGTCGTGTACATCTTACCACCTTCAGGAACAGAAAAAAAGCAAAGCATGAGGACATAAAGCAAGAGGCTTGAACTTAAACCACAGAACAGGAATTAAATTATGTAAATTTAGAGATTTTGCTTCTAAATTGCCACTTTTAGTGAAGTAGTGTGGCGTAGATGTATTTTTTATTATCAACATTAAATTAACTGCAAAAAAAGTAATCAATTTTTTTTTCCTTTACTCATCATGAATATTACCGTAATAATTTGAAGAAAAAAAAAGCATTGGATCATGCACAGGAATGGGCGTTTTATGTATTGCTTTCCAGACATAAATCTGCATGAACTTGTATGTGCTAAAGCTCTGTTGTGAAGACCAGCTCTGTGTTTCTCCTGTCACAAGCTGTAGTACTCTGTAGATGTAGTGTAGCTGCAAACAACATGTTTCTTTATCTTGTTAGAGTCACTCGCCTCAGCTTGAATATTGCCTGACTGAGGACCAGCTAAACTCGATTCAGCCTTTACATAAACCGCTTGGATCATGTTCATCAAAGCTGCTCCCGGATCAGCAAGCGAGTATGCAAATTACTACATCTTGTGACAATCTCTGACCTCATCGGCAGCCGTCTGACTCAGTACAAAGGACGGTCTTGATACAGACACTGTAGCTGTGCTGTTTTCTACAGCTGCTTGCCCTCCATCAGCCAGCAGCAAGCAGCACTGGCTCTGCAGTGTTTTCTGTGTGAGCTCCAGCACATCAGATTCAGCTGGTGAGGCCTTTCACATGACCGTATGAGGACGAGATTACATGGGCCTGCACATTACCTCATCGTGTCATTCCTTCTCTGCAGTATTCCCCTGAAAAGCACCCTTCTGCTTGTCCTTAGCACCTCCCAGATCTATTTGCAGTGTATCAGAGCTTAATACTAACAAACCATTGATTCTTATTGAAAGTCAAGTGACACATTTAGCTAATCTGGCTGTGATGAAACCAAAAAGTGGCAAGTGATGACATCTGGGACTGTAATAAAACAAAAAGAAATATACAAATGAGTACTATTGTTTTATGTTTAAATTGTATGTAACAAAACCAAATAGTCTAATGGTAAATATTTTGTAGAATTGACCCTTTTTTGCTGGCCTCCAATTAGTTCCTGTTAAGCTAAATCTGACTCAGGATTTGTTGTGGCAATGCTAACACAAGCATTTGTGTTTTGAAAACGCAGGCTTTTCTTTCACCTCCGAGTTTTCCAGCTGTGGTGTCAATTTAAAATGCACACATTATCTTATACATGATTTGGTGTCACAACAACCAGTTTAGCACTCTAGCAAGCTAGTTTCCCTTCATTTTGCGGTAGCGCAGACAAAAATTGTAGGCTAATTTACTAAAAGGGCAAGAGGGCAATCGATAGTTCAGAATGATGACTAAATTTTGTGTTCAAGACACTGCCTTTTCATTTATACACAGAGAAAGAACATTTCTTTTGTGTTTAAATGGTAGTTCATACAAGAGGTAACAACATTAAAGGCCATGATAGAGACTGAAGACTCGTATTGCCACAGTGGAAGCAGGTATTTACTTTGCGGCACATAGCTAGCTTCGTTTATACATGTTCTTCAGGAGTTATTTTAAAACTGACCTGTAACATTTCGATAGAAAACAAAAACGATGTTAAGTTAGCTCATTGCTACATTCTAGGTCTCATTTCCACTGGCTGTCAGAAGAAAAGCATAAAACCAGCAGACTGAATGAAAAAGTGATTGTGACTCTGACCTGAGGCACCATGTCACACAGAAAAAAGTTAAAAAGGCAGAAATTGTTGTGACAGTGAATAGCTGTTTTAGCCCCCTGTATGAACAATGTTTGGCTCTGTCACTAAAAGCTCTGTTAAAAACTTCCAATTTGTTGCACTGCAGATGTATAGAGATCGCAAAGACAACAAGACTCAAAAAACAAGGTTTGACTTACAGAGAGATAAACTAAAGAAATAACTTAATTTTCACTTTAATTTTGTCATAACTTCATCCTAGTGGATTTTTGCATTGTTATGTAACAATGGGACAACAGCATGCTAGAATGGATATTTCGGTATATGCTAGGATGAAACACTATTAGGTTTAGGTCCGGTATCTGCTGGCTGAGGACACCTGAACTGCAGTGGAGGATGAAGCGATATGTTACATCCTTTACTCCCTCGCAATGTCTGAATCTGTCGCTGCTGCCTCCTCACTTCATCCATAACGTAACGTGTTGTAATGGAGTCTTTTCTGTCCAGTGACTTATTTCAAAGCATCATAATTTTGGTGGAGTTTTAGTAAGTAGATGACCACAGCACTAGAACTCGTATCCAGTTCTGTCTTTGCAATACAACTGTCTTCCTGTAAGCTGAGATTTAGTCAATAAAATGAGAATTCTTGTTGGAGTGATCTCTGGTATGTGGACTTTTTTGTCTTGTCCCCCCAAAATTCCTCTGCATTAGGGCAAAGCAGAACAAAAATAGGTGAGTTTTATTTATACTGTGTATATGAGCAGTACAGTATGTAAGCTATGGATCATAATGAAACTGTTGTGGCACGTTCAGTATCAGCACCTCATAGAATTTGTATAAATACCATAGACAAAATTAAAGGAAACAAGATCTTAATAAATCCCTCTGGCACGGGATAAGCACAGGAGAGAAGGGCTTTGCATTGGGTCATTAAGACTGCTAATATTTGTAAGGTGAGGCCACAGCTTGTTCCCTCTGCTGCCATCTGGAAAAAGACCCTGAAGTTTCTGCTGCTATACCAGCAGACTTAAGGACAGCTTTTATCCTCAAGCTGTCCTTAGCATCAAAATGTATTAAGTAGTTTATGTTTTCACAAACTTGCTGATTACTTTACATTCACATAATTTTGTTTTTTGTAGTTGTATAGGGGGAATACAATTCCATTTCATTGTAAATGACTGTAAAATGAATTTAGACTGTTATTTTATTATTAATTTTTCCACAGGGCCTTCCTGATTAATCGCAAGTTTTTCCATGTCTTAGTTAATATTGCTCATCATGGAGCTCTTTATTATAGGAAAATATAAAATCAAACACTCAAAGTCAAATGAAAAAATGTTGCAACTTGTTTTTCAAAAACACAAATCTCTTAAGAAAACCACAACATGGAACAAAATATTTATTTTCGACAATTACATGACCTCTGATGCTCCAAGACGGTACAAAAAGTAGCCATAAAATAAAGCTCAGAAAAACAAAAGTGACACGAGTTGGCAGTCCTAATCCCATGTTAAACCTAAAAAACACCACAGCACTGACAGACACACTGAGGAGGTTGGAATGTGATGGGTAGTGTGTACCAGGACAGAAGGCCTTGCATCTGAGGAGATAACCACATCCTGCTACATATATCATTGCTCCAGTCAATGTGGGATTAACACAATGAGCCCCAAACACAAAAACAAGAAAAAAACAAAAACGAGATAAAATTCAAATCATTAGAATATTTGAGATTCAGCCCTGAGATTAACACACGGACAAAATATTTTTAAAAAATCCCAAAATTTTTGGAAGAATAAAACATATTCCAAAAGCTGTATTTGGTACAATGCAAACAATTGCCTGTAATTCAAAAGAAAGAAAAACTGAACAATTCAGGCTCACACCTGCTCATAGAAAAAAAAGTATCACTGCAACAAAATACAAAATACACAGATGGCACAATTAAAAAAGATGTGGCGTTGCAGGATAAGGAGATTTTGGTGTGTGTGTGAGTGTGTGTGTCCTGCTGCTTGCTGGTGAGACACTAAGCAGAAGAAGCCTTTGTGCCTCTGTGTGAATATCCATTAACTTGAAGCCATGGCTTAGTAAACCTCACACACTGGTTTTAGACAGCACAACGCTGCCCCTAATGGCGCTATGCAGAAGTACATAGAGACGTTACATCAACACTGATCACATTTAGACTTTCTCTAAAATAACAAACAGGCAGACTGACGGGCCAAAGCCCAGACCTCATCACCTGATTCAACAGATACTATTAGACTGGGAACTCAGTTCATGATTTACACAAGTCCCAGAGAGTCAGTGTGTACCTGCGTGGTCGGAGGGTTCATTAGGAAATGGCCAACCATGCTGCTGGTATGAATAACAACAAAGACTGCAGCAGAAAAGTGCATGCAAGCTGCCTTCAGTCATCAGGATGTCCAAAGGAAGGTGATGTACATCCACTGATTTGTCATTGCACCACAAGCTAGTAAGAGTAGGAAAACTGTATACACCTCTTGTATGTCAGATAAGGCTTTATTTTTAGAAAAGTTCCAGCGGAAACTCTCCATTCAGGCCCAAGTTCAGGGATGAAACCGCAGAGTACATATTAAGAAATTTAATACTAGCATGGCCTTTTGAAATTAGAACTGAAGTAAACCAAAGACTATCACTGTCAGCGTAGAAATCTGCAAACATACATCCTTCTTAAACTTTTGTGACACTGGTAAAGCAGAGTGGTCCTTTAATTCCAAAAGACTGCTTGTTGAGGTTCCCTCCGTGTGAATATTAAGCTGCGAAATTCAGAAAACGTAACCAAACAGAGAGAAACTTTAGCAGCTCTAACAGAGGAGAAATCCAAGTAAACGGCAGATGAAACAGGTTTCTCAACAAAATTGGATTGACTTTCCGTTAAGATACCAATCGATTTAAGGGCTGTGCAGACAAAAACAACATGGGCACATTTTAATTCTCCCAGCCTGAAGTGGGAGGCCAAAGTGCTTTAAGTCAAATAAAATCACATGGTCTTATCCTGATGGTTAGTTGTGTCTCTTTTAAAGTTCACAGGATGACCCATGGAGCTCAAAGAGGGTGGGGGTGGGGGCAGAAAAGCTGAAGACGGTAAATGCTGCAGCCTGAGCAGAGGACCACACGTGTTCAGTGCCAATCCAAAGTGCTTCCTGCAGAAACCCCTCACGTGGGGAGAATACATTCAAACATACACTGTTCAGTCTCCTCAGTAACATGTATTGGGCCCCAACATTCAGTGCAAGTGTCGTTTGGGTGTATTTCAGACGTGCCGTTTGCACCGCTCTTTGTCAAACACAAACTAATGCCATGAGTTCTGATCCATCAGGTACATTGTTCTGTAAGCATCATATCTTGACTGTTCAGCCCTTTTCTCTGTCCCATCATTTAATAAATCCAGCATCTCTTTTGACTGGCTTAATAATTCAACATTGAACTGCTTTTAGAAATAACTTAAAAAAAAAAAAAAATCCACACACAATCAAACCTCTCTGACAACTGCTAAAGAAGCCAATAAGAAAACTCCAGGAATAAATAAACCAAATATAATCAAATACTTACAAAAATCTTTAGAAAATTAAATATATTTGATTGTTATTCATATTAAATCCAGGAAAAAAAATCCATATAAATAACTACAAAGTGAGAACATAAATGACAATTTGAGCATGTCACTTTGTAAGAGTTGAGTCTGCCCAGACTGCAGGTGTTACCGGCGTCTGTCTGATGAGTACCGTCACACTGCACTCAGGGAGCTTTCTGCGACTGGGCTCTCCCAGGCACAGTGTCCGGGGTTTAACAGTGCAGTTGAAGAGCAAAGGGTGAAGTTAAGGTTTATGGGTGCTAGCTGTCAGAAGAACCCTGGTCCACAGTTGCCATGGCTACCAGCAGAAGGGAAAGCAGAGCCCCTGCAGGATGCTGCAGGTGAATATCTGAATAAATAAACACAAGAGAAACCTATTTTACTTTATTTCACACATTTCTTGTTTTGGGAGAGAAGGCACTGAAGGTTTCAGTAGCATCTCTGGAACATTGTGCGAGAGTTGTTACGTAACTGACATTTGTGACACTTAACATGCAAGCTCTGTATTGTGCTGTACAGTTAAAGGGCATGAGTCTGTTTTTATTTACCACTTCACTGCCTGCGACAAAAACTTGTGGTCAAATGTTAAGAAAACAATTTTGAAAGGCTCTTTTGATGATTTCCAGAGATTCAGTAAAAAACAAAATACAACAAAACTGAAC
>JAPZDZ010000014.1:15503603-15516500 GCA_029783805.1 Acanthurus tennentii
CATTCTAAAATTAATTGCTTGATCATCATCAGGGTTTTGTTGTTGTTGTTTTTTCTTCATACCATATCCTCCTCTCTCCACTTCCTCCAGTGACGGCTCCCCGAGTGCCTCATGAGCCAGCTGCAGCTGGTCTCTGAGCCGGCCCAGATCCCGCTCTGCTTTGGCCTTCACGATGCTCAGCTCTGTGTAGATGTCCTTGTACTTATCTGTTGCATATTTCTTGTCCTAAAAATATATTGTTTTGCAGTTCAGATAAAGGGTATTCATCTTTCTCTCATCTAGCTGTTCCCGGCTTTCAAGTGCTATCTTATCAGAGGCAAGTTAAAAATAAACCACATACTCTTTGGGCAGCCTGAAGTTCATCTTTCAGGGAGTTGATTTCCTGCTTCAGGTACTGGACCTCTGACTCCTTCACCCTCAGCATCACCTAGAAAAAAAAGGTTGAAATAACACAAGAAGACTGTGAGAACTCACGTCAGAAGCATCACCTTCTGTTTAAAACCTCACTAGCACAGACTTGATTTTTTGATTAGCTTCATGAAAGGATTTTCAGCACATTTTTATACTTTATTGCTTTCTTTGTAGAGATTTTTTTAAACCTTACTTCTAACTCATAGAGCTCTTTTCCCTGTATTGTGGCGTTTGTGTCTCCAACTCCGTCCTCAGATGTCATGGAGCGCATCTTGGTAATCTCTGCTGCTAGACGGTTGTTCAGCTCCTACAAATATGGAAAAGAAGCTTAGAACAGTGAAGCAGAGTTGCAGGACAGAACGTTTTAATGCACACTGCCAAAAAAGTGTCCCTGCTCAAGTAATTGCACACAGGTGTGCTGCATGCACCAGTAGTTGTGTATTACAGTGTGTGTGTCTGCACCTGGTTGTGTGCATTGAGCTCCTGGTTCTCTCTCTGACACTGCCTGAGGGCCTGCCTCTCGGCCTCCAGCGCCTGAGCCAGGTGGGCGTTTTCCAGGCACTTCTGGGAATACTGCTCCGACAACACCTCGATCTCCCGCTGGAACGAGCACAGCTCCTCCCTGAAGCATAACACAGTACCACACTGAGTACAAACCAACACCAACAGTTTGGGCTTAAGGGAAAAATGGTTCAGCTGTCAATCTCCACAGTTCTGACAGGTGTGTAGTCTAAACAAATTCTGTCAGTGTGCAGCGTGATTTAAGTTGACAAGCTATGGGGCAGGGGATCTTCACCCTCCCCTTACTCACAGCGACACAGCTCTGGGATCAGTGGGTGAGCCATAAAACAGTAATAAATTCAGGAAAACTTTTCCTTTTGACCATAACGTAAATGAAAAGAGAAGCAAAATGAAATGCAGTTTGATTTACTGTCAACACCTGCACTTCCACACTTGTTGCCAAGTTCAGTGTTGCGTGTGCTGAAGGCAGACAGGTGTGCTTGAACAGAGTAGCATGACACATGTCCCAGCAGGTCATGTGGGACTGCTGCAAAACCTGACAGTTCAGCATTTTATCAGTCTACTTAAAACACATGCTTTATTAATTAAGCCCAGTCAGAAGAATAATAAAAAACAAGAAAAACAGCAATTTTAGAATGTGTTAACATATACTGGACTATTAAATTCAACAAGATCAATATCTGAGTTTGGAGAATACCATAAAATAGTGGCTTTTTTTTGGAAGAGACACCAAACATAGCTTTGGATCTCAAATTTTCTATATAGTGTTCTTAGTTTTTTACTCCTGAAATAGTTCATTTATTTAACTGTCCTATCAGTTAACTGTTACTTTCTTCTATAATATAAAAAAGGAGTCTTGCTGAACAGATAAGCCAAACACCAACATCGTCTGAGAAGCTTAGTCAGTGGAAACTGTTATTCTGCTTTAAAGCATTGGAAGGTACATTATGATAAATTGAAGGATGTTTGACAACTTCAGTACAACAAATCTACTGAGTAACCTTCTAGCTCGTCACTTAAATAAGGCAGCTGAGGCACCATATGACGTGAATCTGCACTGTTGGTTTTGTTGTGTTTATGTCATATGGGAGAGTTTATGTCAACATCCAAGCTGTGGTTTAAAACTGAGAATCCTTCCAATCTCTACCATCAATTCTATGACACAAATACAGCATCTGGCTCTGTGGGCTGCGTTTGCGTAAACTTAAACACATTATACTTACACCCAACAAAGCATCAAGTTAGGATCACCCACACTTCATGTTTGCATGCTTAAGCATATACTTTCAGCCATATTGCTGATTAAGAACAGTGTTCTGTTCACATCCTCGTCAAGTCCTCTGACACTACTCTCCATGTATGTCATGTAGCTGTGTATTTCAGTCAAGAGACTTAATGATCAGAGGCCCCCAGTCAACATCAGCGGGGTTCTAAAGACTGTACTGAAGCCACACTATGGAGAACTTACTCGTGCTGTCTGCGAATCTCCTCTATGTCTGCATTTTCTGTGTTGCTGTTGGCCTTGCGAGCCTTGTCCAGCTCCTTCTCCAACTCTGTCCGATGAGCGTTCTTCATTGCTTCAATGGCTAAAGTCACAAAAAAAAAGCTTTAACATACATGGTACAACTTTTATCCTTTGTTCTCTTACTGTGGATGGGTAAGAGTGTGGCAGCAAGAAAATACATTCTTCTTGAAATGTTTTAGTACTACATTTCAACAACAGCAGTCTGATTTCTTGACAAATCAAATATTTTCAGCAGAATGAGATTTTGTTCTATTAGTTCAAGATTATTTAATCTAGGATGTTATTAACCTGCTATGGTGGCTGCTGTCTCCTCTGCCAGTAGTCGCTCTTTCTCCTCATGCAGGTTCTCCAGCTCCCTCTGGTGTTTCCTCTGCAGCTCATCTATCACCTTCTGATGGGACTCCTCCATGGCAGCGAAGCCCCTCTCGCAGGTGGCCTGCAGCACAGGAAAACATGATGCAACTGTGAGTCCATGGGCCTTCTGGGCATGGACCAAAAGGTTCTCCTAATGCAGGAAAAACCCTGGGCCATACAATATGAGCCGATGCAGATCATCTACACAGACATTTATTTGGAGCAAGTCACTTGCAAGCTACAGCCTGTTAGCCATGAGCAAGTTGAGCTTGTGTGAGTACAGATAGGGTTAAAGAGACTAGGAGGATACACAGTATGCAGGAGGCCTGCACAGACAAAGAGAGAAGGGATGTAAGAAAGTATACACTACAAGTTCCTATTCACATTAAAACAACCTCTGATGATGCTTATAAAAGCCTCATTCCACACTGAGCTCATGTTGTTGAACAGAAGCTGGAGTCGGCAGCTAATGTGCAAATCCTAATCTGCCTATGGACCAAATCTTGGATGGAATGTGGGGATAAGCTGATAGCCTAATGCAATCACAAATAGCTGGGCATCTGACACAACACATTTAAGTCTGTCTTTAGTGTTTTTGAGTTCAGCTTATCACTCTAGCACCTTTGGGTGGCATGGAACAATCCTCATTAACACACTTTTACAGAAAACCATTACACTGCATTTATAACTATGGTACAAGTTTCCACCAGAAGGGATTTCAATGGCCTTTCCACAAACTAAAAAACCAAGTCCTGCTTCCGTCCTCTATTCACTGCAGCTAATCCGAGGACTCAGTCAACGGCTGGGCTCTGGCCTATGTCTCGCTCTCTGCCTCATCCTAACCCCGACCAACCAGGGGAAATGGAGTTCCAGAGTGTTTTCACAGGGATCAACCCCCAGCGAGCTCAGACCCAGGAAACCTTCTGTGAGAGGCTGAACAGTCACCCCCGCAGAGACGTGTAAACGAAATGTAAACTTCCTGCTCTGACATCAGACCACGCACAAGCTTTATTTAGAACTATGTCAGGCAATTTATCTCACATGTAAATATATCCCAGGTCATGGCAGGGACATGGACTCAGTACTCAGTATTTAGTTAGCTCATGTAGTCAGATTAGCCGACAGTATGAGCATTCAGCATGCTGTAAAATACACCACACAGAAATGTACCTTTAAAAAAACACAGTCAAACATTTAAAACGGCACTGATCTTTGTGTCAGGAACAGACCGCTCTGCCTCATTAGACAAAGTTGACTGTTTCAGCTGCTTAATAATTATGCTAACAAAACCTTGTTTTATGTTTTTCCATTTTAAATCTTTATTATTACACATTACATACTGCATTTCATCTATTCCAATAGAATCTCATAAATACTTAAATAATAAAATTTAATTTAACTTAAAGACACTTTGACAAAAAAAAAATAAAAAAGAGACTTTTATTTAAAGGATGGGGCCGCTGATTTTCTTTGATATTATATGTCAACAAATTCCACGAAAAACACAAAAGCCAAACCAAAAATTCCTCATCAGAAGTGTTTTTCTTTGTACCGTTTAAAATTTTGTACTTTCCAAAACCTCAAGAAAATCCAAAAGCCTCACTGTTGTATTGGGTGACATGTTTCTGAATTACCATGAATGCACGCTCTGTAGTTTATTTTGACTCTATCTCAGATACATATTCTTTAGCTACAAATACTCATACCACAAAATAAGGATTGATCCACTGCTGAATTAGTCGGCAATAAAGGTAATCCCGCTCACTAATGTTCATTAAAACAAAAATGACCAGCTGTTTTGGGAATTGACTCAGTTTCTGTAGAACTGCCATTGTATATTAATGACATATTTTCACAGATTCATATCTCTGCTAGGAGCCAATGGGCTTAGGACTCAGAGCCACAGAGAGGGTGAGGGAGAGAGCAAGTACTGAGACTAGCACATGCTCCTTTTTTTGTTTTCCTTGGATTTGCTGATAGTATGAAAAATAGAGAATATCATTGGCCTTCTCCTTCGAAAATGCACAAAATAAGCTAATAATAAACACTTTTAAATGCAAATTTAAACACATTTTAAGGGTTCTCTTTACTCAAATTACAACAATTTATTTTTTCTATATGTATCTCGCTTGATCTAGCCATTTAGATGCTGTTTTAGTTTGATTTGCAGCTGGTTTGAAATTTACACAGTTGGAACTTTTGCAAAGCTGTAATATAATGAAGTCCGTACAACAAAAAGCTATTAGAAAAAATTCTATAAACAGTGTTCATGAGGAAACAAATTTGACCAAAGGTACAAAGTGCCATAAAGTCTTAATAGCCCTGTGTAATGAGCTCAATGAACTCTGACATTCTCTTCATGGAGAGAGACAGTTCTGAATGATGTTTTTCTGTGCTTCTGTGCTTAGAGCAGAACAAAAAAATCTTTCACCACTAGTGTATGGGCAAATCTCCACAAAAAAACAAAACTATCTGCTTGGCCCAATACCCCTAAAATAAGTGAGAAAATGGTTTTTAAATAAGTAGAGCAACTGACCCTTTATCATGGCAGGAAATGTAAAGTCTACACTTGAAAGTCTCTTCCTAACCTTATGACTAGTACAAAAGAATCAGAGTCAAAGTCCCAAAACTAGCTTCCGGGAGCTTCAGCCACAATTAAGTGCAGTTGGTTGCTGGCTAAGTTGTTATTAAGTTGTTTATATATATGACTTCTTATCATGTGGTCGAAGTTTACTCAGTCATGTCCTTATTACTGCAACAACAACTGTGTACACAGCTGGCGAACGTGATGTGCAGTTAAGCACTATTTTTTCATCTGGAGCTCTGAAGTTTAAGTCACTTCGTCAAAAATTAAAATGTTAAGCCATTAACTCTTATTTGAAGACAGCAGGGATTAAAATGGAGCTGTTAGTAGAATCAGCCAAAGTATTGTAAAAGCGATTAGACCGCAAAAATTAAGCTTAAGACTAACTAATTTTAAATAATCATTAGGAAATTGATTAAGTACCGATGTTTACACTATTTGAAAAGTTCAAAAGTGTTATTAAAATAATACAGGGTCAACTCTTTGCCCTTAATAATCTAAAATGCAGCTAATTTTAGTCGAAGAGTATTCTAATAAGCCCATTGAACTACGACCAGAGAAACACATTTCAGAGGACTAAAGGCTGATATGATGTTGTGGTGTTAAAAAGTATCTGATGGCATCTGTGTACATTTTCTTCATGTCTAATCTAATGTTTCAGTTACTCAAAGTTCTACCACTGATGGTAATAAAACTTAAACTAAATGGGTTCCTCAGTAAAAAAAAACTACTACAGCCTCAGTTTTGATATAACTTAAGGGGATTAGTTTTCATGCAACACAGAAGAAAAGAGGTTTATGGAACAAAGAGCAAGACAAGGGGGAGCAAGGTTAAGTAGGAGAGTAAGGACTGGGGAAGGAAGGGGAATCTGGGAATGCCACAGAGGAACACAAGGCATCACAGATGGACGACGGCAAGGACAAGGAGCGCTTCCACCTTCAGGTTTTCCAGGTCTTTCTCGTATTTCAGCCGTAGAGTCGTAATGTCTCCCTGCTCTTCACGGCGTCTCATTTCTTGGGTCATGACTGAAACTTGGGTCACCAGTTCTTGAATGCGCTCCTTTAGGGTAGATGTTTGGGCCAAGGCGTGCTGCTGTGGTCTGTCTTCGTCTGTTGAGCTCTTCTCTGGGTTTGCCGGACTCATCATCCCTCTCAGCTCTTCCATTTCCCGTGCAAACCTCTCCATGAGGTTTGTCCTTTCCATCTCATGCTCCTTCTTCATGTTCTCCATGCAGTTAGTCAGCAAGTCTATTTCTTTTATATTTTCTTCCGAACGGACACGCAGTATTTCACTGTTTTTAGCAACTTCCTGTCTCAGCTTTTCAGCTTCCTGCTCGTAGCCGTCTTTAACCTCTTGTAGTTCCTTTCTATGCCTGGCTTTCATGTCAAGAGGCTCATTGTTTTCATCCAATGAGTCTGTGGGTTCTCCTTCGCTTTCTATTAAAGTTTTTGGTCCTGTGGTGGTTTTCAAAGAAGCCTCTGATAGCTGATTCTGCAGATCTGCCAGTTTAGATTCAAGAGCTCTGGTAGCTTCTCTCAACTTAGGGCAACTTGGACAATCCAAGGTACCAAACTGAACTTCTGTCTGCTTTTGCTTTAGTTCTTTCTCATGTTGGACTCTCTGCCTGGTCATCACATAAGACATGCAGGCTTCATGAAGGGCATTAAACAGATATTTATAGGATTGCTTCTGTTCTTGACCCAAATCAAAGCTTGCTAGAGCCAAAGACAGAAGCTCGTCATCTTTGGCCAACTTCACATTGGATGCAATTTGCTTTAAAACGCTAGACTTGGCCCTCAAGGTCTCTGTTAACTCTTTATGAATCAGAGCATTTGTTTCATTATCAAACCATTTGTAAATGGCTGCAAAATCTGGGTCTGTTACAACCTCTTTCTCACCTTTTGCTGGTGGACAAATACTCCTGATTAAGAGCATCAAACGCTTCTGTGCCATCATCTGGGCTGCCAAACCTCTTTCACAGCTGTGTCTGACTTCCTCTGTTTTTATTTCAGATGTTCCCACCAGCTGGCTCCAGAACTCTCCTTCTATTAACAACTCCATGTCTTTCTGACTTGCAAAGAGCAGTTCTTCTTTTGAAGAACTGAATAAAGTGCTTTTTAAACCACCAAGCATTTTTACTACATTAACATCTACCTTTGCTAACATTTCTAAAACCTGATCAATAGCCTCAGACCTCATCTCAATCTCATCTACAACTTGCTTCATAAGTCCTTTATTATCAACCTTCTTCTCCCCTTCTTCATTACACTCACTAGCTGCCTTTTCAACTTTATCTGTCTTCATCTCTAACTTCTCTCGCAGCATTCTTATTTCATTTTCTGCTTCTCTTAGCTTCTCTCTACTGACTCTTTCAGATTCCTCATTGAGTGCTAATAGTTCACTGTTTTTGGCTTCAAGTTCCAAACAGCGCTTCTCAGTAGACTGAAGGTTTACCTCCGCAACAAATAGTTTTGCTTGTGAGGCTTCAAGTAGCTCTTTGAGTTGCTCTTTTTCAGGTTGTAACTCCACATCCTCATAATCTGCCTGATAGCCCAAACCTTTTAGGGTGGCCTCTTTCAACTGCAGCTTTTTCTCAGTGTCTTTTAGGGTGTTGCCAAGTTCCTCTAAAGTAACCAGAGCCTCATGAAGCCTCAAGGACTTTTCATTCAGCTCTCTCTCATAATACTCCCTGTCGATAGCGTTCGCCTGGTTTTC
Source organism: Acanthurus tennentii (assembly GCA_029783805.1). Lineage (NCBI taxonomy): Eukaryota > Metazoa > Chordata > Actinopteri > Acanthuriformes > Acanthuridae > Acanthurus > Acanthurus tennentii. Next base: position 15,511,715 of record JAPZDZ010000014.1, read on the forward strand.
GGCCAGTTCAGTCTTCAGTCTTTTCAGTTCCTCCATGACCAGATGATGTTGTTTGCCGCCCTGCTGGCTGATTAGCTCAGCTTTCAGTCTATCTATTTCTCTGTCAGCCTCAGTCAGCTGGTTAACTATCTCCTGACATCTTTGTTTCAGTGCCCCATTTTCACTTGTTAAAAGTTCAACCCTCTGAGAGAGCATCCCAATCGTCACCTCATTTGTTTCTGAATGTTTATCAACATCTGAGAGTGGACCGTAGGGGCTTTTTAGGTTTTCAAAACTCTTCTTCTGAACCTTTCCCACCAAATCCTCCATGGTAAGAAGTCGGGATTCGTATTCACGGATGCTCTCTCCTGCCCTGGCTAAGTTCTTTTTTAAGATTTCATTTTCTATCTCCTGCTGGTACTTCCAGGTCTCTATGAGCTTCTGAAGTTGATATTTCTCTGTTGTCTCTTGATTACAACTATGGGTTCTCAACAACTTTGCCAGCTCTTTTAGGGTCAGAGGGTTGTCAGGTGTCAAGTCCTCTAGTTCTTGAATTGCCTCTATGCTGTCCTGGAGCAAGAAGCTAACTGTTCTCTGGACAGGTTCAGAAGGAGGACCTTCCAGAATGGATGGTTTTTGGGAATCAGAAAAGTAAGGTTCCTTGATGGGGAGGTGAGAAATTGAGAGGCCAAGCTGTGCTTGCATATTGCGCTTTTTCAGCTCTTGCAGCTTCAGGAGCTCTTTGGTCTCCTGGTACTTCTTTGTTAAGCTCTGTGCTTGAGAACTAACCAGTTCGGGCCTCTTCGTCTGGGGCGTCACATCAGCCTCCAGACCCAAAGGGTGCTCCAGCTTGGAAAAGGGGACCAGACATTTGGTTAACACACAGCAGGGGAGAGACAAGGCTTGCTAATAATTTTCAGTGTTAACTACTAATCATTCCCCTCTAATTACTTTTAAATAGTCACATTACAATTAGCTTTCCCCAATGATAAACCCAAATTATATCAATTAACAGTGATTCAAAACAAATTCAAAATTCCCTTTGGTTTTAATTGTGTAAATTCAAAGCAAGGAAAGAGATTAAATGGCCAGGGTTAGTTAATCACAAAAGGGCATGCACATTAAATGGTTAAAAGTTACTTCACGAGGTAAGTAATGCAATATTAGTTTCAGCTTGATGGTTTACTCAGGAATGGAAGGCATACCAGGTCCTACAAACACATTTCTGAGGGTCTCTGGTCCAAGCTCATGTTTTGTACCAAAGCAATTCTTTTCTGAGTGGAGATAGTGAATAGTGTTATCCAACTTAAATCTAGTGTTCAAAGTTATTTTCAAACGCCTTAGTTTTTTATTTCTAAAACAAAAATCCATGCCAAAACTACACTATAATCTAAGAAAATCACAGCAGCACTTTTCTTTTACAAAACCATGTACAAATTAAATCATTTATAAAAGTACTCATTCTGCCCAACTCTGGAAAATCCATCCATACATCAACGCACAAGCGCAGACATTCATCCCACAGCATACATTTATGTAAGTACATAGGTATATACAATATTTGTTAAAATAATAACAAATGGATGTTCTTTATGCAGTTAATAGAAGATGAGAATCTGACGTCCATGCAAATAATTAGAAAACAAGCCGAGAGGTTACAGTTTGTCCGCGCTGAGCCAAACATTTCAGCAAATGGAGCTTTTGTGCCAGTGACTTTACGGGATAATATCACTATAAATTTTCTGTGAAACATGATGATGCATTTTTAATAAAATGGAATGTCTAAGGCTACAATAAGGGATTACCAAAAATATCATAACTTTATGGAATTCAAAAATATACATGTAGGAATCTCTAAAAATAATTTAAAAAATCATTATAATATGCAAAATTTACCAGAATTTTTTTTTTAATCTTAATAGAAAATTGGCCTGTAATACAAAACAATATTTTCTTAGACTTTGTTACCATTTATACCCCCCCCCCCAAAATGCGAAACACTATTGCTGTGTATGAAAATACTACCAAGTTGAATGAAAACAATATCTTAATAGCTGAGTCAGACAAAACATTGATTTACAACTTATTTTTTAATTTAAAGTGAAAATAATCCCCAGAAAGTCACATCAGCAACCACAAAACTTCAGTTTCTTTGTCAAATATAAATGCAATATTTAAGTAATAAGTAACTGCTGGCATGAGTTCAGATACAGTACAGACCTACAACAGAGAGACAGGAGATTATAAAGTAAAAGCCAATGTATTAATATCAATGTACTTCTACATGCAATGAACTCATGCAAAGGCACATCTGTAGCCATTATTTCTGCTTTGATGTCAGTTTGTTTGATGTTTTTTTACAATAAAATACAACATGCAAAGAATGTTACTAAATGGAGGAGAAAACGCTATTCAATTTAGAATGTACGTATGAAATCTACAACAACATTTCCCATCACAGCACAACATCATATAGTGCAATGCAGCTACACACTGAATACAGAGACTTATAACTCACCGGAGAGATGTAACCTGTTCGGATGTCCTGCTCTCTTTCCAGAGCCGTTCTCAGCTGGAGTTCCAGCTCCTGCTTATGCTTGTTTGAGTCAAGGAGTTGCTGGTGACAGCTCTCCAACTGAGCCTTCAGGTCCTCTATCTGCAGGAGAAGCAAGAAAATATTATGAATAGTTTAAAAGATGTTTAAAAGATCTGAAATGGTTTATCTTAAGTCACTGGTGGGTTTAAGGTCTGAACTAAACACTTCACAGTTTTGATGTTAAAATTGATTGATATGGTTTTAAAGTATATTTTTCCGATCGCAGGAGTTCAGTTCTGATAAGAACAGTGTCTCTAGCAAGTAAAAGTTTGAGTTTACTTTTGCTGAGGATTGTGTACTGTTATGTTAATTAAGTAAAACTATAAAACTGAAACACTCTATTATTATAACACCTTCGTTGGTTGCTGCTTGCACTGTTTGCTCACTAAACTGACTGAATTGAACATACCCCTTTCTTGTAATTCTCCAGTAGCTGCTCCAGCTCTGCAGTCTCTCTGGATTGCACTGCGGTGGGCAGAGGCACCCTTCTCTCCTCTCGTATGGGTGTGTTCTCCACCTGCTGCCAGTGTTGTTCAATTACCTCCTCCACCCTCTTCTGCCTCTCCAAAGATGATGGACCTACTGAATCTGTTTGATCCACCCCCTCTTCACTCTCAAAGTCTATCCTTCCTCCTTCTTTAGCGGATGTGTTCTCCACCCCTGAGCTTGTTGCAGACTCATACCTCCTCCGTCTCTCCTCTCTTCTCCGACTGCGTTCCAGCTCTCCTAGGTCCCCTTGGAGGCTCTCGGCCTCCTGGGCCCGCTGCTGAGCCAGAGCCTGAGCAATGGGTCTGAACTCTGCCCAGTCAAAAGTCTTAGAACGGCCTTCTCTTCTGCGTTCACGTGCCCGGCTCTTTATGACACTTGTAGCAGATTCTCTCTCCACAGAAGAGGCCTCAGAGGAGGGAGAGTCCTGCGTGACGTCTGGCCTTACCAGACCCTCCAAAGGAGAGAAGGAGCTATGATCCTCAGTTGAGCTGAAAGGCAGTAAAGGAGACAGGCAGGTAACTTTTAAGCTTCAGAATCCTTACTGTCCATGTTCCATTAACATGACACTGCTGCATCCAGTGACGCTCTGGGTCGATCATTTTTGCCAGTTTAGATCAGAGGCTGAATTATTATATTTATTATTATTTATTATTATTATTATATATTATTATCATTATGGTTGAAACATGTGTTTAGCAGTACCGAAATGACAGTACTGACCTTGCGACATCAGGGGCATTGGAGGGTCTGACATTCTTCATTACTGCCTGGATCCAGTTCTTGCGTATCCCTGCTGTCATGGCAGACAGAGTGTGCACTCCTTCCTGGGTCTACACATTCAATTCACCATGAGAAAAAAAAAAATTATGTGTATATATTTAAATGACAGACCTGCAAGAATTTGAAACAGCTTTATAGAAATATTGGACTTTTTTTCTATTTTTACAAATACAGTGATGTACCTTGGTTGTCAAATTAGACCTTTACTGTATAAAAATTCTGCATCAATATCACAATACAATCTACAAACCTGTCTTGATTAAGATGTAGTAAATTATAGATGTTGGTGGCTATGTTTTTCAGACTGTATCCACACACTGTAATGTAATCTAGTAAGACTCAAGCTATAAAGCTTATTTTAAGTGTTTGTAGTAAAAATAATATGAGCTGTAACTGTTTCACAGGATAGGTCCTCTACAAGCTTATACTTTATTTAAAGATCAGGGCTATATGGGAGAAAGACAAAACTCTTTTCCTATGCTAATAAAAATATATTTTTGAATAGCTGAACATTGACATTGCAAATATTTATACTCTATAAGAAGGCGAAGCTTCTTACATGTATTTGGAAGCCATAGTTGCGTTGTGCCTGATACTCTGTTACATTGCAGCAAGTTGACAGGTCAATCTCCCCATCCAGGTCAGAAGCCTGAGGTAACACAAAGTGGAGATGCAGGGCAAACATGAAACAAAACAAAAGAACTGTTCAACAAAGAAATATGAAATTAAGAAAGAAATTTCTCACCTCCTCTGCAATTGAATCCTTATAGTATCTCAGGCTGTGATCTGTCAGAACAAACCAGTACTTCTTCCACTAAGACAAGGACAGGAAACAAGAAAGTTAGGCTACATTGGCAGCCACTCAAATTCATAAAGCATTTCAGTTATGCAAATAACAAGTAGTCACACATCTAAAGTCCAACAGTCTCTGCTCTTAAGTAG
>JAPZDZ010000014.1:15534480-15544959 GCA_029783805.1 Acanthurus tennentii
TCATCCCTTTTCTGGTGCCCCAGTGCTGTGACACATGTTGAATTTGGACATTAGTTATTGCTTTTTCAGTGAGGGCCAACATGAAACAGTGATTTTTTTTATCTTATAATCAAAGATGCACTGGCAAGTCAGCAAGAGAAGAGACGATTAATAACAACTAAGCCTGTAAGAGAGAATGACGCAAAACTTAAGGTGAATTCTTTATGATTGTCACTGGCCTCAATGCTAATCTCTACTGTTCAGACAGTTAATACAGATATGGCACAGATTCAGTGAAAAAAACAGATGAATCTTCCAAAACTGTAAAAACTTAAAGCACTTAAAATATAGTTGGGTCATATACAATAAATCCACACTGCATGTATCTATAGCAGGACCCAGCTTAAGCTTTGTGTCACCAATAAACTTTGTCAAGTTTAGGCTTAAGACTGGGTTTATTCATTTCAGGTTTCAGTACAACTGAACACACAGTACAGGTGTTTTTTAAAGGCATTTCTTCCTTATGGATGACTGCTAATCTAATAATAGGCAGAACTATAAAGTAGTAAGACTGCTGTTAGAGTCTGTTTCAATTGTATTTCTATATAATCTGTCAACTGGTTAGACTAAAAGGTCTGAAATCAGGCATGACGACTGCAAATTTTGATCAAAGCTCGTAATTGCTGTCTAACAAAAGCTACAGGTTTTTCCTGGGCAAAACCTTCAACTGGCTCTATAATTGTCTTAGCATTTAACACCATAAAAAATAATTATACCATCGACTAGACAGTATTGTATGATTGGCATGAGCATTATACAGTATGAGCAATCATTGAGACAGATGACAGAAAGTTGGCCCCATAACTCTGCTGCCACATGGAAGCACTTAACCATTGACAGTGATGTGTCAGTGTCCTCAAAAAGATGTTTCCCCAACCTAAACTATAAGACTGCTGTTTACAGATTAATCTAAACCGAAGCATTTTTGAAAGCTGTTTTCAAAGAAGAAAAGACCCATTTAGTGTAGAGAAATGGCCAAAACTGAGAGGAAATATTGTTAAAATATTATCTTCATGATAAATTGGGACGACTTTGCTTTATAACACACAACCAAACAATTCTTTGGAAGCAAAAGAGGCATAAACCTCAGCTTAGATCAAAGATTCTGGAGGAGTTTAAACCATTTTAGCACACTGAAGGGAAATGTATCCTGTCTGAGCTCGACTCAGGCTGTCTGATGGCGTTGTCTGCGACTCAGCTTGTCAAGCTGCCAGTGACTAGATTTAGAACACCAGGTACCTGTTTCAACGGCCAATCAGCTCATAGCAAAGACTGCATAAATCTGCGTAAGTCCCTGGGTATTCTGTTCAAGCACCCATGAGCAACTTCTGCCTCAAACTCTCCTTTTTCATTTTTGCTATGTTTTTCAATGCTGGAAATGCAACTGTAAGAGAGAAACTAAAACTCAATATCCTCACTTATGTTAAAGATATTATTATTATTATTATAATTATAATATGTAAAATACAGCAAGCTGATTGCATGTGTGGAAATGGAGAGATTTTCTGAACTTTGCAAATAGATTCAAGTTTTAACTCTTTTTGCCGCAAATCTTTGGTAGTAACTGGGCTTTACAAAACAGTGTCAGTTTCTGGTGGCTGCAGCTCCCCCATTTTACAAAGTCATTGTGCAGCTCTGTTATCCTGTTACTAGCTCCCCTGCCAACAGCCAAACAACAATGGCTCCCCCATTGCATGTTTGTACATTTTATACCAAACAGCAAGACAGAACAACCGAACTACTTTACCGCCTTACACAAGCTGTTAAGAAGTGGCTGTAGCTCAGAAGAGCAGGTTCTTTCTAGAAGGAGTGCTATTGCTACTGACCAGGAAGAGGGTGGTGGAAAAAAATAAAAAAATAAAACAGAGTTGGTTATGACACCAGTGAATCCCTTCAAAAGTGATTTAACTTTCACAACAGTGATCCTACACACAAATGGCCTATAGGCAAACACAGCATTTAGCTGGTACAGGGCCACAGATATGAGCTACAGTCTATTTGCCATGAAGTGATGGCGTCTGTCCTGAAAAAAGCCTGCAGTTAGTAACTAAGTTGCAACATTTGGTCCGTATTAAAGCTATGAGCTCTGTAAAAGTTTGACTTCCCCACGTATCGTTATAACCTCTCATGGTGGGATGTTGAGCAGCAGCCGCTGGGAAAGTCTTCTCTGATTTCCCAACCTCACACTTCCTTTCTCTCCCCGTGACTCCTGCTCCCACTCCTTAAGTTCCATCACATCCCTGTCTGTCTTTCCCTGTCTCTCCCACGAACATGTAAACCTTAGCCTGCCTGCATCCTCCATCACTGCCCTGCCTCCCACCTCCTCTCCCAGATAGTGTGATCATTTTTCTTCAACAGGGAGGGCCCATTGCCTGAAGAACATCTTGGCTCTCTGGAGACAAACAATTCAAGTGCACAATTGAAAACAGTGACAACAGACTTGAAACTCGTAAGGAAATACAACTTCTTTCGGAGCACATCGACTAAAATAAAAGAATGTACTGGCCGCAGCAGCAGCACCCCCCCAGCCCACCTTTTATTCCAGCAGTGTTGAACAAAGACATTGTTTATATTGGATACTGTCCTTCCGACAATCAGTTCTCTTTCCTTAGCATAACTTTTCCATGTGGGCTATCTGTTTCAAAGCTGCCTTCTCGAGCTCCAGTTTCCTTCTGAATAACTTGCATTTAATTCAAGGTTCAAATTCACTTAGCTTAATCACCTATTCATGGTGTTTTAATAGCATTACATTGCTTTACAAGAGCTCTCTTTTCACTGGGTTATTGAGTTTGTGTCCTGTAAGTTACTCCATATCAGTTTCTTAACACTAGGAACATTTAACAAAGCCGAACTCTTACCTTGGGCCAGCTCTATTCTTTAACACTGTTTATGTGGTGTTATATAATACAGCTTTAGACCAGCACTGGCCTCGTGTGCAGTGGTAACTGGTTTGAGGACTGTCCAGATAGAATCCCTACAAAACCTGCTTGAGCAAATGAGTTCTCTGATAACTGTTTGGATAGCTGACAGACTGGAGACATTTTCAAAAGACGGTGGGTAACTGGAGCAACAGTGATGAGCAAAGTCTGATGGCATATCATTCTCAAAGGCCAGGGCAGTAAGCCTCTCTGGTTCCAGGTCCAGGTCACAGCGAGATTACAGGAAGTGATGTAACAATAAGCGATCTATCTTGACTCTGGAGTCTTGCATCTGTAAGGTTAACTTGCAGTACAATACAGACTCAAGAAAGCAATACAAACTTCTGAAAAAAAGATCAAGTGTGTGCCCCACACACTCTCTGAGGTAAAGAGGATGCTGACGTTGCTGTTTGGCTTTTAAGCCATGTTCAAGGGCCCATCTGGGCCTCATGTCTGGGATCAATTACAGGATACAACAGAGACTAAACTAATGATCTGAGAGAGAAACAGGGACCCAGGAAACATGCTTTGAATATGACCTCCACAGTTGAATGGAGCTTCACATTATCTTTGCTCCACTCATCCTTGTTTCCACATAATGATCTTTAGTCTCTGGAGTACACACTCTAAACAAACAACTGTAGATAAATAACAGCTGAAAGTTGCACAATCGACTGAGTGCAAACTAGCAGACTAATGTATTCATTGTAGTTAGAAAAAAAAAATCACAGGAATTCACTTTATCTGGTCTGGTTTGGTCATATAGGAAGAGACCAGCATAAGAAAGAAATGACATAACCAAAGATGTTCTACATTCAGGCCAAAATCTATCTCCCTTAAATTATTTACCCCATTGCTGAAATAACACTTTTGCCTATCAAGTACTTGAATGCACCACATAGAAACTGTCTCTTAAATGGAAATGCTGCTGATCAATACAATTTTACTATGATATCTAACTCATTAAGAGCAGATGTTAAGCTTTTAAATGGAAAAAATTACCAACATAACAAAGCAGGGCATTTTTAAAAGCTGCAGTAATGTAACTGTCAGCCTACATTTTCACGAGCTTGACAAGCCAGTCACAGTAAACAGCTAATGATCATGTTTCTACATTCCACAACAGGTCCTGAATCTTGTCATTTTAGTTGGCAATAATTTTGAAGGATTTAAAATCATTAAAGGCAGCAAAGAATCGAAAGGTCAGTACTGTTTCTATTATTGTTCGTAAGTGCATTACTCACCTGGGTCAAATCCTGGTCGGTCAATAGATGTAGCTCTCGTGGTTTGAAGCAGTTTTGACATTTGCTTTTGTTGAAGAAGTTCGCCTGGAATTTCCTACAGGGGTTTTCTTTAGCGGTAGACATATTTTACGACTTCTTTTTAACAATCTTGAGGACTCTTGTCAACAGTGGAGTTATAATCCCGCTGTTTTATTGTGCGTCTCTTCTATCCCAAGTTGGAAAAAACTCCAGCACTCCAAATCATTTTCAAGTAAAAAGATCAAACGGAAGTTGAATTATTCGAGGTCAGCGTTCAGATCAAATGATTATTTAGTCTGTTTAGATGTATCCAATTGCTGCTTCCCAATAAATAATTAGCTGCCATCAAGCCAGCCTTCTCATCACTCGGTCAGTGATAAATGCTTCTCACTCCATGGCCTGCAACCACAAAGCGAAGTGGCGAGAAAGGTGGCTAATATCCTGTTAGCTTGCCAGTGGATTTCCAAATCAATAACGTGATGGCGTACGCCGCAAAAACAACACTTGCAAACAGTTAGCACCTTCAAGACTCAATGCGATAGTGTCCATTAAGCAACAACAGACTCCCATGTGAAGGACCCAACCCAAAAGAAAGCTTGCAGTCAGACAGGAGACTACGATCCAAGTCGCAGCAATCAGCCCATGCGAAGTTCATCCAGTGCTCTTTTGCTAGGCTACGGTTAGCCCTGTTAGCTAGCTCGCAAATAGAGTAGCTAATGAAATCCTCTCCTGGTTGGCGTCTTTAACTTGACTTAGGCAAAAATAAGAGACGGTCTGAAATTCCAGTCTTAGCGCTATTCTCCCAGTTAGAGACGCTGCATGCAGAGAAAGCACCCTTCGGCCAGTCCCCAATTAAAAAATTAGTGTTTAAGGATTGGTCCCATAACTAGCCTGGTTAGCAGCAATAGGTTTATTTTCTTCTTTCCCAGCGGAGCGAGGGGGAGCAGAGAGAGCACACACACACAAGCTCTTAGGATTCTATGACATCTCGCGATAACTGCTCACTGTCGCCACCCACAGAGAGAACAGGCTGAAGTTTTCAATACATTGTTTACTTTTAGAAAAGTACATTACCTCATAGCTATTAGATTTTGTCCAAAGCATGTTCAAATTTATTTGACATTATGTTAAATTCCAAAAAAGTGTCATACTAAAAAGCTCAAAATTATTTCACAGTATTTCTTAATTCCAAAATAAGCAATACAATATTTGTAGCAAACTCAAGTTTAATAAGGTTCAGAGCAGAAAAAGCCAAGTAGGGTTCAAACAAAGTTAATTATTTTTTTACAAGAACAATACAAGAAGTGGTACATTACAATATTAAATTAGGTAGCAACATTAGCAGCAAATGTTATTGAACAGGGCTTAAAGTGTTTTAAAGTAGTAGTATTTTAAAATTGGGGGTAGTCTAATCATTATTTATAAGCATGCTCATAGGGCTATTCTGGCATTATGCTTACCGGTGTTTATTTCATACTGTTGTTTACAATTATGCAGTATATGGTGTCACAGTTTATGAATATTGGTGCTATTTTAAAATTGCAGTTTTACTATTGCACAGACGAGTATTTTTATCTATGACTGCATATATTGTGCAGGGAAATCGTGTTTTTTGTATGAAAAATGTTTATCTGCATAGTAATATTAGCTTCAGATAAGGACACAAAGGACTAAAAGGACACATTTCACTCTAAGAATTTGGTTGAATATGAATAGAAAGCAGCATAAAATGGCAATACCATGGCAAGTAAAAGTTATTTAAAATGACTCTTTTGTCGACAAAAAGTTGGTTACAAGAAGTGCTTTCTCTGCACGAGTAAATTTACTTTGTTCCCACCACATGTAAAGTATTGCTCACAAAATGTTGCTAAGCTGTTAAGCAGAGTACTCGAGAAGAAATAAACCTTCCAGGTCATATAATTAAATTATATTCCTGCCCACTATTAATAATTTATCAAGCAGGTTTTTAGTGTTGCAGTGGCTGAGATGGAGCTCATTTTGAAAACTTTGCTGGGTAGTTTAAACTTATAATGATTAATATCTAACCGTTTGAAATAAATGTAGTGAGCCAGACAACTGTAAGTCTAAGTAATGCAGTTTTTGCATTGTATCCTGAAAAAGTAAAGAGCAGGATATTTTTCTGTCACTTTAAGTCTTGACTGAATTTATTTATATTACTTAGAGAGTAATTTATAAGCTAGAATATTACCAACAAACTGACATTGAAACAGCAGTACAATACAAACACTTGGTCCTGAATACAAAGTGTTGACCATTAATTGCCATCCATCCTTTCCTATTGGCAACAACGCAACATGCCTTAGATATATGTGTGTATTCATGGCTGACTCCAGCAAAAGCTATTATAAGCAGTTCAAGTGGACAGCAGCTGGACAGACAGACAGACAGAGGAACAGAGCTGTGCGGATGGACGTAGGACATAGAGGAAGAAGAAGGGCCTCTGTTACTTAACTAAACCCAGAAAAAACAACAGCCAGTCCCACTGAAGGATTAACCCTCTGTCATTACTGTAAGTGAACCAAGAATAACACAGATTAAAGGTGTGTGTTTGTTGTGCAGTTGCTATAGTTGTCCACTCACAAGCTGACTAACCCACTGGGATCCAATCATGTGTCAGAGCAAATATGGGGCTGAACAGGGATGTGTGTTTGTGGAGTCATTATCAATAATTGTTTTAATGTTGATTAGCAGTTATCTTAATGTATTTTTCCCAGTTAATCAGAGCAAATAAGGTCATCCACTGCTTATATATATGAGCCTCCCAGGCTGCCTTAGGGGTATCTTATGACAATATCCTGGTGGTGACATAGTGAAAGGCATTCTGTGGCTGCAGCTTGGCCAGAATATATTTAGCTGTTCTCCTGAAACTCACTTTACATGGTCAGTGTGCTATCAAGGTCACCAAATGCAAACCTGTCCTCATGGGACTTAACACATTTTGAGCAGTAACAATGGTTTGTCATAGTCAAAGCAAATGAAGATACACACATACAGTGTAAATGATCTATAGGTCTGAAAGGACTTCTACATGTATAAACAGTTCAAATGAATGGGTAGAAGTTAGTTTACACTATCAGGAAAGTAGGGTTGACAGGGACAGAGAATTGACAGGGAAGCAGGGTTACTTGTCACAACCAAGAAATAGTCTGGTACCATATCCCTGTAGCCTACAACAGCAAGTTGTCATTTCACTCTTATGATTGTGTATGGATTTGACAAATTCAAAAGAAAGTGTTAAGTGGTGAGCTTTATAGGTGCTGTCAGACAGATTTGGTCAACTTTTGGATACAGCCAGGCAGGTTTGATCTTTGCACTAAACTAAGCTAACTGACTGATGGCTACTGCTTCATATTCACCAAACAGATATGAATTGTATCTATATTTCATCTAAATCCAAGGAAGAAATAAAAAAAATCCCAATATGTCAAACTACTCCTTTATAATTCAAAATCAGTAGTTCCTTGGGTTAAAAATATATACCTGTATTCTAAATATCAATGTAAATGTAAATATATCCTCTAAAATTCACCTATTTTCTACTCTGATTTCACTCCTGACAGTGTAGATAAGAGAGGGTAGCACATTATACACAGAGCTGTATTGTTTCATGGCCTGAGGTTTGCTCTTTTGCTATCGAGGAAACACATTCAGTGAGGTTACTGTCTCACACACATGATTGCTTCTGATAGATCATGCTGATATGCACTAGACTGAAAAAATAGTGCCTACTCATTTCCTGAAGCACACTGATAAAACATTAGTGTGTACTGTTTTCCTGAAGCACACTGATAAGGTGAATCCTGATAAAAACCCATCATCCATTATTGGTTTTCATGATTGAATCAATACCAAACACAAAGGAGGAGTTATAGATAAAGAAAGGAGTTTAGAGAATAGATTTTTAGCTGTCAGATAACTGAGATGGGTTCTGAATTTACATTTAATTTGATGAAGCCTACTTTTTGTTATTGACACTGTATTGGTTTACTCCCAAATGAGCCACACCTCAGGAGATAAAACCTGATCTAAGCTGTCCTGTCAGCACAGACCACTCGCCCCTCTATTTCAGCTTACTATGTCTGGAGCTGTTCCCTGACCTGACCCTGTGCTCTCTCCTCTACAGAACATGGGCCTGCCCTCGGTGATGGTGTTGCCCCTGCTAATAGTCATGGCTGCAGGGGTGTATTACATCTACAATGAAGTCATGCATTTTATGTCCAAGTCCTTAGTCCGAAACAAAGTTGTGGTGATCACTGATGCTGTGTCCGGGGTGGGCACTGGTAAATGATCTCACTTGTTTTTCTAATGTTTATTCTTATCTTGCTTTTATTGCTATGGAAGTTTGTTTTCACAGTTCTTTGTATGTCTGTAAGTGAGAAGGATGTCTGTAAAGCTGATTCTGTGAATTTTTACTAGAGTTATGGGCCTATGCCTTTGGGACATGGGGTAATTCATTGAGGTGGTAATTATTCTTGGATTTGTACAGTTTGGTTATTTGGTGATTGTGCCCATAATGAAAACTAATGGAGACAGACATGCAGGACTGCTGCGTGTCTAAGGCAAGAGTTTGATATTTTAGGAAACAGAGTTTACTTGCTTGTATAGAGTCAGAAGATATAATTATCATTCCAATATCCATACATTAAACACACAGTAAGGAACCCTGATGTAGCAACTTATACTGTAGGTGTTAGCTTGGTTGAGCATACAGACAGAAAGCAAATGAGAACAATTTGCCTGATTCTATCCAAATGCAAAAACAATTTTTAAACTTTGGTTTTTGAACGCATTAAATTTAAGTCACATAAATTGTGCTTAAGACATGTTAGTACTGTGGACTTTTTAACTTGGGTAAGTAAATAGCAAGCTATTTCCTGCCTTCTTCTTGTCTTCATGCTGGGCTAATTGCTGTCTGGCTCTGGCTTCATATTTAGCCTACTCACATGAGAGTAATCATAATCTTTTTATTACACCATTACTTTTTTCACAAAAAAACCCCACAAAAATACAAACTTAAGTGTACATTTTCTTGCTGTTTCCTCTTGTTTTCAGTCTTAATGTTAAGCTAAGCAAACTGATAGCTGACTTTTGCAATTCAGCGGACAAACATGAGAGTGATATCAATCTTCTTACCAAACCCTCAGCAAAAAAATCAAATAGGTGTATTACTTGAAATGTCAAATTATTTCTTTTAATGAAGTAACACATTTATTGAACCTATATTTTTCTCTTTGTGCAGAATGCGCCCATCTCTTCCACAAGGGCGGTGCCAGACTTATCCTGTGTGGGACTAGCTGGGATAAGCTGGAGTCTCTCAGTGACTCTCTGACTAATGACGCTGACCCCAGAGAGGTGAGGAAATTAAGTAAATAAAAACTGTGCATGCCGGCATTAGTCTCACTCAGTTTTTAAACATCATAAACATGCCAGACTCTGAGTAAACGCTTCCAAACTTAAACCATTACTTTTTTTTGTGGTGCTGAGTCATCTATTTGGCAAAGTACCCAGCTGGGAAACAAATCTTTCACTATGGCTGCTCCAGTAAACACTTCTATCTCATGCCTATTAATATACACTGGAAACTTAAGCAATACAGTGATAAATCTTTTTAGAGAGCAAAGCCATTACTTTTACCACAAAAATCCCCCAAATAGCTTAGAGGAATCAACGAATCACACTCATGTGACATTGTGAATTTAAAGTTTTAAGACAGAGAATGACAGGTTCTGTCCTTGTTTTTACCATAATCCTTTGCTCTGCTGCTACATCCCAAATCACCACTTCCTCTTTTTGTCAACACAATGGCAGGATATCCTCTCTGACAGTACACTGTCCCCATGGATCTTCTGTACACAGGCCAGAGCAGATGTGTTTATGTAAAAGAGCACATAAATAGATATAACAATATCAACTAATAAGCAAACATATAAAACAAATGGCCATTGATGTTTCAGCTGTTGTGTTTTTAATGCTAAAATGACGTATTTTATTATTGCTTTCTGAAGCAAGAGCCTTTGTTGATATAACGCCTCAAGCTCTCCTGTTTTATATCAAGAAACCTCACTATATTCTAATAAGTAAAAGTCTGTGTCCTTCTGTAGGTAAACAAATTGACAATAACTGGTTTGTGAAACCTTTATAATGAGATGAGACACTGAGACAAAAGACATACAGGAAGTTAACAGTATGGATAATGGGTTCTCCTCAGTAAATATATTTCAATTCAATTCAATTCAATT
>JAPZDZ010000014.1:15554577-15566512 GCA_029783805.1 Acanthurus tennentii
AGGTTTCTCTGTGTTTCTGTACATTATTACTGGATTGTCATTGATGATGATGATGGTGCAAGACAAATATTGTCAACTTTCGTTGGTCATCGGCCATTAACAAATGGCCGATGACCGACGAAAGTTTATCCACCCATTTGTTCAATGGGTGGATAAACTTTCGTAACCCATACTATGGATGTCAATAGACTTTGTGAGCTCGTTAGTGTCTGAACGGCAGACTAACTTATTTTACATTTAAAATGTTTGATAAAGTAATGGGACAATGGCTTACATAATTTATTGTCAATGGCTATGCAAATTGTAAAGAGAAAATAGTATAATCACTTACATGTAAGCAGTGTAACAAATGCCCCTCTTAAAAAAATATTCTTTAACAAAAGCTACAATCTTGACATTAACATGAAAGACAAATTGAAAAACTAAAAAACATATATGCTTTACATTTTCTTCTGATTATGTGTTTTTGGTTTATATATAAATTTATATATATATATGCTCTTGATGAACCTAACCATTTTTCTTATGGTGTATACTCATGTATTTTAGCTGGTAATTTTCCATAGTGATTGTTTCTTTTCTTTTTCTGTAAATTGCTTTATATATGTGGAGCACTAAATGAAAGTTTGGGGGGGTGGGGGGGGGACAATTCCTAGTTTGTTTGAAATTGAGTGGAAACCAACAAAAAAAGGAACCAAATAACAATTTTCAAACATTAACTTCACATAATTGCTTGAGTCTGCCTGTACCAAAGGCCTTTTTGTTGTCTGTGAGGTAGAAACAAAGAAATCAGTGTCACCATATAATGAAAACAGTGATTCAAAATTGCAAACAAATCCCCAGCGGTACATCTCATCAAAACACCTGTAATACAGACCTTACAGGCTGCAGACTGCTTAACCTACAGATGTTATAGAGATTCTTAGACTCTACAAAGCTGTGAGTGTTGCTGTCAGTTACATCACTTCACATTTCCCCACTGGCTCTTGTGTAAACTGTTTTGGTGTCCTGTCTCTTTTGGGCTCTTTTGCTTTGGTCCTAGCTGGAGCTGACAGTAAGAGTAAACAGGCCTGAAGGAGGTTCAGTTCAGGGGGTGCAGAGGGGGACGTGAATGGAAGAGGGGATCAGAGTGGGAATAGAGGGAATATGGAAGAGGGAAGGCATGCATGCATGTAGACAAGAACAGAAGCAGGAATTGTAATTGTCTGTTAAGAAGACTTTTGTTCCCTTGCACAGGGTTGACAGCATGTTTCTTTATGCATCCACTAAAAGGTCCAGTGTGTGTGTGTGTGTGTGTGTGAGTGTGTGCATGTATGTGTGTCTTTTACATGGCCACTAACAGGTCTTGCATCAGTGGTTATGAAAAGAGCGGCTGGTAACCGTTGTGTTTCTGTTGGTGGAACTCAGCCCTTTGATTGGCTGGCTGGAGTGGTGCTGCTGCTGCAGGCAGAAAGGGTTATTTTGGATTTGTGAATGGGGACCATGTGGGCTGTTGGGTAATCTTTGTGACGCGCTATTGGGACCCAACTGTATAATGGACCAAAGAACGTGGCTTCTGTTGTGTACATGTGCTTCAGTTCTCCAAGCTGTTATTCAGCAGGTTTCTTTGAGGCATTAGATGTTGCTTTAAGCATTTAAAGGGACATTCCAACATTTTTTCCTGCACTTTAGAGCAATTTTAACAACAAATGAAAAGTTGATTCTTTAGTTGGTAATATATTGACATTATGTCTTTCTTTTGGAAAGAAACAGGTAAAATGTGTTCATTTTGTACCTTTTTACTCTAATTATATGACTGTTGAACCCTATTTAAGAGTACTCAACCAATTCTGTATGACATTTCTTTATTTCTGTGGAGGCATAAAGCTAAGGCTGAGGGTTACACACTGCATATATGGAGATAAAAATCAGCAAAACAAAGTAATATATCTGTAATATTTGATTTAATAGAATCTTAACCTACCTATTGCAGAAAGTCCACTAACTGAGATGTCAGGTACTGCCTATTTGTTTCTGGTAACTTTAGCTTACGCTTGTGTTTGGTGTTTTATTTTCCATCATGTTTGAATTTAGCTTTTTGCTAATTTAGTTACATGGAATAACAACTTAATGCCCAAGATGTAAAATTGCTTCAGTGGCTTTTTTTAGTAACAAATAACAAATAACAAATAACAAATAACAAATCAAGATTTAAAACCAGATTGCAGTTACTTTTTTGTTGTTTTGTTACTGCAAATATATATTTCATGCTGTTTTTCATAAAATTATACATTCATGTCAAATAAGTTTACATAGAAAACTAGGTTTTAAAAGAGTCAAATTTGAGTTTAACTTTTTTTTTGCCAAACATGTAGTTATTATGTTTTGGTTTTGTATGGCAGTGTACTATATCAGCCTGTTACCGTTTGATGAATTCGGGATTATTATCAGTCCTGATGGAGGCCTGGCTAGAGTGGTCACCACAGGGACATTGGTTGAAGCTGTGCTGGGCTCAGGGGACTTGGGGATCGATGGAGGGACTGCTGGCTGGGATCTCCTCTGCTCAGCTGAAATAATGGCACACTGCTCCGGTCTCTGTGGGGGTATTAGAGTATGTAGATAATGGCAAGGCCAGCTTTGAACAGCTTAGACATGCCTTAAACAAAGAAATGAAAAGCTTGAAGAAAATTATACAAACAAATTTTAAAAACTTTTTTTTCAAGATAAAATTGAATTGTTTCTGAATATTATAGATATATGACTACCACCATAAAATAACAATCAAATTAGTTGAATTAATCCTCTATCTGTAAGAGAAAATGCTTAGTCTAGAATTCTGTAATACTGTTTAGATATTTACTCAACATAAATGAGGGTAAACGTTGGCTAAATTTTGGCTCTACAAACATTTCAAAAGGCAAAGTTGGTGACAGGAATAATTTTGACTTTTGTGTTAAAATACAGTGTGTGTTTTTCCCACATTTTACACCGAAATTCAATGGAAGTAACTGCAAGTGGCCCTAATTCTTTCTGTTAGGCTTTGGTACAAAACTGGTAGAAACCAGCCGGCCAGCCCAGAGTGGGAAGGTTCCTCCTTTTTTTAGAACTGCATCTTATTTCATATCAAGAAACTGATCTACAGATTTTGTTTATTGTTGGATACCCACAGATTGGTCAATTACAGGTATACATGATAGCTTTGATAAAAACTTTCATGTAAGTTTGCAAGTTCCAGTTTCCACCCCTAGACCGTAACCTGACATGCAAGATATCAGACTTGAAATCTCAGCAGTCCAGCTGCCTTGTAAGGTTATCTTGACCCTTTCCAGAACACAAAAGACATGTTTGACCGCATCCTTTTTCTGCTATGACAAGGATGCACATCACAATGACTCACTTCCATTAAGACAAGCCGGTAGGCCAGCGTGCAAAATACCATGCCCCTTGAACTTGCACACCTGAATGAATTGCAGCCACAGTAAATCTTATTGGTAATACCTGTGCTTCTTATGCTAGGATATGTTCAAATGTCAAATGACATGGCTGAACTGGAAGCAAGACATCAGTATTGTTATTGATGACACCTGTTCTTTTTCTGCTATGACAAGATACAGTTGTGTTGTAAGACATATTTTTTGCCCAGATGGATCATATTTGTGGATGTGCTTTTATTCAATCACTAGCCGTCAGCACAACCCTAAAGTCCGATTTGTTGTTTGTTTGTTGATCAGCTGGTAAATGCAAACTCCTTTGTGCTTTAGTTATTAGTTTACATAATTGTAAAAAGTTTTGATCAACTTTTATAAGTTAATCAATCAGAGCTTCTGTGACCCCCATCAGAACAAATTTTAATTACCATCATGCACCACAGAACACTTTAAACCACTTTCCTTTATCCCATATGAATGTGTCTTCCAGTCCAATTGATGTAATTCCAACTACCTTTTCAGTTAAGGCCTGGTAGGCTGTTAGTTTTTAACAATCTTTATTTAAAAATTGAATCCCAGATTGTTTTAAAGCAGCCTGTGTGCTCACTGTTTAAAAAAAAAAAAAAAGGTTTGACTCTATTCCCTTCCTAAAAAAATTAACAGACTGTTTTTTTCAAGCTACCTTTCTATAAATGTTTGTAAAATTTCAGTCTTGCCCCTGGTAACATCACAGCACTGAGACCATTCTTATAGCGAACGATCTTTTAATGGCTGCAGATGTTGAGAAGTGTTCATTCTTTGTTCCTCTGGACCTTATCACTGCCTCTGATACAGTTGATACAGTGCAGCCTTTTATTAGAGAAGCTGAGAACTGGGTAAAATGATCAGGCACAGCATTAAAAGGCTTCTCTTCATGCCTGATGAAAAGGAGGGTCCAGGTCTCCATCAACAACTCTTTGTCTATAGCTCCTTTTGAGTATGGTGTTCCACAAGGATCAGTTTTGAGGCTTCTTTTTTTCTTACTATGCATGTTTTCCCGTGGTCATATCATTAATTGACATGGTGTTTCCTTTCATTTAAATGCTGATGACATCCTGGCATGCTGAACTGATTACGACTGCCTATGTGACATGAAAAGCTTGATGTCACAATATTATTGGCAGCTAAATTCCTGCCAAGTAGAGGTCCTTGTAATTGGCTCTCAACACATAACAAAACAAATCCTGCCAGACCACTTCAAGCTTCTTGCAAAGAATCTTGGTGCCTGGTTTAATAGCAACATAAACATTGAGCAGCTGAAAACAAACCTGTGCAGTCTTGTTTTTGTCATCTAAGAAACTTTTCCAAGCCACATAGCATTACTTCTTTTAAAGACAGAGAAACCAATTTTACATGCTTTCATCTCCATGTGCTGTGACTATTGCAACAGCCTCTTCACCTGCCACAGCCAAAGATTTATATTTTGGCTCTGGATAGCATAGAGCTCAGCTGCCAGGTTTTAACAAGAACCAAGAGAAGTGACCACATTATGCCTGTTTAAGCTTCCTTGCATTGGCTCGGAGTATTTTAGAATTGGTTTTAAGATCTTATTGTTGACTTTTACAGCTCCTCATGGCCTCTCTCCCTGTTATTTATACAACCCTTTAGTTGCATATGAGCATGTATTCAGCCTACAATCCTCAGGCAGAGATGTTTTATCTGTTTCTAAGGCACAGTTTAAAACAAGAGGTCACAGAGCAAATACACTCAGAATCCCAAAGGTATGGCACAAACTACCAGAGAAAATCAGGTCAGCAGAATCCGTAATCTCTTTTAAATGTCTTCTTAAAACAAACTAAAATTAGAGAACCTCTCCTGGTTTTACTTGATTTTTATTGACTTTCCTTTTCATCGGCTTTGTTTTTAATAAACTTTTGACGATTTTATATGTTTCAATTACTTGCTACTGACAAACCTATTACATGTAAGTGCTCTTTTTGCTTGTCATTGGCATTTCTTTTGCTGGTTTTATTTGGTTATTGATTTTACTTGTCTGATGTACTGGAGTTTGTTACTATTTTCTGTTTGCTATGTGAAGCATATTCTAACATAAGTTTAGAAAAGTGCTGTATAAATGAACTTTAAAAAAAAAACTTCTAAAGCAATTGTCGTTAGCAAGTTGACTTTAGCACTATCTCCTAACTTTAATACTGTGGGTGTCTGTCAGGGCTCTTGGGTCAAGTTCCACTGAATTCACAAGTCCTTAAAATGCTATAATTATAAATTCATATTTGTATGTTGAAATAATACTTAGATTACTCTGAGGTTCCCTCGGCCCTACAGAGTGTTTCAACTCACGTTTCCTGCTCTCATCAACCTCACCTCCTGGAGCAGCCTGCTGTCACAATATAAAAACTCTGATAAATGCACTGTTTTCTAACTTCTCAGCAACAAACAGTAGACAAAATGAGCTAACTAGCTGATCAACCAAGCAGAACATTTAACTGCTAAGGTGCCAGGTAATGAATATTGGAATCAGATGACCATATGCTACTAATCATACTAATGTAATTCTGTGTGCTGGATATTTCATTAACACTGTTTGTGTATGTGCTTGTCATAGATATTTTATAAGGTGATAATATGGTGATGTTGGATTTACAGCTGGTTCTGCTGCCCTAAAACAACCCACAAAAATCTAAATAAAAATCAGTCAATGCAGCTTTAGGTCTAACTTAGCTCCAAGCCTTCAGTTAACAGCCCTCAATTTTACAGGCAATTAAAAGCAATAAATTGGGTAGAACCCATTATTTTACCTTTGGACTGACACCCTAAATATGAAGGTCTTGGGGCTTGATGTGGGACTCGACTTCTGTGACTTGAGACTGATTTGTTTCTATTGAGACAATGACTTAATCCCAAAACTAACAAATTGTAAAAGTTCATTTCGTGATAAAAAAGGTTCATGATTATACATCATCATCAGAAAGTGAGACAGAATCAGAAGTGGCAAGCATCAGTGAAGTATTAAATAACCCTTTGTCACTTACTGTCAGTGGTTCTTTATAAAGACAACAGAGAGTGCAAATAGTCCTGAGAGCCATTAGGCTACATGTGTTTGTGTGTCTGTTTACTCTGTAAAAGCAAGTGAGCAGTCTCTTTAAGGTTGGGTCCATTAGATGAGAGCAGCATATGTCACTGCTCAGTCAGATGGGCTTCTGTCTCAGTGGGAATACACTCCCTACAGCTGGCATTCACAGGGGAACACACACACACACACACACAAATAAACACAGACAAACACAGACACCACAAGGAAAGGATGGGTAAAGCTGTCCTTCATGCTTAACCTCTTTACACGATGGGATTATTCTCATTGTATAATTAGAAATTGTGGGTTACTGAGTGGAATTGGGGCAATTTTGTAACAATAAAAATAACTCAAAGTATTTTTCTATCTTTTGCTCATCAGATACAGCAGAACAAAACAGAATGATTGAATAAATGTTTAACTAAATGTGTGAAGATGATTAACACAAAAAACGTTGTCTTCTTGTTGGCCTAATATGCTGCTCAATTAGATAAGACAAAATAGTGTACTTACTTGTCACAGTTGCTACGTTTATTTTGCTCAATAAACTTTTCATTCAGGTTATAAACTGTTTTTAAGAAAATAGCGAGACAAAAAAGCCAATTTGTACCTACTGTTAAAACAACGAAATTCAGTCTTTTGGATAAGATCATGGCATTATTGGTACTCATGTCCATAAATTTACACACTTAGATATTTTTGGCCATGTGCAGCCAGTTTACAAGAGTTGCACAACACCCAGAACAGCAGCAAGCCATGCTAATGCAGCTAGCACCCTCTATTTCATGACCTCTTGCAAACAACTCAAAGCCAGTATGACATTGCTTCTCTCCTAGTCTTTTGCTCAGTCACTCTCTGTTGTTCATTTAAGGTTAAAAAATTACATAATGTTGCTTTAACTGTGTTGCATCATCCACTTTAATATAACTATTCTCTTTGTGTTTCATATACAGGGAATGTTTGCAAAGGGTTTGCAAAAAGTACCTATGGTACAATAAAGTGTTTTCAATAAACTGTAAAATTATTATCAAGTTAGCAACTTAGCTTAAAATCTAATTAACTGACAATGAACTGACTCAGTAAACTCATTAGCTTGGAGAGCTTTTTTCCCTTTTCAATAAAACTCATTGCTGAACTTAATAATCTACAATCCACAGAATTAAATGTCGGGGGAGGGTAAATAGCTCAGTACAGATAGAAAGAAGCTGAAGGAGGTGACTCATCATAATGCTAGTGTATTAGTAGTTAGCTCGCCCACTGCAATAGTTCACCATCCAGTCATATCGCTGCTAAGCTTTAGAACAAGATGTTTCACAAAGATATATCAACGCTGAGATATTTTGGCATGAAAAAAAACTTAAAACAGGAGATTATTAAAGAGAAAAAAATCTAAACACAGCAGTAGGACATGAGAACATGCTGTAAACAGTGAATGCACAACTACCTTGTGCTTTGAACATAAGCTACAAAGCGTTAAATGAAAGACACCTCCAAAGGATCCAAATGTATCACTGGGTCTCAGTTCACTTGTGTGTAATTTGGTGTCTCTGTATGTGGGTCCTATTAGGAGCCAATGAGATGAGGGCCCCCAGGGGCCGGCTAAATGAACAGGGTCATCAGTCTCCGACCACTTGCTGCTGTCAGTGCCAGAGTCAGGGGGAAGAAGATGAGAAGAGAGAGATTTGACTTGAAGGATGTGGTTGATCTCTGAGCTGAAATGTGATCGTGGGGATTGTAGTGAATGGGCACTGCTGAGTATTGCATAAGACCTAGAATGGTAATAACATTACAGTTTCAGATAAAGCTTAGATTTGAACTGAATTTTGAGGAACAATCAGATATTCAATATTCTGACATGAGTGGATTTCGAAGAGGTGAGGAAAATCAGTCCAAATATTTCACTCATCACACTTGTAGACGGCTCGGATTTAATGAAAGGTAGGTAAATACATTAGGGGTGTAATCCTGCCTGAGATTAAAGGTCAAAGGGGGTGATTGCGGTAGAAAATGCGAAAGGGAAAGCTTAATCCTCAGATCAGCCATGCATTATAAATTGTGATTAAACATACCCCGCTTCCGTGATCTGACACATGAATATGGGCTAATATGCCGCATGTTTTCCATTGTGTTTTATGCTCTTGTCAGAAAAACACTGTCAGATGGAATGCTAATGGGTCACTTGAAGCAAATAAATGATTAATAATGAGCGTGAACAAAACAGTCCTCTTGCTTAATTTTGAGAAAATCCCAACAGTCCAAACTGTTTCATCACTTTATATCCACAGCAATGTCTCTTTTTACTGTAATCAAATAAAACTGGAGAAAGGAGAAGCACATAATTATTCCCACAAATCTAAATGAGTGTTTCTTTGGGACTAATTTTTCTTTATTGTAACTGTGGAATGAGGAAACTAACCAGGACTTGAACCAATGACACATCCATTAGCTGTGAAGAACGTCTGTAAACAATAAAATGAGCTTGTAAATATCACAAACACGCCCTTATGGACACACTTTAGTGAGGAGAAGTCCCTCTTTCCATGACAGCAGATTTAATAAAAGGTGAATCAGGAAACTGGATGGGATTATTCCCATATTGCTATACCCTCTCTCTCTGTCTTTAATCCCCTAGCAGAGAGTATCCCTGTACAAACCCTCGATAACAGATTTATCTGGGATAACGTCCATGTCGTTACATAGTCTCTCTGCTCTCAGAGGCCACGGGGAGCAGTAATCCATCTCTCTTTACAACGGGGATGTTAAACAATGCTAGCAGATGTGTCTGCAAGCGTACTGAAATGAGGACAGGCTTTCCAGCAGGTAGTCTTAATCTCTTTTTCCTGATCATTGTCTCCCTCTCTCTTACACACACACACTTTGTTTTTCTCTGCACTCTCTGCTTTAGAGTGCCAGGACATTAATGTGTTGTCTCTAGCGGTTAGAGTCCGCTGGTGCG
Organism: Acanthurus tennentii; assembly: GCA_029783805.1. Lineage (NCBI taxonomy): Eukaryota > Metazoa > Chordata > Actinopteri > Acanthuriformes > Acanthuridae > Acanthurus > Acanthurus tennentii. Next base: position 15,564,011 of record JAPZDZ010000014.1, read on the forward strand.
ATTCGGCTAGGTTGGGTGCTACTAGAAGTGTGTGTGTGTGTGTGTAAGCATTCATGCATATGCGTACAATTGCTTTGGCTTGAGTGTAATAATGCATTTTAATGGCAGAAAACAGTGCGGAAAAATACATCACACTGCCGGTTCTCCTTGTAAAAGCCAAATCAATATGGAATGTGAGGTGTTCATGCTTCAGCTGACTGCAGACGGGTCAATACCAAAAATGCATGGAGATGCAGAGAGAGGCTCTTGCAATTACAATTCATTATTATTCCATTAGGATCCATAGAGAAACACTTCTGTCGATACAGAGAGTCATGCAGCACCTGCAGGCTTGTTCCAGCCTCTGAACAAACTGTAAATGGTTTCTGTCCTTCCATGCAAAAGTCTTCATCCATTCAGCTGTGTTAATCTTCTAACTTAAAGGGGTTAGAGGGTGTGGCTCAGCTGATTAGCCCGACTTTGCAGCACTGCATAGATGTGGCCATGCTGATAGTGGCGTTGGCACCAGCAGCAGGGCATTAGGGCAGATTAAGGTCGACCTGGCAAACCCATTAAACCCCCCCCAACCTCGCCTGGGGGAGACACGACAAACCACAACCCCTGAACAAGTTACTGGAAAGTCAATACATAGTGAGGTTAACAGGTCAGTTTTTAAGGTTGCAAAATGCTTCAAATGAACCAAGTTGTACATGCGTCATCCGGCCACATCTAGAGACAAAGGTCAAGGGAGCAAAAAGCCTGCTGTCATACTTTTCTCCTGGCTGCATGCGACTGCCTCGCAGTTGTTTCTTCAAGAACTTTCTGCCCTTTGCATTGCTATTAATTCTTGAGGAAATGAATCATACATATGTTAATAGTGGGGCACACTTCGACAGTGTGTAACGAGTGCTGCACTTGGCCGTAAGTGTGTGTATGAATGTTGCATTGTCCAAAACCGGCCATCTGCAGAGCTTCATTCAGAGTCAGTGTACAAATCAGGAAGCCCACTGTAGATCCAGTCTTTAGGAATCGTGACTTCCACAATCTTCTGGATTTATGTAGGGATTCATGTTTACTGGACTAGTTTCTTCTCATATTAGCAGATTCAGAACTTACAAACACGCGGTACATGAGAACTGCTCAACAAACCTCTGTATACTGGATGTAGGAATGTGTTGCGTTGTTGTCTTACCTCTGTTGATTTTTGTAATCTTACTGCTACATTTCAGCAAATATCGGTTTTATAATGCTGCACAGCAGTACAGCATACAACAACAAGGGCTGAGAGAGCTGGAAGAAAAAGACACTTTCCTCTACAGTAGTTTTAAAAACACTGAACTACAGAGATTACTCATAGGTTTTTCTGTCAACATACAAAACCTCTGGACGCATACAGTCAGTTTGTTAAGAGCTAACATGCTTTCTACACAGAGAAAAGGCTGAGAGTAATGACTGTGGACTGCAAAAAACAATTCAGCAGCCACATTTGCATAAGGCTAACATTTGTCCTATGCTCAGCTGCCCAGAGGGCTCAGAGTGCAGATTTCAGCCAATGATTTAATTACTTAATTTTGTATATTGTAACCCTTTCAATCTTTACAGGCTGAGAAGCTCTTCATCATTAGAACAAACCAATAGTATCAAAGCTCAGCGATCGTAACTTGTGGTTACACTGTTTAATCTTAAAGACTACCTCAAGGACTAATCAATAAGTTCTTAAAGCGGGTTTCAACTACAACTTGACCCAAGAACAAAAATATAATTTTCTTTGTCATTTCTAACAGAGTTTGAGGTTGGGTCAAGTTTCTTATAAACTGCTCAGTCATAGTTTAGTCCTAGTTCTGAGTCTTACACACAACGGCTTATACCTTTGACTTTTTGTCAAAGAAGCAGATACTTTGTGACACAGTTGACTTTTCCTCTACAGCCAGAGTTTTAGACTCATTCAAGCCTCGGAAGTAACCTGATTGCCTGTCACCAATATTGCTGATGTAGAAAATGACCAGGACCTGTACTTCAGTAAAACACCAGATGCTGACAACAAAATAGTGAAGTTTCAGTTTTCCCCATACATCTTTACAAATTCATCTTTACACAGCCCAGTTTTTTGGGTTGAGAATTAATAATAAATGAGAGCAAATGCAGCTGTAGTCACGGAGGAAGCATCACCTTTACAGAGAAGGACAATAGCTGTAGCTGATGTCTAGTATTTAATAGAAGGGTAAAATCCAATCACAACCATAGTTTACTGCTTATATCGGAAAAATATATGTAATAATTCACTGTAGGTTTGAAAATCCTCACAAATAGAACATCACAGCCACAGCAAACAGACTGACTTAATTGAAACAGCTCAGTGGATCAGTGGACCATGACCTGTATTTTACGACTACACAATAACCTCACTGCAGCTCTGACATGGAGGTCAAAGAAGCACCTTGCTCATTAAAACCAAAACCATATACACATGAAAAGACCTCAGGGCTCACACAAAGGAATTGCTCACACACACACACATATACA
>JAPZDZ010000014.1:15787489-15799434 GCA_029783805.1 Acanthurus tennentii
CCTTGGGTGTGTCCTTGAGACAAAGGTAGTGAATTACTGCATGGACAATACAGATTTTTTTTTTTATTTTTACATACCTGAAACAGAAAGACCACTAAAGTTATTTTATCATTATCTCTCAAACAGATGAGCAGCACATGTATTTAACAAGAGCTGTATATCTCATCTCCTCTCATTTCCAGCCAAACACTTATCAGCTGGTTTTATAGCGCTGGTCTTGATCTACCTCTTCAGATAACTTATAGCCAGTTTGTGCTAAAGGGCAATAGAATTTATAGCCTCTAAATGTTAAGGTGAATTTACCCAGAAGTAGTCACAGTAGCTCCACTCGTTTGGTTTTAGCAGCTGTTGCTCCGGCATGCAGGCAAGAGACGGGAACGTCACACAGTTAACCTGAGGGGGGAGAGAGAGAGAGAGAGAGAGAGAGAGAGAACCACAGAAAGGGGGCTTTAATAGGGCAGTTTACAGTATCATGACAGACAACTTAGCTTTGATGCCACTGTACTGTACAGCAGCACTATTAGTGTGCAATGTGTTGACAGTTTATAGAAATACACTTACACTTACACATACACACACACGCACACACGCACACACCTGCACACATGCAAACACACATACACACACACAGACTTCTGCTCTGGTATTCAAGGTAGTCTGCACTCTGTTGCTTTGGCAACACTCTCATCTCTGCAGCTCAGAGAACACACCAAAGTACAGACGACATTTCCCATCGACCCGGCGTTGTTCATTCACTTTTCTCTTTGCCCCGTCCTTGGGGACACTATTGTCAATGCAGAGTCTTTGTGGTTCTCAGCCTTTTTGGGATTCATCGTTCAGCTGCCTACCACAACAGTCTAAACTTCTACACAGGCCCAGAGCAATCAGTGAAATGGATTCCCAAAGACTGCCTTTAATTATCTTAGTGCAGTTAATTGTCTGCTGCTCATTCTCCCAGCAGCAGTGATTTTGAATCCGTTTTCTGCAGGATTCCCTGCTGCGAGCTGCTTGGTTCTGCTTTGGGGTTACGTTCAATAGGATGGTATGTGATGCATGTCACTCTCGTACTCTCTGTGCTCAGGGGCTTAGTGCAGCACTTTAATGTTTTTCCTTTAAACCTCTAGGGTGGTAGGAAAGGGAGAAGACAATCACCTCTAACCTCTCTGCTTTATGAAAAGCAGACGCACGGGATAATAGCATTCTCAAACATCACAGCTGCTTTGGATACAAGTGTACAAGTCAGGATTTGACAAGTCATAGCTTCCAGGTTTAGCAGAACAAAAACTTTGGTTTGCCATGGAAATGCAAAATTTGCTCTGCAGATTCCTCAGCTGCCAATTCAATTTTTTTTCTGACAAGGAAAAGAGTAAATAAAGAATAAAAAAAAGCAAAAGAAAGAAACCACACATCTCAAACAGAAACTAGATTAAAAGACACATCTTCAAAATAGAGAGATACAAACAGACCCCAGGTTTGGCAAGGACTCTAGGACAAATAAGAAGAGCTTTATCTTCTCTCACATTCACTCCAATTAACCTCAAGAGGTAAACAGCCTGCAGCGAGGATGCACTGTTTCTATTTTAAAAAAACTTCAGTGGCCCCAGAGAGCACCCTTGTCTAATGCCAAAGCCTCGCCTTCCAGAGCAAATGACAACCACGGTCATGCCGATGATGACTTTTCCAGAGCCAATATTCAGACTGAAATGCAAGAGGAAGAGGAATATGCCCTCTAATTCAACCTTATCTTGGCTTATGAAGCTTATAATTTGTTTGAAGGAGTGGCTTTCTATTTAATAACTGACGAGGTCCAGAGGTTCACAGCTAGCAGGGCTTTAAACTGACCCCTGCTTCCTTTGGTGAAGATGAGGGAAAGGCTACTTCCAGCAGTCTCCAGTGAATGGCTTGGTTCACTTGCATTCACACCCACAAGCACTTTCTTTCCTGACCTTTTGTGACCTCCATCAACTCCCCCTCCAAAACTGTGAATGTTCAATATTAGCTCAATGCTCTTAATTAGGCACAGCAGGCCTTCCAAGTTTTTCTCAACATTTTGAGGGCTGTGCAAAAACAGATAGGCAGTACCCAAAGAGTTTGGAGGGTGATGCCTTTTAGAAATCAGAAACACAAGAGTGAACTTGCAATTAATGGGTCACAGTGGGTTTATTTGCTGGATAAACCACAAAGGTCAGGTAGTTAGCATGTACCCTGAATAATAACTTGGCCTTAGGTCTACAGCAAAAACACAACAAGCTCTAAGGTAACTATTGTTTTGCTTAGTTGCTTGTTATGTAAGAAAAGGTCTATTTGGGACTGAAACAAACATTGCGTGGAAGTTGATACTAGCTGTATCTGCGTATAAGATGATTTTAGCACATCGTTAGCAGCTCTGTCCCTTGTGTTAAAATCTGTTGATGAAACAGTAATTTAAAATAAGAACATTAAATCACATATCTAACTGTTTGTTTTTTTGCCTCAAAAACGTTTTGACAGTAAACAGCCTTTTTTCACCTTATTATATTGTAATGTAACGGCCAACTAGCTAACCCACATTAAAAGAATGATTCTCCTCCCCATTTAAAATGGGAGAATGGGCTGTAATCATTTAAGTTTTATATTACGTATGTAGCCAAAAAGTAGTTTCAGAACCCTTTTACAGGGTTCCCATTTCAGTCAGAGTCAGCTGTCAACAGGCTTTAAATCATCTCATAGAGTTAAATTTAGCTACCTAAATTTTTCTAAAATCTGCTGAACCTTTATTTTCAGCCTGCAAAAATCAATCATCAGCTAAAATATGACAAAGCTGCTTCTATCTTTAACTATCGAATACAAATCAAGGACCCAAATTACTAAGAATTTTAGGTGGTAAATCTGCAAATATTAGAATTATAAACTGCATACGCAATATGCTAAAACAAAAAATTGGTTTAGACTAGGGCTTGATATACTTTTGGAGTCTTCACTTTTATTACAGTATCATGAGCAGTTTATTTGTATCAGGTGTTGCTTTCTTCACCTCTGCTTCTCTCTCTCATATTTCCTGTTATAAGCATCTGATTATCAATAGCATCAGCCTTGTTGCTATGGAAGTCAGAACATCGAGCCCCTCCACCACCCATCTCAAGCTTGTGGGTTTGAATGTTCAATTAAAAAGAAATGACAGTCACAGAAAAATCAGTAACATCACAGCAGCACCTCTGCTATTTACTGAGCATGAGGCCTAAACAGGATGCGTCGACCTGACAACAGAAGAGAAATCATCTGGATGCTGGATTGGATGATGTCACTGTTTATCTGTATAGCAACTGAAAACAAGAAGCAAACAATCCTCACAACAGTGGACGGATAGGAAATATAAAAAGAAACCACTCTGAGGAGGAAATGCATACATGCACAACTCTCATATAGTGAAGTTTTAGTTTAGATATTGCCTCACTGTGTAAAAGTATGTCTTTATTTATTTTTTGTCCACAACTTATGAAGCAAACGTTTTTCTGGAAAAAAAAATCCCACCTGTGCAACCTGGACCCCTGGAAATTCCATTCTACTATATTATTATAGTATTATTTTCTTTTCCAAACTTGGGAAAAAAATACTTAAGCTCCCATCTGCTTTTTTTTCTATCAGATCTGGTCCTTCAGGGCTACTGTAGAGAGCCGGTGTGAGTTCACGGTTAGTTAAGAGTTCCCGTTAGTTGCTCCACTCACCGTGACCGTCGTCTCCTTGTTCTGCTTCCTGGTGGGCGACGTTGATCCCGGGCTCTGCTGAGAGAAGAAGGACGCTCCGTCAAAACCTCCGTCCTCCGTGTCAGACATGACCGCTCAACACACACACTGTCACTCCCACACACACGCACACACACACAAACACAGTTGTTTTTCTGGCGAGCGCTGTTAGCGTCTGTCTGGTGCTCTCTCTGCTTCTGCTGCTGCTGCTGGTGTTTATGTATGTGTGTTAGTGTGTGTGTGTTGCTGTGCAGAGTAGGGAGGATAGTTCTGCAGAGCAAAGCAAAGCATGGTTGGCTTTCTCTCTCTTTGTGCCAGAGTGTGGATGTATGTGTGTGTGATTTCCAACACTTGAGCTTAGAATAGAGAAATTTCCAGTGTCCTGAGATCAACAAACAGCAAAAGCGTGTGGAGAGACAGATATTAGGAGAGAAGTATTTTATATACAGTGAAATGTAGCATGTATAGAGTTCCACACTTCCTCACTAGCAGAAAAAAATGAATGATATCAAAGAGAACAGGACTTTGAATCATTAGTAGCAAAACAGTGTCCATCCTTTTTGAATGAATGGGTGTGTGTGTACAAGTGTATGATGCTGAAAAGGGGGAAATGAGGAGACAGAGTGAGTAAGTAGTGGGTGGATCCTGTATAACTGCACTCTGACTGCTGGTTAATTATGATCAAGGGAGCAGATACTGTAGGAGGGATTAATCTGCTCTAACTGCCATCGGCCTCTTCATTAATGATGACAGGGGAAAGAGAGGAGGGTGTGATTATCTGAAATGTGGAACTACATGTGGATCATATCATGCATCTTTACTGTTATTATCAAACAGCCTGTTTATTCTTTGTGATTAATTTTATTAAATCTACATATATACGTGTGTGTGTAAAAAGATGTTGGGCTGTGTATTGAACCTTAGGCTGCACTTATGACTATTTCTATACTTGCAATCGATTTAGAGGTCTTCATGTTATATGATAGGGGAAGATTGTAGTGAAAAAAACAACAGAAATATGTCACCCAAAATTGTTGCTTTTTTAACACTGTGTTTTAATGTCTTTTAGCCAGTTGTTTCTCTTTTAAAGGCTCCTATTTGGGTTTACAGTTTTCATTAACTTTGCGTTCAAGAGCAGCAGGTAGCTGCTCCAATAAAAGGACAGTGCCCTGATCAGGATTAAAAAGGGGTAATCACCATTCACAAAGTCATGCTATTGGTATGTGTCGCCCTCATTTTTGCTAAGTGTCCAGTTTTTAGTTGGCCTTGATGGCTTTTTAACAACATTTAGCTTTTCTGGTATCAAATTACAATCACATAAGTTAACGTTAGCAGTTAGTAGTAATCGAAAGCTCATCACTTTAGTATTCATGATTTCAGCCAAGTGGAGTTTCTCTTCAATTTTCTGCTCTGCCTCTTTGTTACCAAGGGCTCGTGGTACACTTTTCATGTGCAACTATTTATCGAACATACTTTTGGTGAGAAACATTTTTTTCTAACAAAGCTGTCAAACTGGTGAGGAATGCTGTAAAAAATAGCAAGAACTGCTTTATTTTAACATCCACATTCCTAGGTTATGTTTTTTTTTTTTTTTATGACAAATGCAGACTACCTCTGCTGATCTTGAGAGTTACATCCTCTGCAAGTGCTAAACATACATTTTACTTGCCCATGGCTGTAGTTAAGTGTGTATGAAAGGGCAACAAGACAAAAGAAGCAGCAACAAAGGCCAACTGTTAAATCAGCCCACAACTAGTTTTTTTAATGTTGGTTTGGTGTGTCAGGTGTGACAGTAGGCTTGCTGATGAAAGCAGCACAAAAAACCTGCTAACTGCAGCTTTAACACTGTTTGGTAAATACCAAAATGTTTCTAAAACTGTTAAGTGTAAAAAAATTACCAATGTTTAAAAGATACTCGACTCTAAACCTTTATCCTCTTGCTGCCAGAGTTCATGCTAACTCAACCCATGTTTTGGACCACTGTGGATATGTATCATATTTTTTTAAGGAATAGAATTTTTAAAAATTCAGACTGCTTTACCTGTGGTTCGGTACTGCTCTTTCTAACCAGACTGTTGTGTGAATGCTCCACATGATGCGAGGGGCTGCCACCTGAATGAAATCCATTCACTGGAGAGTGTTAAGAGAAAGAGAGAGAGATCAAGACGGAGAGAGAAATAGAAAGAAATGTAATTGATTATTCAGTGTCTGCAGATGAGCTTTAAAGTCAAACCACGTCAGAACTGTCTTTTCTGTTCATAGTTTGATTGGTGACTTTAGAGGGGCGAGCACAGACAGTCAAAGAGAGATCTGGATAAGTTTATGCTAACTATGTGTCAAAACATCACTAAGTTTGTTGTAACTTCCTTCCTAAGTTCTTAGTATCTGCTAGCTTTAAACAACTTGAACTTACAAAATTGGGTTGCATTAAAACTTAATGAATGTCTTAGCTAGACCTCAGTAATGTGCACAGCACATTTCTATGTAAGCAAGAGGTAAATGTGACAACACAAGCTATAATATAGCTTCATTTGACAAAGAATATGTTTAACTTGACGACTGTGCATGTTAATGAAGCTAATTCTTCGTTTTTCTATTAACATGCACGTATGGAGAAACAGATGTGACAATATTCATAGAGTTTAGATTGAGTGTGACATTTTCAATCATGCAAATCTGACCAACTTGGTCTAATGTAAAATGTTATTAGCACTGATGTTTTTTTAATATGAGTAATATCTTTTTATTTGTATGATATGAAATGTTATTCCAAAACCCAATTGACTTCATCACTGAACAGCATCCTCTTAGCTTTTCCAGCTAAATCGTTCATAGTAATATTAGGTAGCAAAATTAAGTTTTGTTTGTTATTTAAGTTAGCAACACAACAGTCAATAACTGTATTATTAAGGCCAAATCTCCGTTCGAGAGCTACTTTTGTGTTGTATTCAATTTAATTCATTAATTTAATCAAGTTTGTCTCCTCTTACCAAATCCCTGCTTTATAACTAAGCAAAGTTTAAGCACTTGAACAGCTGGAGCAACAGGCTAATGAAGCAACAAAGTAGTTATCTATAAAAGAGATAATATAAATGCACAGCGGCTGCTCCCAACCTTTGAGCACCTCTTAAAGTGTGAAACCTTACTGGCTCTCTCTGTTTATCTGCCTTTAGAGCAGGGCCAAAAAAAGGGACAGAGGAGGCCTTAGTTCTGCAGTTGAGGCTACAGATAAAATTAGTCACAGGAAGTGTCTGTGTGTATGTGTTTGGTGTGCATGACGGGTGCTTTTGTGCCACTGTGGAATTTTAGGAGAATTCACAGCCCCAGGGCACTAAGACTTGAGGAAGTCGAAGTGATAGAGAGTACAGATGGAGAGAGAGAGAGAGATTTGAAGCACCTGCTGGCAGAGAGTTCTTGTGTCGGAGGGACATCTTAGGGGTCCCAGGTGTGCTCGAAGGCCTCTCCCATGTCGTCTCTGAATGGGTGTTCAGAATGAGAAAGGGAAGAAAAACAATCACATAAGTAGAGCTGTTGCAGCTGTCATGTTCTTTGTGTCATTGTGTTAACACTGTAAAAACTATTGTGGGCAACAATAAGAAGAAGTGATTCCACCCATGGGTGCAAACTTGGCATCTGTTAAAGTTAGCAGTTAATAGAAATAAAAGCTCATCTCTTAGAGAACCTTACAGTATAATTGTTGTGATGACGAGCATGAAAATTTGCTTTGACTTTCCTAAAAGACTGTAACTTAGCTAACTACAAAGACTGAGGAACAGAACATACGTTTCAAACACAGAAATATTTTCCATGATTTGGCTTTTTCACCAACAGGATTTACCATTAGGGACATCAATTATCTCCACGAGTTTCTTCCAACCATGACTTGTAGTGTCGTTACTGTTGTATTTAAATGTTCAGTAAACCTGCCACTGGCATAATGAGTCTTCATGTTTAGCGGTGGAACTGACGGGGAGATTGAGATGCGGAGAAAGCTTTTGTTCACCCTAATCTGATTTGGTGCATCGCGCTCATTCAGAGAATGAAGGACACCCACAAACTTTTCTCATTCCCACGCCGGCAGTTCGCTCCCCACTGCAAAAGAATGGAGGCCTTGTGATTCACTTTGGGTCTCCGTTTGCTGTGACATGGATGTAATTTTCATTGATGTTGTTCTAAAAATAATTAAAATATATTTTAGTTTGTCTATTTTAGAAAAAAATATTTTGATGCTGTGTTTTTCTACAGACCTTCATAGCACCTTTTTTTCAAAATGGAATCGCTGAAAATCTGTGCAATTAGCTTGCTAGTCAAATCATATAACTGAGTTTTCAGAAGAGTTTAGTGAACTAAAATTAAGGAGTATCTGAAATATGATAATATTGAGCACAAGTTGTCAAAACTTCATTTTTTAGGTTGCTTATGCAAGTATTTTACTTTATGTATTCCATTATAAACAAGAACAACAGGTGGTGCAGGTGAGACAATAAAGTGATGACAAGGAGGTGAGAGGAAGGCAGGAGAGAAGAGTTGGAGAAGCAAGATCAACAACTTCTACAACTGTGTAAAAATATTTGTCTAAAGTCTTCCCCTGTCAGTAAATGTGCTGAAAATCTTCTGCCGGCACCAAATAAAACTCACACATTTCAGCACCAGTGCTGGAAAAAAATGCAGTTATGGACAGGTTGCAATAATATAGAAGGGCTTTCTTTGATTTTCACTCCCGCATGTCCATTCTTACCACAGCTCTGAGCTCAATTAGCCCCTTTACTGTCAGCAGAGACAGATGAGGTACAGACATCCAAAGAGCTCTGATTTCATTTGGGTCCTCTTGGATGGCTCTGCTCTATTTGGCACTGCTTAGCAGAGGAGACAACTGAGCCAGGCCCATCAGCTCAAATGACACGCATGGAGGGGATAACTGGCAGCAAACTTATGGAGAGAGGCTGCGCCTTCACATTTGATGTACAACACCAGTGCACAGCCTTTACTCACTGGCCCTAAATGCCTCAATTTCCCTCTGTTAAGTTGTCATATACAAATCAATACTGTGAGAGGGATATGATATTAATGCAGAAAAATCTTGCATAATCCACTTAGGGAAATGGTTATTGTGACGGCACTGCCAAAAGGGTAGGAAACAAAACACCATTAAAAAAAACATCTATATTTCATTTAATATGTCTATTTTTGCAGAGTTTGCCAGATTCAAAGCCAGGAAGCTCATTTAAAAAGGGAAAATTAAGCTATCTTATCAATGTTTTCCTTTATTTAACATACCTTAAAATATTCTTTTAATCAAACAACCTTTTGTGTCGTGAAATCCCACATATTTACTATAGTTTTTCACACCTGTCTGGAACAGGTTCAGTTTCTAGGCAACTGGCTCTTGAAATGCAGATTGCTGATTATTTCTGTCAAACAGGTTTTTTTAAGCAGGTGAGAGATCAGACTTGGCACCTGCCATAATCATATCTCCAGATCCGGTGATACATATGCAGCAGCTGCAGGAATGAGTCTCATCAGGTCTCATTGTCACACACAAGCTCAAGTCATAAAAGTTGTCAATCGTTCTAAATTGCCTTGAGATAGTCTTGATGGGGGAATATAAACCCGATTCAGTTCAATATACTCATAGTACCATTTGGGGAATAAAGCTCACTCGCCCTTTTCAGGCCCTTCATAGGTTGTAATGATGTGATTTCAGGGTATCAGTAATAGTCTGTAGGATCTTTTGAATCAAGCTGCATGAGGATATTTTTTATAACATAAAAACATCAATTAATGCTCTTCCGATTCTCATCACTGGTTCAGGCTCACTGGAGTGTGGCAGAAACTCAGTGGCTGACAACAACAGACAGAGTCTGCAGTCTAGCAGATGTGATTAAGTGGAGGATGACTGAAAATAGTAAACAGCAGGTCTAAAAACTATCAGCTGTCCGTGAAATACACCACTAGCGAGGTGAGACACCACTGATTAGAGAAATAGAAATGGCCTAGTTGGCTTTGACACTGCTATGTTTTATTCACAACCATATGACCCTGCTCATTGATGCATTAAGTACCTCCTGTCTCTGTTTATCATAAATCACAGCCTATTAACACTCAGCCTCAGAAGCACCGGTGACAGATAGCACAGAGAGGATCTCTCCTCATAGCAATAAAAACAAACACAGAAAAAGTAGAAAATACTGTAGCTATTGTGGAAAAAAGTTTGAATTTTTAGTTGCATAAGACTACCCCAAGACCTCTGAGTGGGCAGGCTAAGGCACACTTTTGATTGACAGCTAAGCTGACAGTGGCATCAAGACAAAATGTAAACAAATCCCTGCTGGACACCCACTTATAAACAAAAGGACAGACATTACTTTGTCGCCAGTGGTATTTAAGAATAAGGACCACCATTTAGTGTCTAAACTTAACAATGTTGACATTTGCAGGAGAGAGAGCTGAAATGAAACCAAAGCGTCTGGGTTCTGCTCCAGAATAAAGAAAATCACATTGGCATTTGTCAGTGTAAAATGGTGTTGCTGATTACAAAAGAACCCAACCATGCATTGCAACTTGTTTAACGGTTCGTCAGGAAAATCACTAGGATGGTAAAACAAACAAAACAAAACAAAAAAATGTAATGTTAATATTTAAAATAGTACTATTGTTATGTATATGATGTTTATGTTTATAGCATTAAACAGCAACTTTTTACCACAAGATTAGGTTCACTCGGTAAAGGGCTGCCAATTTTACAGACGGCAGTTAAGAAGCCAGTTAAGTGATGGACGACCGCATGATGATGCCAGCGCAGCTGAGTGGCAGGTTGTTTGTGACAAATAACTCAACAATATATAATGCTGTCAATCTAACTTGTTGCTTCTGCACTAGCTGGCTCTTCCTCCTCCTCCCCCTCCTCCTCCTCCTCCCCTGCATCAATTATCAAACATCAAACTGTGGAACAAGACAAAGACATCAGCTTAGCTTTAGTTTTAAAGGCTACGTGACAAAAAAGGGTGAGAGAAATTTAACTGCAAGAAGTACATTAGATAAGTTAGTTGTTCTTTTTGAAATTGTGGGGCAGGCTGCTTTTTTGGTGTGACAGGAAGCTGACATTACTGCTTTATGCAGATACAGGTTCAAATGAAATTATCTGATTATGATTTCTTTCCATTTAAATAAGTAATTAAAGGAAAACAAATTTCCAAAAGTGTCTCCTTTGAGTATTTAATTAAATATGCTTTTTTTTTTAAATTACAGGTTAGACATGGTACACAGGACATATCTGTGTTAGCAGAAGATAATGAAAACTAAAATATAAAAAATTAATTAAATAATTGATCAAATTTCAGTAGGATATTAGTTTTTAAAACATTTTAATACTTTAGAGGGGGCCACTTTGTTTTTAACCCGCCTGTAACTAACACACTGCCTGTGTGCTGCAAACCTACAGAAGGCCATGTGTGCTGGGTCTGTTGAGTGTTTGGTTTGGTGTGTTTGAAAATCAGCCCACTGGTCAGGCTGGGATGAGAGGAGAGTCTCTTAGGATGGCTGGTACAAACCGCAGCACCCTGCACCGCTGCACCCAGCAACACAGGAAGGAAAACGTAGAAAAAAAAAAGAAAGCTCTGACACAAGGACATGCAGCTCTCACCCACGCACACTGCGCCGTTACTATGGCGACACTGAAACACAAACGCACACACAAAAACACATACGCACACGCAGGACGGGATCTAATCTCGCTGAACTTTAGGGTAACAAAAGAGAGGCCCAGTCAAAATAGCAGAGATGCTATAAATATCGAGTGTTTGAGGAAAAATGTTATCAGATGGGTTTTGTTTGAAAACAGTTGCCGCGGTGGTGAATTTGAAAGAACCACAGGCCTGTAGTACAGTGAGAGTATGTTAGGACTGAGCCTTCTCTGGCCTTTCATTTAGTCATCATGCAGAACAAACACAGAATATAAGTCCCGGAGGTTTTCTCTGCCCTCAGAGGCTACTTTTACGACACCACAGTAACACACTGCTTTATTCATGAGCCAGCGGACAGATTTTTTTATGTTCAAAAAGATATGAAGAATTTATCATTTGCTCTCTCAAGAAATCCTATGGAACTCTTGTCATTTTTGAATCCGTCCCTCTGGAATTTTATCCACTTTACTACCAAAGAAAAGCCTCCACGCCCTGTCTGATGGAGACAAAACAGATTTGTCAAATTCCCACAGGAATAACA
>JAPZDZ010000014.1:15854100-15866065 GCA_029783805.1 Acanthurus tennentii
TGATGTACCAAAACATCAGCTCAGTGAGATCTCAGACCAGACTGGCTTTCCTTTTCTGTGATCTCTCACACTCTGAGTTTTATCTGAGGCCTGATGGGCTGTGCTATCTGTACCATCATCTCCTCTCTTCCCAGGAATCAGAAATGCTTTTACCATTGATTGGTTCCTTTTTGTTTATGTTGTGATATATTAACTTCCATTTTTGTTTGTTGTTTGAGAACTGATTTAAAATTGTACTGATATTCATTCGAAATGTAAATTTACTATTTATTTTTTCAGTAACAATCCATATCTGAATTTTTGGCCTTTATAATGATGCGATTCATGTTTATATTTACCTACAGAGCATAAAAAAAATACACAACATCTCTGAAATAGTCTACAGAGATAATCTTGCGAAAAGGGGCTTAAAAGTGTGGCTTACAGTATTCTGCTGTTTTGGTAAACACTTGTTAACGTGCAGGTAGTTATCTTTGTTTACCCACTTGCTCAGTTACCACTGCATCTTCATGGCAGTTTGGACAAGTAAGAACTGAATTTGACCTTAATCTTCTTTTTGAATGTTCCCTTTAAAGGGAAACTTCTTAGATTTTTTTGTTAGCGTCAACTGCGGTTGATTAAATTGCAGCTTAGTTAGTCAACTAACTTAGGAGTTGTTTTTTTCTTTCCTAGGTCACCTCCCTGTACACCCCAAATCCACTGACCCCATCTGCCTCTCCTGGAACTTCCAAGAACTGCTGGACATCATAAAGTCCCACAGCAGTGTGGTGTGTTTCATTGCAGGGCACGATCATGATGGCGGATACTACTGGGATAAAAATACAGGAGTGCACCACTTGGTATTGGAGGGGGTGATAGAGACTCCACCTGATTGCAATGCTTTTGGCACGGTTTCTGTGTACGAAGACAGGATGGTGCTGAAAGGGAACGGGAGAATCCAGGATCGAGTGTTTCTGTTTCCAAAGTGACACAGATCGCAGGGCAACATCACATATGCTTTAACTGAGATTCAGATGTTATGAACTGAAGCAGTCAGGGTAGTATTTTTGAAATATATTGGTATTTGGAGAGTCATACTTCAGGCAGGGAAATTTAGAGAATGTTAATTACATTCTCTGACAAAGTCATGGAATTTTACACTGATTATTTTAAAATATATATTTATTTCATTTAATAATATATACTCAAATGAAGGGCTTTCGATGTTTTTCTTTTTTATCAGCTGATGGAATCAATCACAAATGAGGAAGGAATTACATTATGTGAATAATAAATTTGAAATTTTCCCATGCTAATATTAGCTGAACAATGTACTGTGCAATGAAGTTAGATATTTGATGGGTGCAGTGTACTTTAACTTATATATTAAAGATGAGTTCAGATCTGTATTATTTATAAGATAAAACAACATGCTGGGAAAAAAAAACATCTTTACAAAAGAAGTTGTTGCACTTCTAAATCACATTCACATCTCATTCATTTTATGGTGCATTACGGTTGTATTGGAAAGTGATGGATGAATGTTTTTAATTTGAAATAAAGGAAAGTGAACTTGAGTTTCTCAGTGTGACATATCAATTAAGCTCATTTAGGTTACCCTATATTCAGCCCATGACAGTGATAGCACATTAGTGCTTCAGAGTTATGCTTGCAGATGAAGAAGTAGAAGTTTTGAAAATATTTTTTTTTGTCATTAGCAAACTGTTTTTTGTTTTAAAAAAAGTCCACACAGAGGCAGAGAGCCCTTAGCACTAAAATAATGCCCAAAACCATAATTTAAAAAAAAAACACGACAAAATGAAAGTAATGAGTGACACAGATAAGTGAAACAAAAGTGGTGTTTTGGTGGAGGGGTGCTTAAACTTAGTGAAACAAAAGCTTTTTTTTTGGTTTATGTGGAGCTTTCAACTGCATCTCAGTCTTTACTGGCAGGTGGAGCTATGTGTGATAATAGGCTGTAAATGGCATATATATGACCAGCTCCATGAAAACTGAGCAAACTCCGTTCCCTGACAAGACCATGACATGTGGTTGAAACTTCTGATGACCTCTGACCTTGAGTTTAGATCATTTAGTTAAACCACTGCTTCAAAGGTCAAAGTAAACTTTCAGACAAAATGCCATACTTGAATAAATTGGACATGACAAGCATCTAAAAGTGAACTTTACTACGTATGGTAAATGAAATACAAAACTAATATGTTAAACTGTGTAATTTAAATAACACAGAAGGTGTGAATCAAGAGAGACAAAGTGAACCCTTTCAATGTAAACTGAAAAAGCATTTCTACTTTCGTGTTCAATATTTTATTAAATAACGTCGGGAAATTTTGTTGACTCAATATTCAATATCGGATTTTTGAATTTGATAAAGAAAGTGTTAAGAAGGGTTAGAAATAGGCTATGTCAAACATTTTGCTGTGAAATCGAGGTTTACTGTATTTTTGACAGGCCCTGAAGGCAGCAGCGGCACAGACGTGGCCATGGTGCAGCTGCTGCGTTCAAGTGGCGCAGTGTCCCGTCTGGAGGCTGGGAGGGCGAAGTTTCACTCTCTGCATTGCAGCCTGTGCGCTGCTGCCGGAATCCAACACAACAATGGCGACTCCCAGTCCTGACAGCAACTCCACAAGCTCCAGCAACAGCAGCAGCATTGTAGGATCCACGTCGCACCATTTTCATCAGCAGACACAGAGCAGCAGCATGCAAGGTAGGCAACAATGACCTTTGTTTCATATTTTCTATGTCAACTGAAGACATGAGTCGGTATGAAAAGGGTAGCTCGTAGCTTCCCAGAAGCAGAAAAATTATAGTCAAGACAAGCAGATTAAATAATTTGCTCCGGTCAGAATTTTCAAAATAAAACTCATATACTTGTTGAGAAGACCAAATTAAATATTTTGTTACATTAACAAATGTGAATAGGTTAATTTGATAATTTACGATGCTATGTTACTATAAATACAAAGTGTCTCTGGACTGATCATAAATTCCCTTCGTTATTTTAGCTAATGGTAAAGAATTTCTTACTTTTGTATGAACATGTTATGACCTGTTTGTATAGATGTTATTATTCAGGATTATGAATAAGCGCTAGCAATTGAATAAAGAATCTCACACACAATTCCAGACACCGAATCTGTGTATCGGTATTTTTTAAAATACCTGTTAGTGCAAGTAAGTGTAGTGCTAGTGTTGCAAGTCAGCGTTAGCATGACACAATAGTAAATCTTTGTTATATTCTTAACAACATATATTTATTGTTAAACATTAAAACATCGTAATATAGAGTTTTAATTGCAGCAGTGTATCATTTAACTGTTTGTCAAACTACGCTCTTATTTCTAAGGATAAATTGCGCAGTTTCCGCACGCGTACCAGTTTTCTTTGCCTAACTTGAAGTGGTTCCTTAAACGTACACGGCTACTAGGTTAGCTATGATGAAGTCGCCCCTGTGTAGCTGCTAACAGCAATCTAGTAGCACAACGAAGTGTTTTCATTCTTCCACTCTGACATGAATCTAGTTAAAAACAAAACTCAAGCCCCGAATGCGTGACAGTTTCAGGATGCATTAAATGAATGTCTTTTCACCGATATTATTAGCACAAGGCTGCTACAAGTACCATCATGGCCTACACTGAAGTGTTCCTCTCAAGCCAGGTCACTTTTTAAAAATAACGCTGTCTGTGGCAAAGAAACGATAAAAACAATTTTGTTAACATTACATGTGGTTATATTCGCCATATACACATTCAATTGTAATGTTTTTGAATTTGCCTCAGTCGCCTTACAACGTCAAGAAGGTCCCTACATATAACGTTACTTTAGTAACGTTGTCTTGTGTCGAGATTTAAGTCCGTTAGATAATTCATGTTATAGCTTGTGAAACACCAGTTTCCGCTCTCAATAATGTACAGAAACAATATGTCTGTCATATGTTTTCGTGATATAACGTTAGGTTTATACATTTATCATTATTTAGTATTTGCCATGCAAGCTAGCCCCTTAGTCTATACTCTAAATCCATTATCGGACGGAAAGCCAAGCGTGGTTGCTAATGAAACCAATGACTTTAGCTAGCTAAGAATTATTGTGGCCAAACTTAATGTTTAGTCACAACTGTTTTTAATGTAGAGAGGTAACTTCCAACCCTGTCCTCTGCGACAAGTCATGACAGAAACCGTCGAAGCACCAGTGCCAGCCTGCAGATGAGTCTCTGGTATGCAACGTTAGCTCATTTTGGACTGTTTACCGTTTTTAATGTTATTTGTATGCAGTCACACCGGATAGAGAGCCGGTTTTCATACAGTTGGCAGCGTCCATGTGATGAGCCGTGTAAATCTGACAGAAAAATACCTAGAGTCACGTCATACAGAGTCGCGTCCGATAATGGATATTCTGATGGAAGCCGCTGATTGCTTTCCAATGATTGACTTGTAGAACCCGTAATGCTAACATGCAATACAGCTGTACAGTCATGTATCAAGTGGGTAACAGATCTGAGTTGCTTTTTCTTACTCTGTGGCAGATGTCTAGTATCAAATGTTTTATCTAAACCTTACAGAAACCAACACCTGCTGGAGATGTCAAAATGAAACAGGTATTCACACTTATTTTACTAGGTCTCAGTCTGCTATGGGGGGCTAAACTGTGTTTTATTAGACCATATCTTGGAATTATTTGAAATGTTCCCAATCCACCATCATCTGTTCATCATTTGTGTTTGTTTTAAATTTCCTTTTTATACATTTTTTTTTGTAAAACCTGCATTTTATCCACATATCTGCATGTTTTAATCAAGTTCCCATACTAGAATGACCTGTAGACACAGTAGACAGACCCCATTTGATGAGACACTGCATCCAGCAACCCTGTCTGGGAGCATTTCTGTCAGCAGCACAGATATCAAATGTGGCTGTTTTAGTGATACATCTTAATATTTGGTTGTATGCCACTTTTAACTTCTTGTATTCTGCGGCTGTTATGGCTAATGGCATATATGAACAGGATTTAATTTATGTTTTACTGGTGAATTCTACTTCCTGTTAGTAAAAGGAATTCTCACTGGCATATGCAGTGGCTGATTATAGTATGCTACTGCTGTGTGCCACCTCGAGTTCCACAGATAAATGCCACTCTCACTGGCAAATACCAGTGGTGTGCTACTCTTGCTTTGTGCCATATGCCCACTTTTAGTGATATCCCCCTTTACTTCCTGTCATCTTACTGCTGTTCTACTGGTATAAGACATACAAGGCCTGGATTATGCTCCCAAATGGACTTGTATGTGCAGCTATAGACACCACAGACTAGTTCTGTTTGAACCACTCAGTGGAGTCCAACTTAAAAACAAGATCTAAGCTTGTGCAGTAGATCTACACCTACAGAACTGATGTTAAGGACCATGCCAACAAGTCAGTGCAATCACAGTGAATTGGATGAAAGCCAATGTCCACACAGAGCCTACACACACACACATCACCTGATGACAAAAGTTACATGGGCCTCACTTAAAATGTTAGCAGTACATGGTTTATATGTAGCTACAGTTAGCTCTGCTAGCTTAGTTGCCTGAATGATATCCACCATCCTCAAATTTGCAAAGAGGGATTGTGTTGCCATCATCTACAAAAGTTGCACAGTGCCAGTTTATTCAGTAATGGCAAAGGAGGCATTTCTGAAGATTACACTATGGAATTTGTTTCAAAGGTTTGCTTTTACAGGCCCGCTTAACACCCTGTATATCATTACAGGATACCAGTTGTCAGCAGTGGCATATACAAGTGTGGGTCATCAAATACTGGTGGGAATTGGTGTC
The DNA here is from genome assembly GCA_029783805.1 of Acanthurus tennentii. Lineage (NCBI taxonomy): Eukaryota > Metazoa > Chordata > Actinopteri > Acanthuriformes > Acanthuridae > Acanthurus > Acanthurus tennentii. Next base: position 15,859,916 of record JAPZDZ010000014.1, read on the forward strand.
TCCTAGTGTAACATGACTGACATACTGGGTGTGCTTTGTGCCAGAAGAACAGCAGCAACATGTCAACAGCCAACAGTGATACCGCTCTTTAAAGAAGAGCGGCAGAGTGTCAGCCACTTTTCGATCTCTGTGTCACTCATTTTGTTGTTTAATGTAAAATAGCCTGACAAAAATAACCTTAGGGGGTTAAAGAAGGGATAAACCAGCCAAATAGTCATTTTAATACATTCTGTTATTGGGCAAGCAATGACTAAAAATGTTAAATAGCAACAGAATTATAATAGAGCCAAATAGATTTTCTAGTTCAATTGCATGGCATTGCACTGAAGCACTGAAAACCCACCAAATATGATGCTTCATTTAACGAGCTGAATCACATTCAAAGTAACCTGCCCTCTATTCCACTTTCAGCACTGGCTCTTGCTGGGATGGCACTTTTGTATCATAACCCTCTCACACTGAAACAAGCCCTAAGAAAATGTAGTAAAATGTTTTTTCCTTTACTTCAGGGTTTCAGATAAGCCTGTCTGGAGTGCCCCAAAGTAAGCAATAGACTCGCACACAAAGCACACCGACTTCTACTCTTTGTGGGTGCACCTCAGTAGTCTAAAGTGGCTTCCTCTCTTCACTGACTTACATTGAGTCGTTAGCTGTTCAATCATTGTCTGAAGACTGGGTGTACTTCTGCTGAGAGACTAGTCAGCGTTGTTACTGAGCTCCAGATTTTTGATGTTTTTATCATGTTTTCCTCGTATTTAATGGGATTAAATAGGCAAAAGGAAGCCACTATATACTACTGAAACAGCCTGTGTGGTGCTCTGGTAGTTGGGGAGTCTGTCCACTGTTCACTGCTATTGTCAACAATTCAGTTATGGCCGAGAGAGATTCATTTGCGCTGGGGCTTAAAGGTTAAGGGACCTGTTTGCACTCAAGAGCTGGTTGAACAGGGCATGGCAAAGACGACCCAACACTTAATATTCTGCACTTTGCATAGAAGCCAGTCTATTAGCAGTTACATTCTGGTGAAGCATCCTTATATTCGCTGGAAGGAATCAGACACCATTGACTTGATTTAGTCTTTAATTGGAACTAAAGTGCTATTTAAGTGTTGAGTCACTTTGATATCTCAAGGTAACTGTTCAGGTTTGAATTGCACATTTTAGAAAAGTTCTCAATAGAAATGTTTTGGACAGGGATTCCCAATATCAGTATCCTGCAGTGAGGCTCTTTTTGTCCATTGTGGCAACAACTATTCCAAAAACCAGAATGCATCAGAGTTTCCATCTGGTCTCTGCCTTATTTTTACTGGGAAAATCTGTCAGAGTCTGACATATTAAATCTCCCTTGTCATGATGTCCAGGGAAAGGAAGCGCTCACTTTTTATTGTATTAACTTAGACTAAATTTACAAGTCAACACATCTTTTGGGATTGGGCGATTGGATAAAAGGACGATGGTCAATAGTTTTTGGGGTAATTTGCCTCAGTTTTGACGAATTCTTGTTCATTGAGTTTACCCAGTAGCATAAGAGGCCTGCAACAACAGAGCGTGACAGCTTAGATAAACATCATTCAGAACCAAAAATTCTTAGAAGTCTACTGCTTAATCCCCAAAGTTAAAAAAAACAAACAAACTTTGAGCTCCCCTCTAACCATTAATAGCTCCTGATAAGAGCAGAATTCATACAGGATACAATACAGGATCATTAGGGCAGGTAATCTTTTACGAACAGTCAGTGATCGCATATATCCCAAGTTTATCCATTGAGCAAGAAAGATCAGACATGGCCTAACAAGCAAACCTTTGGCAATTCTTTAGCAAGTATTGTCAGAAACCAGCCAGGTCCAATCAGTTGTTTATAAGTTCATTTGATGCAGATCATGTTTGATCCAAATTACTCCCATTTGTCTGGGCCATTGAGCTCTTCCAGGGCATGTGGACCAGCATCAGTTTTTTGGAAACTCTGAAGTACATATGTGCAGTAGTTGGGATGAAAAGGTATTATAAACCGCCAAAAGAACTAGTGCAGTACCTGAGAATTGGGAAACCCTGTGTATCTGGGCAGTTTGCTTGTGCTCAAAATGCATTTTGTGCTTCCTCTGATCTTGAGAAGAGCTTGAGATAACCCAGAGGTCAATCTGTGGAGGAAAACAGCTCGTAAAAGATTTGATAGCTAAATCAAAAGGATGCCACAACTCTTTTTCTCCTCACCATAGTCGACTGACCTGTTAGACTAATTTTATTGCTCAAAGCTCAAGAATGTGGTGGTACTTTGGTCATATTGTGGCAAGAATTTTTTAGATTGCTTTCTGCACATGTGTCAAGGCTTATCTCAAGTGCATAGATGCAATGGTTGCTGAGGTAAGACGAGCATTTTCTTATACAGTGTGTGTCCTCTGTTTGCACCAGCTGGTTGAACCCACGGTGTGGCGTGCATGCTGTGGGAATCTGGATCTGTTTCTCTCTTTTTCCTGCCAGGTAAACGTAAAGCTCTGAAGCTGAATTTCGCCAACCCTCCAGTGAAACCAGCCTCCAGGCTTCCGCTCAATCCAACACCTCCCTCTTTCCAGAACCCTCACATGTAAGTAGAGACAGCTGACGATGGGATCTCATATTTAAACAGACACTGTTTCCATTCATGTTTGCTTGCCTTCTTCCTTAGTAAGCAATTGAAGTTCTTTTTTTTTTTATTTGTCTCTGTTGGTACATTGTCACATTTCTTGGCATGTCATCAACTGCTGATTGGTAGAATAGCATGAAACCATCAGATAAGACCGTGAACAACTGCTTCGTGTTTGTGCTTGATAGACAAAAAAAAAAAAAAAACAAGGATACCTTTGTTGAAAAGTGTTGCTTCATTGCCCTTCAAGTGTTCATACAGTCCTTTTAATCTCAGGTTTCTTTGTTTCTCAGCTCCTCAAGGAACTCTGTATTTAAGAGAAGACTGACAGCATTTAATAATAAGTAGTGTGAAATGAAATGTGCCCCTATCTGATCTCTGTCAACTGGGACCAATAAGTTGTGCATACAAATCAGTAGTCTGTGCTCTTGAGTTACTGAACATGTGCTCTAGAATAAATTTGTGCACACAAGTTAATACAACTCAATATCAGTCCACATTATTGTCATTTGACAGAGGTTAAATTGATCTGGAGGCAACGTGTCTCTTGGACGATGTCTTTATTACTCAGTCCAAATTAGATTTTTTTTGTCTTGAAAATTTTTACTGTTTGTTTTTTTACAGGTTAGTCTGCTTTGAAGTAGTATTGCGTTTTTGAACTTTTAAATCAGCTCTCTCTCTAATTCCTCTCCCATGGAAGAATTGCATCTCCTCAGAAAGCTCTGACAACACAGTCACTGCTCAGAACATTTAAATGGTTCAGATTAGCAAATTACTGTTTAAATATTGATCATGTCCACATTGATCTATAATGCATGTTCCTGTAATGGCTCCACATTGTCTCTTTCTCCACCTTCTCCTTCCCCTTCCTCCTTCCTCTTGCTTCTTCCCTCTATTTTGTCTCATATGTTGCCTCGACCAATCCCGTGCCGTCCTCCAGAGAGCGTCTGCGGACACACAGTATCGAGTCGTCGGGGAAGCTGAAGATCTCTCCAGAGCAGCATTGTGACTTCACAGCAGAGGATCTGAGAGACCTTGGGGAAATTGGTCGCGGGGCATATGGCTCTGTCAACAAGATGGTCCACAAACCCACGGGCCAGATCATGGCTGTCAAGGTGACCTGCTTATAGACCAATAGACACATCCCAACTGAGTTTAACTCATGCAGAACAACAGTTAATGCGTCAAAAATACAGGAGGTGATACAACTGCTGACAATACCACGCAGATATCAAAGGTTGAGCAGAAGTTCTGCTGAGAACTGAAGAAAAAAACTCTTCTATCTGTATTTTGTGTAAATTTCTCTAAAATCCAAAGAATATCAGTGGCTTGAATATATGAAATTTACACTAAACTACAGAAACAAAAGTCTGCAATCCTACAAAAGTTAATAAAAGCAAAAAAAAGAATTTTTTATCAGATCAAATGAGAAAGGTGGTGCCATCTTTGGTCACCTTTGGAGAACACTTGTGCTGGTTACAGTCTGACCCACATTTAGAAACCATAAAAGTGAAAAATGGCTCTGGCTATTCTTCAGTGCTGAAACTCAGGAACAGAAAAGAGACTGTGACCATTTTTCACATTGTGTCAGATACTGAATTGGTGAACCTAACTTTGGGTTCCCACTCTGCTGATTGTTTAGATCTTCTATGCTGCCGGGCTGACGATGTGTGTGGAGCATCCATGATTTAAAGTTAGTAGCTTCTTTGCTGAAACATTCGTATTTGAAACATTGTGTTCCAAAGTGGACACACTGGTTTTTGCTAATATTAAGCTTCAGGTGATTGTGACGTGTAAAGGACTGTGTGAAGAGGCTCTCTATCAGTCCTCTGTGCTCCTCTGAACAAATAGTCTTTAAGTGAATACAGCATGTTTTCTGAATACCTTCTATCCAATTCCTTTAAAATCTTGACAACATGTTTAATATTAGTGCAGACAGACATGGATGTAAACTGGTTTACTGAGGCATACAGCCATGTGAAAGTAATTCTATGTTATAGGTGTTAATACAACAGCATACTTTCTAGTTTTCAGGAAACACAGCAAAGCTACATACTTAACAAGTGAGTGTATTTAGAGCAGCAAGTCATAGCATGTTGTGAGTGGGAGGAGCAGGGGAACTTTCTGAGTTGAGGAGAGGTGGAAATGTTGTGGGAAGACTCAGCACTGCATTACGGTCAAACACAAGGAGGAAGTCAGTTTGATAATCACCAGTGGGACACATTTTACCCAACAAAGACCCCATTTACAGACGGTACTGGCATGTAATCTGGAATAATCAGTATATCTGTTATCATTAAGCATTCTCTTCTCCATTCTGCCTGCACTGTAATGGAGAGGAGAATGTTCAAAAGACATAAAAGAAAATATGCATTGCATTAAGTGAAGTCTGCCACTAAAGACTGTGCTGAAACAAATTGTTGGGTGATACTGAGGACTTGAATCTGCCACTAAAAACATAAATTATGGTGTGGAAAGTCAGAATAAGTCTGACCTGTGGATGTTTTTGTGTCTTACAGAGGATCCGCTCCACTGTGGATGAGAAGGAGCAGAAGCAGCTGCTGATGGATCTGGACGTGGTCATGAGGAGTAGTGACTGTCCCTACATCGTTCAGTTCTACGGCGCCCTGTTCAGAGAGGTCTGACTGAAACACGCTGACCTCAGAGCCACCAAATCATGCTCTGCTGTTTGTTCTGTCCAGTATTTTATTTATGTGAAGTGAAACTTGATGAACTGTCACAAGTGCATACATAAGGTCTATATTGGTGTGAATCTGAAGACCAGTACTGACCACTTTCAGCACACGATGCTATTTTTTTTATTAAAAAGCAGACTTGAAGGGAAATAACTGCTGACCTTCTGTTTCAGGGGGACTGTTGGATTTGTATGGAGCTTATGTCTACCTCATTAGACAAATTCTACAAATATGTATATTGTGCATTAGATGACGTCATTCCAGAGGAAATATTAGGCAAAATAACATTAGCGGTGAGTAGAGGACTCACTTTGTTCTCTGTACATTTTGATTTCTTACCGTGCATATCATTAAAAGAGAAGTAATGATTTTTATTTTGTCTTCAACAGACCGTTAAAGCACTGAACCACTTAAAAGAAAACTTGAAAATAATTCACAGAGGTAAGTTTTTTGGAAATTGTTAAAATGAATGAATAAAAATTCAGAGCCAGTATTTGTAGAATACTAACAAAGCTTTAGGTTTTCTGTCGTGGAATTCATGCGAGGGTGTAAAAGCCTCATATAACAGCACCCTCTCCAAGACACTCAGCTGTATCCAAACACAGATATTGGTATGTGCACTGATAACCTTGGATTCTGACCTAAATTGTCTTTTATATCATTTAAGACATCAAACCTTCCAACATTCTTATGGACCGAAGGGGTAATATCAAGCTGTGTGATTTTGGCATCAGCGGTCAGCTGGTGGACTCCATAGCCAAGACCAGAGATGCAGGCTGCAGGCCTTACATGGCGGTAAGCAATCAGTAGTATTGACTGAAAAAAATTACATTTA
>JAPZDZ010000014.1:15971602-15985494 GCA_029783805.1 Acanthurus tennentii
TTTCCCCCCCCCCCCCCAAAAAAAAAACGTCACTACCGTACATGAATCCCAAGCAATGTAAAGACTGCATGTACTTTCCCATAAAAAGGTCAAAATAGGGATAACTATCCTTTGAGCTTTATTGAATGACATATAGCAAAAGACTGTTCCTAATGAACAGACATCATTTCATCCGTAGGTGAAACAAGCAGTTAAAGTTTCCATATATAGACAAACCTTTTCCAGAAAAAAATTGGTGAAGATCCCTAAATCATTCCTCTGATCCCCTAGACCCATTCCACTGTCATTCCCTCAGTCTGTACTGACATAAAGTGCTGTGCACATGGGCATCACTGACGGCAAAGTACCCCCCTACATCATAGGTCAAACAATTAACCCCGAGCACGGGAATTAAAGAAGCAGATGATAATCCCCTCTAGAGTTCAGAGATGCTGTGATCTCATGACATGCACCACCCATTTTTCAAAATGTGTCATTTCAAAGAATCTCTCTAGAGCTCTACGGTTGGGTGTGGAGCTTTGGGAACAGCGGTGTGACCTCTGTGTTCACCTCTGACCTGGAGGAAGTTGTAAAAGAAGAGTAATCTGCAGTCAGTAAAAGGCCTTGACTGTTCCGAGGTCATGAAACGACACTTGCATGAGACTCAAAGTGCCTCTAAACTGACTAGATCAAGGTGCTGTGAGATGAGGTGAGATTGGGTGGTCACACAGGGTGTCTGCGCGTCAGGGGAACGTGTCTCATACATACCGCTTATCTGCAAAGCATCTTTCCATTAAAAATGCATTCAAAAAATAGCTTACATTAAATATATATACAGAAACCAGAGGGATGCTTGAGTGACACTAGTTTGACGTTGCATTGCTCCTGACACACAAAGCCATTTGGAAATGAGCCCCACTGCTGAGGCTCGACAGTATAAAGGCCCAACGTGCTTCCCTGCGACAGGCTGTAATAAATGTCACATCCATGAACTCTTTGTCACACAGACAAAAGGCACACCATGCAGCAGGTAACACACAGTGGGCCTGCAAAAATGCTACTGAGAGTCAAACCAAAACAGCTCCAGCAGATTGATATGTGTTTTGGTATTTGGGAGGGAACTTTTATGTGGTGGAAAAATGTACATAGTAAATTTCCATGAGGGCCTATAATTTTCAAATCTCTGTAGACTTGCCATAAAGTCATCATTCTGCAACATTATATGATTGTCAGGGCTTTTTTTTCTATATTACTCCTACTGTATTTCACATGGAACCAAATTTAAAAACTAATAGCTCTGGTTCGTCCAGTGTAATGGTCACTATGGGAAAGCAAGCTAATCTCTGGGTAATAAAGCTATTTCCATTTAGATTTAGAATATAAACAGAAGTTTTAAGTATAAAAAATAAGAGAAATACAGAACAGTTAGCAGGAGTGATTGATAGTTGACAGGTAGTTCAATCAGCCTAAACAAACCTCATGACATCTACATCTAAAAACTACATATGACCAGAGTTTTACAGTGACATATAAGGCTAAAAAACATCTGTTTGAAAATTGATTCAGCTCAGTGCGATACATGGCGACATGATCCTTCAGCCCTACTAAAAACTAAGTGTTGTGCACTTGAAATCAATAATGATTCTACAACTTATGGTGTTATTACTGCAAGCCTTGTTCTGCTGGTAAACAAGAAATTGAATAAATGTCTGAGCCATTTTCAAAGCTTATAGTCGATGCCTGAGCAAAAAGAGCTACAACTCATCTGCTGCACAGCCAGCTTGAAGTCACATCTGTCTCAAGCTCCGTCTCGCCCCTGTCAGACCATAATGAGCAAAGCAAAAATCGCTGTATGACTTTTGCCAGGATGCTTCACAAAAATCACTTGCAAATAAATTTCTCTTAAAGAAGAGGGGTAATACTCAGGATTATGCCTGTCGGATTTAATTAAAATTTATTCAAAGTAGACATACTCAAAGTTTAAGTCTGTCTCCACTGATCCCCATTAGTGCACTCATCACTCCCCTGGATACGGCCTGCTGCTGGATACCTGAGGTTTGTGTAGGAGAGCCAAGGGACTAAGCTGGTAACTTACAGAGTGCTGATGTTACACAGGCTGGTATTCACCTAGAATCTTGAATAAATGATGCATGGTTGGTTTAAATCAAAGAATTGGCAAATGTTCAAAGTGAAAATTTAGTTTAAAAAAATTCAAGGGGTTGTGTTTTTGGGGGATCAGATGATAAGATATGAGCCAGAAAGTTCAGTTTGGGTAGAAACACATTCGTTTTAAAGCTTATAAGATGCCAAACCACACATGAAAACAGTGTAAGACAGGGTTTTAAAACATAAAGCTAAAATAATGATTTGCATTGTTAAAAGTATTAAAAAGTGCTTGTACATATTTGATACAGTGCAGAATGACATATTCACCTGGACACGCTTGTTAGCTCCTCCCAAAAAAAATTATTTTCTGACACAACTGGTTGATATACAACTTTGAATACTTCACAAACTATAGCAACAGTGAGCATTTCCCATCATTTTACAGCCCCCCGGGAAACAGTTGGAACTGTCATCTGTGCTGGCAACATTTCAGTATCTGCTTGTGTTTGTAGACGAGCATGCAGTGTGTTGAGCTTCACTGTACATAAGGAAACTATTTGGGCTCAAATTGGCTTTTCAATAATTCTCATCTAAGAAGACAAACAGCTGACAGAAATCCTACCTGTTCACTGGTTGTCACTTGACATTCCTGTTTCAAGCTGCAGCCAGGTGTGCTCCTTCCACCTGTTAGAGAGAGAGATGATGATAATGCTGAACATGATAAACTCTTCCCATTTTACTGGGTACACCTTGAAAGTCTAATGCAAACCAGTACAACTTGTCTGGCATAATGTCTGCTTTTATGATGCCAGTAATGTTAAGTTTTCTTGTTGACCGTGTCATAGAGGTGTTAATCCAATTATATGATCACACACTGAAGTCATAGTTGGTGAATGTGTTACACTGGACTGCCTCCCTTCATGTGTGTAAACCAGAAAACACAAAGACTGAATTAATTTAACACAGTTCAACACCACCGCTAACACTGCCTCAGTAACAATCATGCAGTTACACATTTCAGTGTCACCAATATAACTAAACACAATCAGCTTTGTCAAGGTAAAATTTATTGCAGAGCTGTAAAGTCTCTATGAGTAATTGTGCTATTGCATGCTTTTAGGAAGCTACATCTATGAATAAATTGCATGAGGTCAACTTATTGCCAACTAAGTGTGCTTAAATATAAACAAAAAAATTATGTATTCTGAGTTATCTCATATGTACAAATTATGACTGACCCGCAACAACCAACATCAGCATCAACAACTTCAATATTTTTATCCTCATCATTGTTGTCTGTCAGACGTGGTGTGATGGGATTTGAAAACAGCCTTCATCTGTTTAGTCTCTGCTCTTTTGATTGACAACACATCAAAGCAATGAGGCACAACCCTTGAGAAGCTCCGACTATCCCTGCGGATCACGATGCTTGGACGCATTCTCCTTTCTCTCTCTGCCGGGGCAACAAACTGCCAAGTAAACACGCATGTAATCAAGCTGCCAATAAATACACGAGAATAGCACGACAAGAATGTTCACACAGTTAATGTGGATCCCACAGTGCGCCAACAGCTCCGCCGATCCCAGTGGGATCTGGGAGAGGGTACAACGGGGAAATATGCACATTCCAGTTAATTGAAGAGGACTTGATTTCTGCAGATTCAAGCCAAAAACCTGAGCTTATTACACAACTGTGTGAGCCCGATGTTTGAAGTTGATGCAGAGATATCACACAATTAGAAAGAGGAAACTGAGGAGGGTCTTGCAAGCCAAAGTCAGTCTTATTTGCAGAGGCGTGAAATTAATTGCTTGAGGGGTTTTGCAGGCCATCTGATCTCACTATCTTGTGCAAGCAAACATGAAAACACACAGACACTAAAGACACTCACACACTCTGTCAGCATGCATATTCTTCTATGTATCTTGGAAGAATGAACAAGGGGTCAACAGACAAAAATCTTTCAATAAGCCGAGAAGACTGAGATGGATTTTGATCTGATGTCTTTCATCTGTATTCTGTATTCAGATTTCATATCAAATCACCCTGACTGAAAAGCACAATAATGACATGTATTTGCATGATGTATAGTGCTTATTACTCTTGTTTGGTGCTGAGTCACTGAAGAAACAAGGTTGGCCTGTGTGGTTTAATAGATCCTATAAACATAATTCTTTCCCATGTGATAAGCCGACTGCTAAACCTTTCCAAGGAAATGACGCTGACATGAAGTCATGCCGTTTCTCTCAGCTACTCTAATGACAGCATCAAGTATTTTGCTAAGAGAAATGGCCAAAAACAACAAAAATTAACCTCTAATTTGCATTATCTCTATAGATTTTAAAGTTGGTTGAGAAGAAAATAATATCAATACTCGCAAGAAAGAATAGTGACACAGACTGATTTGTTTTTTTGGAATCACACACATCCTTTTCCCCCTGAGTGATGGATTCAGTGTAACATCTGTTTCAGGATACAAACAACCCAGCCATAACCCAGTGGAAGAATTCACAGCCTCGTCCATGTCCATTCATCCACACCAGTGCCCATTCTTGACAGTTTTACTTTGGTCTTTTTCAGCCCTGTTATTTTGATCTATGTACGCAGGCCGCTTAAGGCAACGCTACGCAGAGAAGGATTCAAACCAGGAGAACCCGAGACCTCTTCCCACTTAGATTGTTATTGCAGGCACATCGTGTACCCAAACATCACAAGTCTCTCATTACAACGGAACAATCTTATTCTGGTACTGTTGCCCATGGGATTTCTGTCAGTGTTCTGCCTCTCATCTGCAAATGCTGTTATGTTTTTTAGAAGATGCACTAATTTCATCGTTCACCCTTTCTTCTGTTTAATAACTGTCTCTAGTTCTTGAGAATGTTTCACCTCTAAACTCTTGGGCTTTTTTTAAAACAAAGATCTGAATGACAGTGATGCAAACTTTCCAACAATCTAAAAGAAATTTGCAGTGTTTTGCCTTTAGCACAAAAAAAGCAGGGATAAATGTGTAAATAATGAAATAGGGGGCTAAGATAATGAATAGAGACAGAGAGAGTTTGGATCCGGCCTTCTTCATCTTTGCCACATACCTGCCTACTCACTGCTTAAAGGGAGATAAATGTCAGCTTCTTTGTTTCAGAAATTTACAGAAGTTTTTGGAAGCAGCTCACCTGATGCCAAAATTGAACAGGTGTGAGTGTATGCGTGTGTGCTTGTGTGTGCGCATGTATTAGTGGGTGGGAAGATGGAGGAACTGACACCTTAATGAACGTCAAAGATCTCTTTGTAATATTCACATCAGTCATCAGGTTTAACCAAGGGACTCTTTTACTTGTTTTAAGGGTTTTGTTTGATTTAATTTATGCAGGATTGAAATATCTAATCTTGAAATATTTCTTGAAACGTGTTTTAGTTCTGAATACATGTACAGATACAACTGTCCCACTATTGTTGTTAAAGCAATACTGATATTGTGTTACTTCTAATTTTTGCCTCTGTGTCTCATGTTGTTTGTTAATGGAATGCGGTACCATAGGATCATAAAATTTATATATATTTCTGCCACCATCGGGTGACACAGGGATAATGTGGGTATCATCCTGGATAACTTGACAAAAAGCCTCATCAAATTAACACATTAGACGGGATAACTTCAGTGACCATTGTTGGTGTTAAAATCAAAATGTAGTGTTTCTGCATGACACAAAGGCAGATTTTCCCACTACTGTTCTGGGAACCCAAACAGCTGCTTTTACCTAGAGACATTTGGACATTTAGAAGCTGTGTTTCTGGTTTCAAACCAGGTATTTTTAGCCAAAATGTGTTTGTTTTGTTTTTTTTAACTCTAACCAAATTGTTTTAGCATTTAAACCTAACTAGCCCTTAAACACAAACCAATGACACAAAACATTAACATAAATTCACAATGCAAACATTAATTACTGATGATTGGGTTGCTTAGTCATCAAGGGAAATGATCACAGTAGGTAATGTTAAAAGATACACAATTTCTTGTTGTCAAAAACAGCCCTTCACTGTCATTCTCTCCAATGACACATCGAGGAAACATGTAACTTCCTCATCACGGTTCACAGCTGGTGTCACAAAAGTGCTGCTCAATTACCATTCTTAGTGGCAGGGGAAGCGACCAACCGTGAGGGCAACCACAAAAGATTCAGGTAGCATTCAACAGGAAACATCACCTCAGCCAATTACCCATGAGCTCATATGTTGCCAAAACAGCCATTAATCCGAGTGGTGAGCACACGGAGGGCTCGCACAGCTTCCAAAGCCTCTGCCAAGGGTGAGGGGACTCACAGTGTAACAGACGAAAGAGAAGGAACGTGATACTGCAAACAGATGCGTTGATCATCTATTATGGGTCTATCAGTCACAGAACAGCGTGGAAAAAAGAAACAGTGCAGATTTAAAGCTGATGTGCAATTTATGTCTATGAGGTACAGTAAGGTATGAAGAGCAATATATTATTCTTACCTTTTTTCAGATTTACAACCTTGTCACCAGATGGAATTAAGTAAATTCACTCTCTATACCTTAGACAGATTTTCCAAAATCCTGCATCACTGTCTCTGGCTGAACTGTTGTCACTTTAAAACCCAAATAATACAAACCAGTTACAAAACGGCAGCATGACATGTTGCAACCTCTCTTAAGGTATGTGTTGCATGATAAATGATGACAGCTTGTACATCTAAAAAAAATGAACAGTATACACAAGTGAAACCAGACTTCTAGACGGCTCATTCCACAGTTCAGTGCATGAACGCTGGAATAATGGAAGAAACAGCACTTGTGTCACAAATCTCCCGGGAGTCACGAGTCCTGTCATCGTAGAGTTCAACTTTAGAACTGGGTTCACACAAATAATGTTCAAAGCAAAACAACCAGACAAATAAATAAGGTGTGTTTGTGGTATGAAAAGGAAAAACGGTGCATTCTTCTTTGATAGCAGGTACAGCAACACTGTATTTCAGAGTTTTTATAAAAGCAAAGGACGCCCACAATCACAAGGCACACCTGTATTCATGCCCAAACCAGCAGCCTAGAATCACAGAGGGTCATACAATAGTCAAAAATTTTATCAGTGTGTTAATCAGCTCAGCATGTATATTTATTTTTCTGGTAATCATCACTACCAAGTGGAAAATTAGTGACTGTGTCCACAAATCATATCCAATAAATTTTGTGACCATTTTGTGAAGTATTAGTTTCATGATAGCAAGCACAACTTCCAACTGCAGACTTTGTGTCTATGTACACAAATCCAACAGGGTAAAAACACATGATCTGTGTGTAATAATCAGCTCCACTATCTCAATCCAAACAAAGTGATTTTGTTGCTCAAACCCTACATAGACAAGAGTTAAAGATCAGATTCCCATGTTAGACTCCTGCAAACTGTACACCAGCAACCCAGCCCGATCTTCAACCTGTGACTCCAGTACAGTTAATAAATGTAATGCGTCATTCAGTAATAAAACATAGTGCAGTGTTATTTAACAAAATGACTAAAGACTGTGTTGAAAATAGCCCCTTATTACTCTTGTCATTCTGTTTACTTTTTAATAATTTTTTACTGTTTTTATTTACAAGCAGCTGAATCACTCTTTAATACTCAGTAACAACAAAATTAAAAAAATAATTGGAACTTAAAATTAAGTAGAAATATCGAGGATATGTCACAAAATTTTAAAGAAGGTAATGGAATTAAAATAGAAAGAGAAAGAAAAATGTGTGTCCCTATGTGTGTAGGTGTGTGTTTGCATGTGTGTGTGAGACATACAAAAATTTGTCTCACAGTTCAATCGCAGTTTTATCCACTTCATGAAGATTTCAGAACAATTCACATCCACTTGGACTGTTGATGATAACTGATATTGATTAAAACTGTTATTTAAAAATTGAACACAATATGCTAATGCTACAAAACAGGACCTCATAAATCATTTTTAGATACCTCTGTTTTTGTAATATGTTGTAATCAGTTTAAAATACAGCATGAGCCTTTTAGTGAGACTGCAAAAACAGGCAGCAGACATGTTCCAGCAGGGAAAGCACAGGTGTAACTAATAACATTAATGTTGGCTCTTTCCCTTTTAAGTATCCCAGGGAGACATGTCAGTGAAACAGCATGCAGCACATCAGGGCCCTGGAACCACCACACCTGAGAGGAATGTGGCCATAATTAGTTAATGTCATAAAGTGCACCTGGGCTTTTCCTGCTAAGACGTGTTAAAATGTCTGTTGTGAGAAAAGTCTCAACAGAGGCGAGTGGAATGTAAAGTTGCTTAAACCTCCGAGTCTCAATTTAGTAACAATTTAGAGAAAGGCTTTTTTATTCCAAATGTAAGGTCTAAAAATAGAGGGCGTGGTATGCAGTAAGAATCTGAAAGCCCTCTAAAACAAACTTGCCATTTGAGCCCAAAACACTCAAAGTGACGTAGTTTTGCACAAATGTAATGTTTTTTGTAATTCCTGCAGTTTTTATCTGGCACCAAACCGAAGGCCAGAATTTCAGTTTGTTTTTGATTTTTGACCAAATAGCAGAACTAGTTGCTGCCCCATCTGTACTTTAATGCTATTTAGATAATGCCACAGGGTTAGGGTTACATTATCTAAAAAGTATTGCTATGCCTCAGTAATGCCTCAGAGTTACAAGTTTGGCTTTACTGATAATCATGAATAATTCAAATAATGTGAATACATTGGAACCTCTTACAGCACAAAAACATTGTACTGAGGACAAGTAGGAAACCAAAAACCTTTTGATGTACATTTGTTGTATTATTTTTTGAAAAGCATGATTCACCTAAATCGCCAACAGACTTGACAGCAGTTGAGTTGCTTTCAAACTGATGTAGACGTCAGGTTTTACTAAGAAAGAGAAATGCATTTTATTAAATTTTCCATTGCAAGCCCTTTAGTGTCGTAGAAATTAAATCAAAATTCATTTCAAGATTCCAAACTGACTGTGTGTGTTTTTTTCCTTTTTTTGCAAACTGCATTATTTAAAGCAATTAAGTAATGAGCCTCAAAAATATTTTAATAATGGAATAAAGGTTGTTGTTGGGTTTTCTGACCAAACAATGCTGCAGTCTTACTGTCTTGTGCACTCACTTTTAGGGCTAAAAGTAGATCAGATTAATTATAATTAATTACAGTTAATATCTCCATTGTGAATCTAAATGTTAGGACCTCCAATACTGTCACTAGAGGGTGCATTCATTGCATCAAGTCATCTACTGCCAGACTCAGCAGTTAGTTAATAATCTGGATCTCCCCATGACAGCCAGCCAAACCACAGCAATTTAAATGTTCTAAACTGTGGCTACACATGGCTACGAGCACAAAAATCCTCTTAACTTGTCCAAATCATACCTTTCATTAAACAAAGTTCAATAACTTGTTTACGTCAGGCTGGGGTGTCCACCAAACAAACAGCACCACCACACTGTTGGTTTGCTAGAGAAGCAGATAAATGTTTGTTTATTCTGAGCAAGTCATTGGTGGGGAATGCAAGCTGTTTAGTGCGAGATGCTGTTGATAATTTGCTTGTGTATGTGTGTATAGCTGT
The DNA here is from genome assembly GCA_029783805.1 of Acanthurus tennentii. Taxonomy (NCBI): domain Eukaryota; kingdom Metazoa; phylum Chordata; class Actinopteri; order Acanthuriformes; family Acanthuridae; genus Acanthurus; species Acanthurus tennentii. The sequence continues at coordinate 15,981,280 of JAPZDZ010000014.1, forward strand.
GAATACACACACATACAGTATGCAGTTGGCTGTATATGTATGTGTATACATTGTTACTTAGGCCAAACAGTATTTACACCAAACATATGTAAGCACTTGAGGGCCACTGTATGTAAACTCTGTGCGAAAAAACCAATTTAGCATGGTAAATAGGCAATGGTGAAATGTTTATGCAAATGTAATTAGCAAACTAATGGGCTTTCACGTCAACAAATATTGATTGAAAACATCTGCTTGATGTGTGAGATCATTACATTCTTTGGGAAAGGTTGCATTACAACACCCAAAGTCTAATCAGGCCCGGTTAGTAATGTTCTGCCAAGTCAGACTCAAATAGCAAAAGTCATAGAAAATAATAGCCTGTCACTGTCTTTTCATAGAAACTCTAAATCTGATTAGTGAGATCAGTGTCTAAACTCAGGTTAACTCACTGGCCAATTAAAACCTTTCTCTAAACATCCTACTGTAAACATTGTATATAAATTTTCAGCATATGTGATAGTCATCATTGCGGCTTATTTAACTGTGGCCAGGTGGTTAGGCACATTCCTATGACAGCAACTGTTAAACATGTACAATTACTAGTACAAGTGCATTAAAATGGAAAGCCAATATCATCATATTGATCTACTCTAATGTCAAAAAAGAGGTAAAGTCATAGTTATTTAATCCTCATGCCAAATATGCTTTCACTGTTAAAGCAGCCTGCAGTCTGTTTAATACTAAGTCACCACAATGCATGACAGACTCATTTTAAAGAAGAAAATAATGTTAGATTAAAAAGATAAATATATTCTGAGAGATTTTATGCAGTCTAAACATTTCACTTTTTCATATCATCTTTGTGCAAGTTTTTTTTTCGAGGGATGAAAGAAATTCTGTGGGTCATTTGTATTTTTTTGGTTGACTTTGAGACACCTGTGGTTACAAGTGTGTTGAATTATCCTGGTATGAGGTTTGGTCTGAAATGATTCATATGAGTCTTAGGGAGCAGGAAAGGGTTCCCATATCTCCTTAAACATCAAATTCAAGGACTTTTCAAAGACATTCATGGCTCAGTTCCCAAAAATTCAAGGACCCAACATGGCATGGCTTAGAGCAGCGATAAGTTACCATTACAACACTAACAATTTTTAAAATGAGCAGACTTTACTTCAGTAAACAGAAACAATCAATAAAAGAGAGAGACCTTAACACATAAAATGTCATTTTCAACGTGTTACATAAATGATTGACTGCATGTTCTCTTACTTTCTTAAATATAACTCAGCAAAAAAAGATTATGCAGCTGTGAGAGACACATACACAGAAAGTGAAACTTTAACCCATTGATTAATGTAAAGTAAAAAATATGAGAATAATTTCAATATTCCTATTAATAGTATATACAGTATACATATTATAAATAAATGTAAGTGCTTGTGATGACCCATGTCTTTTTTTTAAGTAATAGCTCATTGTAATTTCTTAATATTTTACATTCTCTTCCCTGCATTTGAAATTCAGCTGCTTATAAAAAACAATGAAAATATATCTTTTAACAGCCTTTGCTGAATTTAGGAACCCGTTTTATTGGGTTGCCAATCCACAAAATGAAATCATAACATGATATGTATACTTCCCCAATTCAGCTCAGGTGCTGATTGTGGAGATGCCTCCCCAAACCATCCTGTTCTGGCTGAGGTTACTTTGAGTGTTTTGCGATTCCCTTTACTCTTAATCAGATGAAACAAATATACATGGAAGACTTCTTTAAAGTTAGCACCACCAGAAGTGTTTGTTTTATGTCTGTTAGTTATTGAAAAGTGTGCTGTTAGATCTTATTTCTTGTCTGTTATAGCTACATATGCTGTGTTTGATATTATGACATTCCATCTCTGACTACAGGCAATTCCCTCATGTGAATAGGCAGCAAAGAGCATTTATTTAACATTGTTTTGTTGGTTAAAGTCAGGCATGTTTGTGTTTCGATTGTATTAGTTAAGTGTGTGTATCAGGTTCCATGTCAAACAAATGCCAGAAATTCTGAGTGTGTATGCACATGTATAAGAGAGAGTAATGTGGTGGTGACAAGTAAGAGTGGTGATTTTTAATAGTAACATTGTCTCTGCTATTAACCCCTGCCATAAAACACATCTTATTTTCTATGTCTATTTTTTTGAGCATTAACATCACAAACAGAGAAGCAACCAACACTAACCTCAGAGACCAATACATTACATTATCTGTGGTATCTCTACAAAAAAATGCACTCTTTGCTTCACTGGATCCTAACTAACTTTTACTTTTTAAGTAGAAGGTGGCATAGCTTGCAATAATTAGTGATGATTTCAAGTAAATGTGTCTTTTTGCTCATGTTCTTACAAATAACACCTGTTAAGTGCTATTGTGCAAACCTGTGCACACTTTGTGTTGTGTTAAACCTATGCTGCACAAGGGAAGCGTCTAACTAGGGTTTATTTGTTTACAACCATGGCTATGATATAGCGTTTATAAAAGCTTATATATTCTTGTGAGTAGCTTTTGTCAGTTAGCAGCAGAAAATGAGTCTCCACCACATTTGTCCATTGTATCACTACTGAAATCCCTCTACAGAGCAGTGTAGGAGTAGCAAGGACCATGAAGTCCTTCACTTGTCTTATAGAACTAGGGTAACTGCATTGTAACCTTGGTTTTATTTCAAACAGGCTCCTTGTACTGGACTCTATGGCCACTATTTTCCTTTAGATTAGCCTGCTGATCCTGACCATCTACAGGTTAGTTGCCAGGCTAGTCTCTATGAGGCAGTATGCCACTCAGGTGGACCAACAGGACACATATCTTATGCATTCTCTTACCTGAAGTCAGAACAAGTACCTCAGCTGTCTAAGCCTTGGGAGAGGAGTACTTCAGAGGCTCATACTGATTTTCACCAGAGCCTCAGATACAAGGTGCCCTTCCCATTGAAGGATATAAGCACACATCACCGGATGTTGTTTCTCAATCCCCTGTAAAACCGGCTTAATAAAATGATGACCCAAAACTGATCTGTTTCCAAAACCCCCTTGGCATTTTATTAATGGCATGAGACAGGACCTTCTTCAAGGCACTCTGCAAAAAGTATAAAATGAAACCACCTGGACAAATCAGGGTAAACAGAGCCCCTCCTTCACACCTACATTTGATTCCAAACTAGTTTGCATTTTAAGAGGCAAAGTATCTGTGAGGCTATCCAGTCCACATCAGCCTGTACCTCTTAGGAACTAATGAGCCTTGAAAGGCTGATGTAGTGTACCTACCTATCCTGCTTCTTAAAAAAGAGACCTCCTAATTTGGGGGATTGTCCAGGGCTGAGCTGCCAATGTTTACATAATCTCTACTAGAGTGGCCAACTGGTGGTCTGGAGCTGCTGGATTGCTGTCAATAGCCCCTGTCTCACCCTCTTCAATGATTGAGACATAAAGAAGAAGAGAGCTGAGCAGCCTTTCTGGCCATGGTACATATGCAAACACATCTGCCTCCAAGTTTTCGTCATCCTCCAGTGTCTGTTTGATAAAGAGGTCAACTTTCCCCTTGCTTAACAGAGTCCAAATTTTATGCACCCCATCAGGATGCAGCCTCAGTTCATCTACCATAAGGTGGAGAGTTCTCAGAGACAGAAGGTGCTCTGAAGGCAACAGCCACAGACTCTTCACCAACTTCAGCAGTGATGCAGACATGACTTACCAACACATGCTTCCCTTTTATCAGGGGTTTAGAGTGTTGGAGGATGAAGATAACAGTCTCAAGCACAAACAGGTTGATGTGTGTGCTTACCATCAGTGGCCACACTCAATCAACTACTCTCCCCGGGTAGGTCCCTCTCCACCACTGTGGGGATGCATCTGTGAACAGAGACTGGTCATTTCACCATAAGGAGGTTCTGACGACAGATGCTTTGGGACCCTGGAGTCCCAGATTGTCCTATGGTAAGACTTGGGATCTAACAGCTCTCTGTATTAGAGTGTTAACACTGACTGGTGTGAGCAGGGTGGTCTCACCGGGGTCTTGGCTGCTCTGTTTGAGTCAACTGAGGAGTGGCTGCAGCAGCTGCAATAAGAGCTCTGCCAAAGCACAGCTCTGTCTGTGTCACCTTGTTGCAATGCTGCAATGCTGCATCTGTATTATCTGCTAGGAGGAACTTGACACCAACTGCAGGTGGCAACACAGCTACATGTTCCCTTCCTTTAAGTGTCA
>JAPZDZ010000014.1:15994736-16005657 GCA_029783805.1 Acanthurus tennentii
ATATGACCCTGGAACATGTGTGTGCCAGCCTATCTGTGTAGGTGTGTTGCACAACATAGAGCATTAATTGCCATCCCATCCTGACCAAATATAAGAATGATGTTTCATGTGTACAGATACACACATTATTTTACAGATGGACTTATAAATGTATCTGCTTGGAGATGCTGCAAATGTTGAAAAAACTGAGAGGAAAGAATATGACACACAGCAGGCTGTGGACAACGAACAGAACACAGTTGGAAAACAAAACAGAACACACCTAAACACATAACTGTAAAATTCTCTACAGTATTTTGCCTCTCTGTCTGAACACCTGTCGAAAAAGTTATATAAGAGGGGAGCAGTGATGCACTGAAAGCAGCAAACTATTTGGTCAAATAATGTCTTGTATTTTAATGTGGGAACATATCAATTTGCAATCACCAAGGCATGTAATCCAATGTGAGATTTTTCACTTCTCATAGCAAAGATATGGTGTTTGCAATACTCTGCCTCAAGTATCACCCCTAAAACAGTGCATCATATGTTTATACTCATCTCATTTACACAAATATTACTCCCACTTTGATGTTAGTGGTAAACAGCAAAGCTGACAACCACTTGATGACAAAAACTGCTTCACACTAAAAGTATTTACTGTGTGGAAAATTATCCAAACATACATGTGACCTACTACATTCATAACGTATCACGCAAAGGCTGAAATATTTAACTGAATTTACTAAATGTTTACATTAATTCTAAACTGATAAGTGTTGCGCAGCAGAATACATACAACCCAAAAAGTTTGAGCTCCAGGAGACAAAATATATGAGGTTGATGAGGTGGTAAGACAAGAATCCATGTTACAAGACAGTTGGACAACATGGGGAAAACATTTCAAAACTCAGTGGACACCAGAGAATCCCATGGCTTGGAATTAGCCCACAACACATTAGTGTTAAATCCTGGGATTACAAAATGACTTATTTCAGATGATGTGGGTGTCCCATCTCATGAGCAAGTTTACTATAAATAGTCATTTCTGTTGCTGTTGTTGACCCAAGTGACCAGAGGTTTAACTGGTTTTCCCTGGAAAACAAGTAATACTACTGGAATGAGAGGCAATGGATGTTGCTTTCAAGTACTGTCAGAAACATAGTAATTTTTTTAACAGTGTCCTGGCAAATACCACTAAACTTATAGTTAAAACAATTGGGATGAAGTTAGCTTAGCTTTAAAAGATGCACTTTTCTGTACATTAAAAATCATACCACAACGCCACCACCATCAAACCCCTTAGGTTTCTTTGAAATACATGTATTCATGTTCCTCAAGAGCAGTTATATTTGACAATTATACGAAATGTGTGGTTCTTAATATAACTGGCATCCAGGAAGGAATTATGATTTTTAAATTTTTTGAACAACAAATTAATTTTAAAAAAGAGAACATTTTAGGCATCTTGTCTTTAAAAAAGACTTTGCTTTACTTTAAATTTCTTCTTCTTATCAGCATGCAGTAGTAAAGCAACAGACTGTATTATCATGTTATTACCAAGCTCTTGTACAATCTGTGTGGCAAGTTCATGTTCAAATAAAGACAGCAGCAAAGCATTAGCTACAGCACTGTGACATCAGCTTGTTGCCAGTTTAAAAAACAAAAGAAGCATGATGAGACAACTAGAGCTGTCAAAAAAAGCAGCTGACCCAGAAGAAGAAGGGAACCCATTTACTGATCAATACCAGATGAATTAAGTTTTAATGATAGACATGTAAAACAAACAATGTCCCTCATTTCACAGATGATAGCTACAAACATGCTTCACTGTCCAAACAAGGAAAAATCATTATTCCAAGCAAAACACATGGCTGTCCTGACTAACAGTATACCGTCTGCCAAAGAAAAGAATGTTACGCCACAAGTTTGTTTGTACTTTATGTCTCATTCTCTACTGTGTAACACCAGCTATCTGGCAACTTACCAGAAGCTGTCAATTAAACACAGACACATCTTTATTAGCTGAGCAAACAAGGAGCATTTCTGATATTTCTGCAAAGACCTTTTGTTTTCCGTTTAATAACAATTCATTCCTTCACTGTAAAATAATGTTAGAATGTAAGTTGATAGCACTGCATTGGGTTGCATTAAATTCATGTATAAAGTACACAACTACTCATTTAATTGAATGGCAAAGTGTGTCTGAACTTCCAGTCTCTTATGAGCATTAAGTACGTTTGGTTCTCTCATCCAGTTAAAGATGACAGAGAGTGCACTACCATGCAGTTCTGTCAGACAGTATTTGGTCACAATGGAGCTTAGAGCTGAACAGTAACATCAGCATGTTGTTATGTTCTCAGCTGATATTTGGCTGTCTTCAACACCTTTGTTTGGCATTATAACATTAGCACAGAATCAACTGGGAAATATTAATGTCTGTACAAAAATGTATTTTAATCAGGAACAAAGTAATGGACTGACTGATATTTCCATCCATAGAACCATGTCACTGGCTGAATGATTACAAGCTCTAAATATAGTTTAGATCTCTTTTACTTCAGACTGATGAACGAAGATCTGTAGAAAGTAGAATTTGCTGCCAGAAAAATATTGAGTTCAAAAATTTTTATCATCTTTATTTCCCACTCATTTGTTAATATTTTATAGTCTTACCTTTGATTGAAATGTCTTTTATTTGTTCTTGAACACATTTTAATACAGTTCTTCGATTTCCCTCTACACCACTATTTATTTGTCTTTCATCATTTGTGGAGTTTTTATGATTTTCTCTGAAAATATTTTGTCAACTATGATTTTAGAGTTTAGCTGTGTCCATAAAATTAGCCATTAAAAGATTGTAGTCATGACTCTTTGATCATCCTGTTGTTTATTAGTGATGCTTTGCCTCGTGGTGATCACCAACCAAGGCTGGGAGATTACCCACCTTTTCATTTCAAACTACATCACCGGTTGGACGAAGCACTGTAGTGAGTAAGAAATTGGAAGCATGTGTGTCTGCATGTTTCATTATGTCTCAGCCTGGCACACCAGCAGCCACATTTTCCTGTTACATGTTTGTACTCTATTCCATTCACACGCTGCAAACAAATGGTAATGATGTGCTGAAAAAAGTAAGGGGAAAAGTTATAGAGCTGCTCTATGATGAGCAAACGTAAGACAAACCAGTCGGAACTAAACACATTCAACATCCTGATCAGACTGCTTGGTTCAACCTGCTGGACGGTTATATCAAACCATCTGTTGAAACAAGAAGCCTAATTTTATGGATGGCAAGAGTCTCCCTCTCTTTGATTGAATTAGGTCAATGAGGCGATCAAAATTTTTGATCGGAACACGGGGGTTGATAGTATAACGGGTAACGTCACCACATACTTTGTAGTGAGTCATGGGCTGGAGGCTAGAGGGCTGAAAAAGAGGGGGGTATGGAGTGACCTCATGATGTTGTAATTCAACGTAGAGCATGTCACTTTTTCTAAAAATAACAGCCAGTTCAGACCGAAATAGCGGCTCTATTTCTGTTTGATGTTTCTGTTGGACGCCTCTGGTGCACTCTCTCCGGGGGTGTGTATGCTAGCGAGGGGAGGGTGGGAGGAAGGGAGAGAATGTGTTGTTTTGTTTTTCATTCTTTCCCCCTCAAAAGAGGAGGGAAAATTTGGGAAAAAAAGCAGGAAGGAGCCGGAACCTTTTCAATCATCCTTGCAAACTGCTCACAGTTGACAAAACCATTAAATTCACGGTCTGAAATGAGTCTCTTCTTCCAGTGGTCAAGTCTGAGTACATCCTTTTGTGGGAAAACTGGACATTTGATTTAAGTCTGGGGTCCCGGCTAGGCTGGCTCTACAGTATGTCATCCCAGTCAACAATGTGCTCTAATGACTGGAAGCAAATTGATACCATTTGTCTGGGAAAGCTCCCCTCGGCCTGGAACACCACGTTCAAGCTTACAGCTAAGCCCTCAGTGTGTTATGTGATTATGATGGAGGGCAAGAATTATATCATTTTTCATTGTGACTCTTTTTATGCAGTCCAGTTGGACGTGGAGAACTATGAATCATTGTAACGTTAATATATTACTCATTCTACTGAAACTGACACGTGTAGCCTCTTCATAGCCCTCCCAAACCACCATCACCCCCAGACACTAACTCCCTCTGTGTTCCACATACAGCTGATGTGCTGTACTTAAAGAGAGACCCCTGTTTAGGTTGACTTGCCTTTAAAAGCCTCACAGCTATAACAACTTCCTAGAACCTTTTTTCTGTCCCAAACACAGACGCAGGAATGTGTGTCTTACAAAAACAGACTAAATCCACCATGCAGGATATTAGCCCACAACATGCGCTGACAGTGACGTGTGTGTATGGAGAGTACAACAACAAAACTGCATGTGCTTTGGCAAAGCAGAGCCTGGCATTTTCAGCACTGGCAGTTCAAACTGAAACCAAATTTCCACCTTTATCATAAGAATACACAGCTCGGGTTTCTAAAAATTATGTTAATACACACTGTAGATAACATAACTGCTAATGTAAATTGTTTTTAATGAACATACATGTCAAATGCTTCCTGTCAGCACATCTAATTTGTTTTTCCCATATCTGTTCCTGGCAAGTAAACCGTGTTTTTATGGTGTTGGCATCTCAAAGTGCTTTTTTGAGGTTAAGATCTCTGTCTTAGTAAAATATTAAAGTTCTTTTCCAGACGTGTTTTAAAGTATGAAAAAATACTCTGATGTGATTGATGCTTTGTTTAACGTACTTTTCCTGAGTAAAAAGTAATTTAAAAAACACGCTCACACTTGCACAAAAACACAAAAAAGCAAATCAAGTCATCTGGATCTATCAATTTTAGGCCACATGCCCCGCCCACTACAGCTGCTTTCACAAGGTTGACTGGTGAAAGAGCAGTGAGTCAAGATGGCTAACATTAGCATTAGAGAAAACATGGAGAGATTCAGTTATTTATGTCTAAGTCTCAGTTAAGTGTTGTGCACCAAAATTAGCGAAAAAGAATTAGCGTATCAGAATGTCTTTGTTGTTTGTTTGCTTGTTAGCTTATAATAGGCTGTGGTTCACATACAGTAGTGATTGCTAATGCAAACAGCTCTCTGTACTGACAAGCTACTAGATAGAGCATGTTGCTTTTGTCGTTTGGGATCTCACTGTCTGATGTGTGTATGTTTTAAACAATTACTTCATCACTTTACAAATAATGAAATTATTGCAAGAAATTGTCTATTTATTGCAATTTTCTAATTTTTACTCATTTGTCTTATTTTTAGTTGTCTTATTTTTTATCACTTTTCAGTATGATCTCATTGTCATATACAACCTTGGTTGGTCTTTTGTGTGTTAGGATGTGTTTCTGCTTGCACATGTGTTTAAGTTGTATGAATTCTTTGTCTGCTGGGTAAATCCAGGTAGGTTATCAGGGAAGACATTACTGTTAAAATGTTTATTTGTTCTATTTTACAGCAGTATTCAATAAATGAACTAAAAAAGACAAAAAACAACTCTTCCATAGCACTGGTACATTTACTGAAAGGTTGATAAATATGTGTTGTCCACATGGTTGATGAAATGAAAGATTATTCTCTTTAAAGTTGTTAGGGCTAATGTGTTAGCTAACAGTTGCCTATTTACCCAACACTTATTCATTTTTTGTAGTATCTCTAGACACCTGATGAATGCAAATTTGATTGTATTGTTCATTGCAAGGGCAGCTTTCATTCAGGTATAAGCCCCATGCTCGTTCTGTCCAGTTGTTCTGGCATGTTGGCCAATGTAAAACTAAATGTAAAACTGCCTTTCCAGTTAATTACAACTGCGTTTGCATGATCACTACCTCTTGGTCTAAAACAAATGTGCCATACTGACTTGGTTGAGGGTGCCTTTACAGACCCACTCTTTCTGTCTGCAAGCTCATTATGTACTAATGCACCATTGGACGCACACATCATCAGCAAGTGTCTAAAAACAATTTTACAAAAAATGAGATTATGAAAGATTTCTCTGAAATCCTTCAAAGCACGCATAGTATTAGTAATTTGAGCCTTAATATTAACCAAGTGTTTTAGCAGCCTAAATGTTACAACAAGTCCAAGTCCTGTGATTTGTATGTCTGATCATCTATCACGACGTGCTACCCATGACTGATGTCTAACTTCTTGGATAGGACAAAATGTTGCCTATGGAGGTAATCCAAGCAGCAAGAATGTTTCCTCTAGATGAAATTACTACTAAATAAATGTATTTTTTAGGAGATAGGGTTGGAGTACAGAGTAAATTCCGGGGATTATGGTTACAACAATGTCAGTGCAGTTCAGTAGTCAATAGTGAAGCGTTTATTTTCAACGAAGGATTGATTTGTTGTGACTGTGTCTGGCTTGAGGCTGTGCACAGGCCTGCCCTGTTATGTGCTGTATATGTATCTTATGCAATCTCATCCTTCACACTCACAGTACATCACATCAATTTCACAGCAGCCCTTTCTCAAATTTTCTCATTCACTCTGTCAGTATATTTCCACAGACATCTCCCCATTAATAGTGTAAGGTGAGAAAATAAATCTTATTTTTTAGCAGTAACACCATCCCTACTGCAGAACTTGTGCCGAAAAAGCACAATATGTCCACCCCATGATTATTTAGTCTATATTATGTGAAATATTGATTTGAACTCCATCACCTGGTTCAAATATGAGTGACTGCCTCTGCCAGTGCTCGTCTGAAAGAGAACTTTCAGATGCCAGTTGAATGAGGAACTCCCACATGAGATGGTCTGATGACAGGATTAGACTGATTTGAAACCTTGGCAGGGTTCATGTCTGGGTCCATATGTGCCAAAACCCAGTACTGCCAGACATATAATCACTGTATGGACCGTGCATTATGGTAGTAATCATGCTGTGCACCGGGTCAGGATTGAATAGCTAAATTGGAACAGTTTAGTGGTGGCACTTCTTACTCTAAAGCGTGATCCCTCAGTGATGTCATCGCTAATGATAACTGACTAAACTCCAAACATGAGCAGGGCAAGAGATTAAAATGCTGTAAGGCACCTACACTGCAGCTACAGTAAACCAGGTCCATGATGTAATGTTTCTCAAAAGCAACAGGGCGAGGTCTAAACATATAAAAGTCCAGGGTCAATTGGAAACAGATTTGACCTGACAAGTGTGATTGTAGCCTGTTGTTTCAAGACAAGAACTGTGTGTGTGTGCGCATGTGTGGGAGAGAAGAGAGATAGCGTTGGGGAGTTAGGTGGCGGGCCTCAAATTTCTTTTTACCATCCATGAAATCCACAAACAGCCACAGCAGCCAGGGGAGTCTTAAGAGATGGAGATGAGCCTCGAGGTGCAGCTGATGAACGCACAGGACCAGCCAAGCAACATAAAAAGAGAGATCTATGTAGCCATTGAAGTGAATTTTCAACCAGTTGTTTCTAATTAGGTCCGGCTCCTGGGATCAGCCCAGAAGATACGTTCCTCCTGAACGTCTCTGCTTCTATAAACAACCCTCCTCTGGTTTTTGAGCTGACTGGGGCCTCAGACCTGGACCCTGACGCTCCGCTACACCAAGAAGTCTACATCACCGTGTTGCTTACACTTTTGACTAATATTCATTAACTTTGTTGTATTTGGTGATGACATACCGAGAAAAAACTTTACAGCTAACAGCATTCTACCTTAAGAAACCAGTGCGAATTTTGCCATAGTTGTAGCCATTGAGTATTATGTACATTAGCCGACTCTTTGATGCATTTTCTCTCATTTCTGTGGCTAACCCAGCACTACCATAGCATTTTGCTCTACAGCTGAGAAGAGTGATCACTCAGAAAACTATTAACAAGAGTACTGTCACAGTATACATACTGTATATACTGCGCACTTTGCTTCTAATAGCAACATAAAACATAAGCCTATCCACAGCTCTTGATAACATAATTTAAGCTAACATCTCAGTAATGTAATGCTAGCTTACCTTTTTGATGTGCTGGTCTGCTGTTTTCATGTTTTGTTAGAGCTTTTTTATTGCCAATCCTGTTCAGACCTTCAGTGTGACTACACAACACTTAAGTCCATTAATATGTTTGGGGGGTTATTTTGGCTTTATTTATAATAATAAAAAACCTAAAATTACAGGCAGAGACAGCATTACAGTACAGAAACATGTCAGTTTAGCCTGGTCGCTTCAAAACTAAATGAATGCCAGTGTTTTCAAATGTACGATGATTATCGTATAGGTCTGGTAATTTATAACAACTGTATGTTGTAGGATCAGTAATTTTTAAAAAAGGCCAAATGCACATTAAATTGCAATTTAAGCAAACCCAAAGCAAATCGTTGTTTGTAATTTGAGACCAAACAGTCACCTTAGCCCCCGACTGTAAAGCCTGCAGCTATCATGCCAAGCACCACCACAGTTGCCATCTTGTTCAGATGTCAGAGCCTTGTGTTGTTGGGCTATTATTGTGTACAGAGCATAGTTTTGTCACTCAGTCTGGCTCCTTCCTAGGTTGCTTTAGTATGTGCCATACCTTCTGGTTAATAACGATAATTTCAAAGTGACAGTACGATATTTCTTTATAAAAATCATTGATGTGTGTTACTTCATTTTACTTACACATACAACATATCGTATTTTCAGCAGTAGGCCTCCGTAAAACATGACATAGGTCTGCTGGCGTGACATCTTGGCAAGACAGCTGCAAAACAGCAAACCAGTGTTTGAGACCACATCAGTGTTGACAGTTTCAACGGGGTAATTTTGCCAACTATCAGGATGTTTTACAGCTATTTCATGATGGCAACCAAAACTGGGCATTTTCAGCAGGAAACACTGGAAGATTTTTCAACCATGTTCCTGGCAACATAACCAAATATAATTGTGTAAAACATCCTCATTTCCTGACTCTAACCAAGTGGATTTTGTGCCTAAACCCTAGTCAGAAACTTTACCAGAAATTTAAGAGTTTAAGGCTAAAGAATTATATAAAATAGACAATGAACCACAAAGTTTCAACATGCCTGCAGTTTGCTAAAACATACAAAGTTAACATTAACTCTTCACAAAGAGTTTGGTTTATTGTTGCAGCAGGTCAAGGTGTTTGCCTTATGAAATTAGATTTTTGGCTGGTGCTTGATATTTAGCTTTACAATACGACTTTGCATCAAAAGATATTTTTTACTCATTCATTTGGCTATCTTCCATATTATTTAGTTTTTAATTGCAAAAAATAATACAATTCAACATTGCTCCCCATTGTGAAAGGTTTTGTCAACCCTTATCTTTGTCATATTTTTTTCAAACAAACTGAACAGTGCAGCAGATGTGAGCAGCTTACACAATGTTGGAGGTGCACTACAGAAATACTGTTTATATATTAAGAGGTGGAGTAGGAAAGAAATCTTTAGAACAATGCCTTTAACTCGCAATGCCATCAGCCTCTTTTCCCTCTTACCCTCATCCTCACTCCTTCACCTTCACTGTAAACTTTTTCTCCTGCACACACAGACTAATTGCCACCTCTCCCCTTGAGTTAGAAAAACAACTTCACCTTTACATTATCACTCCACACGTCTGCTCAGGCTATTATCATCTTCTGAAGTTACCTATCCAAAGCCCACAGTTATGAATCTTAATACTGCATAGCCTTTGAAGCCAGTATCACAATGCATACTTTAGTGAAATATCTTCATCCTTTTCTACCACACTTTGATCACTAAGTAGGAGTGAAGCACAAAAACTGTTACAAGAACTCCAAATTGGACAAGTCAAGCAGAGGACAGGCGAGCTTTGCAATCCTTTATGAATGACACAGCACAATATTATTTCACTGTTATTTATGTTTTAACTTTGCTATTCCAGATTGCTTCACTTTATAAAACCGAGGTTCTGAATAAAAAGGAGCCAAATGCATACAGTATTCTAATTCTGTCATAAATTAGCTTCGGTCCGCTCCTGACAGGAGAGATGAGTGAAGATACATTGCATAACTCACACTGAGTCGTCGGTGGAGGCTTGATACAGCAGCGGGGTAATCCTGATCCAGCGAGGGGGTGTCCTCACCCGGCCTGCTGCTGCACCACATGCACAACTCTGCGTGTGTGTTTGTGTGTGTAAAGCAACGTGTTCTCTCCTCCCAGCAGACTGAAGGACTCTTAAGGCTATTTATAAACGAGGTTTTTGTTTGCAGAATGGGTTGTTACCTCCGCACGTTATCTCTGAGTTATTTGATAGAGTAGTGAGGTCATTGGACAAGAGTAATTTCCACAAAACGAGCGTGCACTGACGGGGAATTGATGAGTTCCAGTAGCTCAATGGCCACTCCTTCATTTTATCTGCCTTGATCTCAGATTGTTTGTTCACCAATCCAGGTTCAGATTTAGGGGGGAAAAAAAGGACTCGCCGGTGAAAGATGTTTCGTTTCTCTCATCCTGTTTGTTTCCTTGTGGAACAGTTTTGTTAAAACATCTCTCTTGTTGAAATTTAAGGAATTCATCATGTAGCTTTAACCTGACATTGTTAAGATTTTTTTTTAATCTGTGACATGACAGTATTAAATCTCAGCAGACTGATAAAATGTAACATTTACTGATGCAACTGATGAAAGTGAAATAGGCATTTTAAGTTTTCTGTTTCCACTTAGGCAACAAACACGGAAAACATCAACAAGTTAAAAATCCCACACGTTTGACATTTTATGGCCTTGTAAAGTTGTTATGGTAGATGTGTTAGCAAACGAGTCACTGTTTGCACATGGAGCAGACAAAGAGCAATGTGGCATCCATTTAGAGTTGGGTTTCTCTCCTCCTAAGTCATATTAGACCAAGATTCACTCTCCTTTTAGCTCTGTTTTGGTTTTTCACTATCTCCTGCAGGTAATATCTTGCTCTTTAGCTGCTAAAAGCTTGACTT
>JAPZDZ010000014.1:16135648-16151291 GCA_029783805.1 Acanthurus tennentii
GAACTCTCATGTTTTCATTCAGTTTAGGATGAACATTAACAGTTTGTGGTGGGGGGTTACACAAAACTCAGTTTAATGCAGTGGTTCCTAAAGTGGGGGTCGCGCCCCCTAGGGTGAAGAGCAAATGCAATGGGGGCACGGGTGGAATGAATCAATCAATCAGTAAATGACGCTGCTAGTATAACATGGGCATGTTTTTGACGGGGCTCCCACGTAAACGCAAAACAGAGGATAAAGCATTGCCAAATGCGCTTCCAAAGCAATTTCCTTCCAAGATAAAGACTAGAAAATATGATGGCACATATCTTGCCTTTGGTTTCACCTATACAACGGTGGGTAGACCGCAGTGTGTTGTCTGACTTAAAGTGCTAGCTTGTGACATCTTGAAGCCGAACAAGCTAAGACACCACTCGGAGACAAAACATCCTGAGCACAAAGACAAGCCAATTGAGTTTTTCAGACAAAAACTCGTAAACTGCCGTACACAACAGTCTCTCTGTGCTCAATTCGCTTCATATAAAGTTGCCTACCGAGTGGCACAGTGTAATAAGCCGCACACAATAGCAGAGGAATTAATACTTCTGTGTGCTATGGACATGGTTTCAACTATGCTTGATGACTCTGCAGCCAGCAAACTAAGGGCTATTCCTCTGTCCAACAACACCGTCAGCAGGCGCATTTATGACATGTCAAAGGACATAGAGGAGCAGCTTATGATAAGGTGCGCAAAAATGTTCTAATGTACCAAAGGGGGGCCTAGCAGAGAAAGTTTGGGAACCACTGGTTTAATGGTCCTTTTTGTCTCCAAGAGGTCTCCTTCTCTTCTTGCGCTGCACGTAGATAGTGAGGTTTTGTGCGTGATGCAGGTGGGATGACACTGTTTATCACAAGACTAGGAGTTAAGCTGTGACTTTCTACAGTTAAGTTAACACTCATCCTTTTTTGGTGTTGACATTTTTTTTTCTATTGAAAATACTTTTTCCACTGGTTCTTGCTCCTTCTATTGGCGCAGAGTTTGCAAGAGAGCTGGTGACTGAGTCAGGGACATTTGTAATGCTGGGCACTTAGTAAATAACACAGATTTTGAGTTAAATATTGGTTTGTAGTTATACTGACCACTTTAACCTGTCAATTGTTTAGCTGACCATAACACAGAAAGTGGAAGAAGCACAGTGGTAGAGCAGATACAGCCACGCTTCTCCTAAAACGTCCTGTTTTTATAATTAACCTCTTACACATGTGCACTTTTTAAACTCTGCGCCAAACCCAAGGGACCCCTGTGTGTATTAGTGGCAGATTTGCTATCTAACAAGAAACTAAATCTAAATAAGACCGGTTTGGAGATGTTAGAAGGTATTTTTTGTGTGTTTGTTTTTATGTTTCTTTTTTAACTTGTGATCAAAGCTAGCTCTTTACCACTCTTTCTAGTTGTTGCGCTAAAGTAGATGCGCCACGTCTCAAAGCTCTCTCTGCAATAAAGTGAAAATTGATCTTCTTGTCTGACTCTCAGTAGAATAAACATCAGACTACTGTTTGAAACCTCTGAGCTTTTTGTTTGTTTGTTTGTTTTGTTATCTTCACTTGTGTGTTCTTACAGGGAAGAAGCTGGGTTACACATTTGACAACCAGAACTTCCACAATGTTTCTCTGGGTCAAGGACAGGAGGTTATTGCTGAGCAGGCCCTCGATTTGGCAGCTAAGAACGGCCATTGGGTCATATTACAGGTGCAGTATATGCAAACAAACACACATCCAACACATAAACATGCATCCAATAGAGTCGTTTTTAATGTAATGCAAAATAAATTATACTTTTTGTTGTATGCATACTACATTCATTCTCTGTTAAAAAAAAATTCCATGCACTGTATCATTTGTTCTGCAAGAACATTCAGACATTAAGTAAAGCCAATCTTAGTTCTAAATTTCTACGCACTCCCAAGAAATGTGTAAAGTGACACTTCAATTTGATTGTTAAAACATTCTTGCTCCTTCTGAATTGTAACATCAGTAACAGCAGTACAGTAAAAAAGTGGTTATGATGAAAAGTGGCACACAGACACCTCAAAATAAAAAAACAACAACCTGTCTGTCCAAACATATTCAATAAAATGAATGCAGGATTCTTTTTATTTCAAGTAAGTTTTTTATTCAGGAGTGGTTAAGGCAGCTTTTCCTTTATCTGTCCATGTTGTGAATGAGGTGTATTATCACATTGTTTCTCATTGCGCACTCAATGGAATATTTGCTTTCCTCCCAGGTTTGTCTGCATGGAAAAGTGAATTTAATTTTCTGCAGAAATACTGAAAGGGCCGCAGCATTATACAGTACAATATCTACAGCCACGGTGTCTGTTCTCCTCTTATCTGGAGGGCAAGGCTGGCGTTTGCATTTTAAGTGGAAACCTTGGTGGAATTCTAATGGGAAGTATCGACAGATATGAACCGCAGACCGGGCACTGCGGGACACCCTTTTCTTTTAATTCACACAGCTGGTTGAAAAAAAAAAATTAAGAAAAAAAGAAAAAAAAGGATTGGGACACCATCACTCTCTGCTCCAGACCCAGGATAGCAAAGACAAGCAGTTGTTTAATTACCTTTGCATACCAATCCCGATCGATAGGCTTAAAAAGCCCTGTCCCCCTGGCAACAAACCTCCCACTCGCTTTATCATCGGCTGTCTGTCTGCCTGCTGAGAGCCACCCCTGTGGCTCTGAGGAAAAAGAAAGGGAAGGGTGGTATCAGATTCTCATCTATCTGCTGTTTTTACCAACAGTATGCTCTATTTTCTCTCCTCTTGTCCTCCTCCCACCCTCTCATTCAGCCATGAGCTTTTATACATTGGTCTTCAGTCTGATCATTTTCTCGCACCACATCTGCACTCTTATCAATCGTCACATCCTCCCACCTTTTCCGACAAACCTGCTATCTCTCCTTCCCCTCCTCACCTTCTCATCTCGACTATCCACCTACCTATCCAACCCCCCCCTCTCTCGTCTTATAGTCCACCTCTCCCACTGCCAGGCCCGGCTCCATCAGTGGAGGGCCAGGTCAATGGCAGGTTCCCCTTCGCTGACGGGTAATTATACCGCAGAACAGCAGCTCCTGCTCAGATGGGCCAGGGAGACAGAGATGCAGAAACTTTGAAAGCAGCCCATTCAGGGAAGGAGGGGGCAGAGATGGAGAGGCAATCAATCGGGCAGATTGGAGTTGAATATCCCACATAGGCCAGGCAGTGGGATTTGAGTGGCCTAAGCCCACCATCCTCTTCACACATTTACTGCGAAAGCCACCCCATTTTCAGTTGGCGGCGAAGAGAAGTGCAAACCGAGAGAGAGCGGAGAGACAATTTGACCAAAACGCTCCCTTGGTGTCCTCTCTTGTCTCACTTCACTTTACTTTGTAAGAAAGAGCCAGGTATCTTTGGTAGTCTTTTGAAACCTAGATGATTCCTGTATTCTCGTTTTTGAGAGCATTTTTTCAAGAGCAGGACAAGATCAATTTTAGCAAGAGACCCTTTTTAACTCAAGAGGATTGCAAGGAATAAATCAAACAATTCAAGATACACTGAGAATATCAACATTGTGGCTCTGTTTTCGTAAAGGATTTATAGTGATTTGTATGCTTTATAAGAGAGTTGCAAATTGTTCCTCATTGTAAATTTTAGCATTAAAATTTTCTCTTACTGGTCTCTTTATATTCTTTAACACGAAAGCACAGTCCACTTGATTATGCAATGATAGTCATGATAGTCATATCACAGGAGGGGGTCAAGGTGTTGGAGGGAGCCTCAACAGAAAACAGCATCAGTGTGAGTTTATCAGCAGAGTGATGGTGAAAAGTGTCAAATTATAAAGGCCACACTGTAAACTTAAATTAATATGATGGGATGTGAAAATTCAGCTGATAGCCACACAGCTGGTGAATGACGTGATGTTTGTGCAGTATGAGTGAATCAGTCTATGCAAGCGTGACCTCGAGTTTACTGTTTGAGTCTATGATATTCTTCAATTATAGAAGTCTTGACAATTTCAGCTTAACATTAGGAAGATGTTTTAAATTGCAACAGCAGTTTTTCTAAATAGTGTGATCTTTACTTTCTTTTGTTGTAAACAGCACACTTGGTAGTTTGGAGATTTGATGTTTGTCACCAAAATGCACCTTTTATTTGTTTTTAGTCTCTCTACTCGTGTTTTTATTAAAAAATAGATATCCTCTAACATAACTGCTCATCTAGTGTACTGATGCCTCTCTGCTGGGTGTTTCATTTTCTGCTCAAGTTATAGGAGAGCTAAAAATTGCCAGTCATGGCGCATTTTTTGATGCAGAAACGAAAAACAGGACTTTTTACTTTCACAACCTGGATACCCTAAAAAACTTTTCAGCTTGATCATTTGTCATATCTAATTCCTTTGTGTTTTAGCCCAAACAAAGTAACAAACAGACCCTGGTGAACTAGGGAAAGTACATTATAATGAGAATAAAATAATACATCTTTTGTACATTACAGAGGATTTGTTGACTATTAAAAATAAAGACCCTCAAAACCTTAACTATCAAACTGTAACTCGCGTACTTATGAATCAATCCACACCATTTTTAATTTTAGATTCAGCAGTCTGTCATGCTGTCAGTGCCTGCAGAGAGTCGGCAGTCCTGTTTGTCCCTCAGTCCTGGTAGCTGTGTTCCTACGTCAGCGTGGAATCTGACTGCCCCTCCACTGCAGGGCCGCCTCCTCTGCACCGGAGCCCAGCTGTGCAGCTGTCCTCAGCGCAGCTCCTTGACGGATGTGTTTTTTTCTGTGTGTGTGAAGTGAAAGATTGTGTGTGCGTGCACCTGCATGTGTTTAGAACGTCTTGTGTACAAGCCAGCATGTGTGCGCATGACAGGCGCTTCGATGTGCCATTGTGCTTTCCCTCAGGTTGTGTTTGATAGCAATGCATCAAAGACCTTGCCAGTGGTGTCTTCTAATGGGTTTTAGATTCAACTTTTATATTATTATGTAAATAGGTGACTCTTTGATGTAGTATCAGCGCAGTCATCACAGGGGCTGGAAGGCCCTTATCAAGACGACGTTGAGGGAACAAAAAATGTGGCACCTGAAAGTTAATTAAAAAGCCATAAAGTAGTGGCTTCTCCTCTGTCTTGTTTGTTTGTCTGTCGGCCTGCTGGTCTGTCTCTCTCTCCTTCCGTTCGTCCCCCTCTTCTCCCCCTGCAGCCAGAGGATGAATGGTTTCATTACAGTGACGAGTTCTAAGGCAGTCTCTCACTTCTTCTGTTGGCTCCCTTTATTGCCAAACTATTTACATGCCAGAAGGAAGGCTGTACTCCGGCTTGATGAAAAAGCGCTTGAATTTAGACTTTTAATTTGTACACCATTCATTATTCTCTAAGGCATCGAGAGGCAAACTAACTTATCCCCTTCTCAGCTTCAAGCTCCTCCGGGACTTCTTTCTAACAAATTGTAAAACTTTTTTTTTTTCAACAACTCTCCCAAAAAATTGACGTTCCACTCCCTGTCATGTCCCGTCGCTCGGAAAGAGGGCTAACTTCAGCCATTGTAAGGAAGATTAAATATGGAGAGCAAAAGGGAAATGAGAAAGTAAAGAGGCTTATGAATTAATGACTGGAGTTATTAGTGCTGTAATTAGATTTAGGGAATGGGCAGTGCTGCATGGTGAGATGTGGGGGGGCTTGGCTGACTCCTTATCATTCACAGGATATCCTGTAAGTGTCAGGACAGTTGAGATGGAAAATTGAGCTCATCCATGCTTGTGTGATAGTACAAGTCAGCTCCACTGCTCACGCTGCACTGAAAGATGAATATGCAGAAAAGTCAGGCTGAAGTTACGCCGGAGAACGGCCGCTTAATGTCAGGAACCTGAAAATGGGTTTCAAGTGTTATGTACCATTTAATTTGGTGCCACATCAAAGTCACGGTGAAGAGAGGAGAATATGCAACATTTTAATTGCTCCTTTTTGCTAGTTGTCATTACAAACATAAATTATACAGCCAAATTCCAGCATCAAGTACCTTATTAAGTTATTATGTGTTATCCATTAAAGCACAGACTTTTGCAGATATCCAAAAGAAAACACTATGAGGGTGTAGATTAGACTCTCCGCTCTCAAAGGGGAAAATTAATTTCGCTTTACAACTTGTCCCCAACAAATAACTCTCAATTCTTCCTCTTAACCCTTTACTCACTGATCCTCATTTCATTCCATTTCCCTGTAGAATATCCACTTAGTGGCTCGTTGGCTGGGAACTTTGGAGAAACTTTTGGAGCAGCATGCAGAGGGAAGCCACGAGAACTTCAGGGTGTTTGTCAGCGCAGAACCCTCCTCAACCCCTGAGGGCCACATCATTCCACAGGGCATCCTTGAAAACTCCATCAAGATCACCAATGAACCTCCTACGGGTATGCACGCCAACCTGCACAAGGCCCTGGACAACTTCAACCAGGTACGGTGCACCCAGAGGTGGGACGTTATTTCTACAGGTCATTTGTCAATGAAATACCCTTCAGTGATTAAAAAAAATAAGACTATTCCCTTTTGTACAATTTTAGGTACCTCTCTCCTTCATTTTACACTACTTTACACTTCTTAATTACATTTTACAAGCAAATCTCGTCCTTTTTGCTCCATTACATTTATGTGACAACAATATTTTTCAGTTACTTTTTGCTTGCAGACTATAAAATGAGCTCACTGAGGTATGTATTTTTTGGATTGAACTCCCCAGCAGTATAATAAAGCTCCACTATCGATATTTTTACCTTAAAAGTAGATCAGAAGACTAAAAACAATGCAAAAAAGCAAAGGGTTTCTTAAAAATGGCTAACCCACAGATAACTATCACTTATCACTATCAACTATAACTGTGCAGAGAATTTTAGCATCATCAGCTTGTGATTTTACTGTCTGCAGCTTTACTATTTGTGTTACCTGCAAACCTTTTTTCTTCTTGACAGACAGAGAAATTAGGGTTAGGTAGCAACCGTAGTAGATTATTCAGCAGCTCAAGAGACAGAAAGTTTCCTCAAAACTTGGTTTAGTCCAAAATTTAGTCAGTAATGATATGATCCACTGGATGTGTCTTTAAACAATAGTTTGTTCACCTCTACAACAGGTAGTTGGTAATATGTTTGTTAACAATGTTTTCGGCTGCCTCTGTGGGTAAAAGATATTTAGTAATGAAGATTTGATACCGGCCTCACCTTAACCAAACTTGGAAAACTCAGTACAAACACAACTTGAGGATGCTGCCTACATGTCAGTGCACCATTGGTAATGATATTCCAGTGAGTGACAAATTGCATTAAATGTTCATTTGATAAAACAGTCAGGAAGGTGCCATCAAATAATTACAATTCTAATGGGAAATATGCACTCAAGGAAGAAATGTTAGTCTTAATAGTGATCCGCTTGCAAAAAAGCTGTAGTAATTTTAAAAAAGTGTTAAAGTGTCAAAGATTAGGAACTTCACTGGACTTTTTAATTACAGACATACTTTTTTATAGATTAAATGTTTTTCAGTGCAAGTAAAATAAAATAAAAAATTCGGTTCAAGGTTTAAAATACCAGAAACCTTGTTAAATATATGAGGCTGGCTGATATCTCATGTCGGTACATGCCTCCTTCCTCTGAAGGACTCATTTTCATGTTTGCCATGAGTGGCAGTTCAGACAGCACATGCCAATTTTCACTCCAGATTTCTCATCAAGTTGCCAATTTGCAGGAATGTAGGAGCTAGCAGATGGAGAGAGTCACCTTTCACATACCCTGGAACTGCCTGACTCCTGGAAGACAGATGTAAACGCAGCACATGTTACATTAAAAGTTTGTGTGGTTACGCTCTGCAGGGAGATGGCGGTATATGAGGACAGAGACCACAACAAAGCCAAGTTGCTGCTCTTTGTGTTTGTTATCAGAGAGCGGCCAGACAATATCATGCTCCATGGCCATTCTACAGCCACTATAGTTAGAATGGATCAGTGCGCTGCAGTGGCCTCTCCCAGCTTTTCTCTACCTTATCAGTTCTCCTCTCTATCTAAGCCCAACCATTACCTCAGTGCTTCACTGCCAATGCATCTTCCCCCGCACCATTACCTGAGTGCTTGGCCTCCTCCCAGTCCATTTCCATGATCCTTAGTTTGCCGATATCTATCTGCCTGATAAGTGCGATGTGCTTCTGAGCCCCGCCTTAACCACAGGGAGGTCCACTGAGGTAAGGAGGGGGGAGTATTCCAGTCATGTGTACTCAGTGAAAGCTAATCAATGTTAGGCTAACTCTCTGTCATAGCCCACCCGCGTGGCCAAAGCCGGCTCTAAGCCGACTCTAAGCCAGAGAAATGACAGTTTCTTTCCTCTTGACCTTTTCACTGGGAGATGCGTAGAGCTCTGTTGCCTGTTTCCATTCCCAGCAGCCTGCAAGATGGATTGTGGGTGGGCTGAAGTTAACGTCTGGTAAAATGGTTTAGGTTTGTATTGAACTAGCGCTTGTATAGTCCTGTAGAGAAATAAGCTGTTATGGATTTGCACTTGTTGCATCATGTTTGTTGAAACTGATCGATTCAGTTTATCTTTCAAATTTTCAATGTTATTCAGACTCATGCATATCCTGATGCTTATCTTGGATCTCCGTGTGTTCAGAGATACTGATGTGTGTTTCTCAGTTCATATGCATGCGTGTGTGTGTTTACGTGCCTTTCTGTCTGCGATATGACTGCATGTTGTTTCTCTCCAGTCCACGGGTCATGAATAGGGAGGCTATGCATCTCTTTCAGCTGTGTTGAGCAGAAGAGTACTGTGCAGAATATTAACTAAATCTCAGATAGGGTGTGTGTATATGTGTGCGTGTGTGTGTGTGTGTGTTCCTATGGTAGTCAGCCTTCACTGTACTTCTCTGCATGTGCGTGTGTATCGTAGGAGTCAGCTCCCCAGGGCACTGCATCAGGGAAAGTGAAAGGGCCTTCACCGCAGCACTCACCATGACACATGCTGGAATAAAGAGAATTTAGCCTTCTTATTTCCATAGGGGTTATTGGCATGCTTATTTAACTGTCTCTCCCCCAAGAGATTACAATGCCATGTACGTCCAGTTTTTTTATTTGCCTGTCTGGAATAATGAGCCCAAGAGACGGCTAGAGGCTGAAAGCGCCTGACAAGTTGTGACAATTAAAAGGGAATCTCATCGTCGGGTTTATTGCTATCTAGTCATCTCATTGTCTGTCTGTTAATGTGCAGCAGCGCCAGAACTTGACAAACTAAAACAGATCACAGGGCTGCCTGCCACAACTTTTTACCTGTAACACATCAACACGACTCGGTTAATGCAGCTGTACAGTTCAGAGGGTGTGGGTGTGTGTCTTTGAAATCATCCTTCTGATTTTTGTTTTCCAGGACACGCTGGAAATGTGCGCTCGTGAGAATGAGTTCAAGAGCATTTTGTTTGCACTATGCTACTTCCATGCGGTGGTGGCAGAGAGGAGGAAGTTTGGTCCTCAAGGCTGGAACAGATCGTACCCCTTTAACACCGGAGACCTCACTATTTCTATCAACGTCCTCTACAACTACCTGGAAGCCAATCCTAAGGTAAATGTGTTTCTGTTGTTCTTTTATTCCTGTGCAAAGGACTACAAAGACCACTGTTTGTAATCTTAATTGGAAATCTAAGCACATATGACCTCAGCTAAACACCTCCAGGCCACCTCCTAGCAAAGAACATCCCCTCTCTCTCTAAATCCCAGGTGCCGTTTGATGACCTGCGCTACTTGTTTGGTGAGATCATGTATGGGGGTCACATCACGGACGACTGGGACCGCCGTCTGTGCCGGACCTACCTGGAGGAGTATATCAAGCCTGAGATGATGGAGGGAGAGCTGTACCTAGCACCTGGCTTCCCATTGCCTGGAAACATGGACTACAACAGCTACCACCAGGTGAGGCAGACAAGACAGTGACTCAGATCAGGTCATTCCTGCCTAAATTACATGAACGGGAAACTGAAGGTATTACAGCAACAGAAAGGATACAGCAGAAAAGAAAATATTCAAGATAAAATAATGATTCAGGCAATGAAAACAACTTTAGTTACAATACCCGAAAATGTTATGATTACAGGGGTTGTTATTTAACTGTTTACTTAGAGCCATCAGGGGTCCTCACGGGGCTTGAATAAGGCCTCCAGCAACTTAATAGGGGTTTAATATTGCTAAGATTGAATCACTATAATTAAAAGATTTTTTTTTTTTTTTCATCATCACAGTTTCACTGTACAGTGTGGAATTCTGCGGTTCAGTGCAGAATCAATAACAATAAAATCTTCCCATATGGGTCCATGGGACATAACAGATTGTAGATTGTTGTTATATAAATATTTTTTTGAGGTGGAGCCGCTCTGCGGGTGGAAAAAGTTTGCCAGAAAGTCCATCTTGCAAATTTCATTGTTGTTTGAGATTACAGAGTTTATTACACAGAGATTACAGAGAGGCATGAAAGATGAAATAATTGGAGCTATTTGTAGATGAGTCATTGAATATGAAAATATTTAGACATGCACAACAAAATGGTTCAAGGTTTTTTTTGCTGTTTGCTATGGACTTGTATCTGGTACATTTTCTGTTTACTTGGTTGGTGAGCCTGTCCAAGTATTGCCTTAGGATAAACAACAAACACTGGTTGATTGCAGAGCAATGCTAAAGTTGCTGCATCCATGTTTGAGTTGTATGTGGGAAATCAACCCACATCCAAGCTGTGCCTTTTCCAGGAGTTAAACTTAAGAGTATCAGTGTTAACATCTGTGGGAGCTGAAGTACTTTGGTGTTATACATAAAATGAAATTATTAACATAAATATATCAACAAACACATTGCTGTGTGAAAGATGTAGTGGAGAAACGACGTCCTGCACAGAGAATCAAGTCCCACTCAATATGTGTGCGTTGTAACCCCAGTTTCTATTTTCTTTCTTATGGTAGCTACACATAGGTTCTTCCCTGTGGAACTGTTGGCCCTCCCCGCATTAATAAAGAGACTAAAGGCCCTGTCAGACACATTTGAGCTCTGCTCTCCACTGGGTTCAGCGAAGTCACAGCACCACTGCACCCATAGTTCAAGCTGGATGAACTGCTGCTCACACAACTTTGCTCCATACACTGAAAAGACACTGTAGTGCAGCACAAGACATTGGAAGCAGTGGTTTTCAGAAAGCAGCAGTGCCATTGTCATACTGTGTCTGAAAGGGCTATAGAAGGGTGACCTCCAATGCTGCAGTGTTAAAGCATGATGGCAGAGTGCAGTTCAAAGCATTTAGCACTGACCTTAGTCTGCCTCATCTTGTCTGGCGCATGTTGTTACTTATCATTTAACACACAACTTGATTGATAGGATGGAATCAGAAATGTAGTAGGTTGTGTCAACTGCTGTAGCGCCCTATGAAGACATATATTATGTTTTATTATAGATATTTATAAATAAGCAAAGCTGGGTGTTTGGAGTAGTTGAATTTTAGGGGCAATTTTTTTTAAAGAGAGCCAGAACCAAACTTACTGATGTCCCCTAAGAAAAAAGTGACAACTTATGAAACCTGTGGTTTAGAAACTGTTCTTGAAAACAGCCCAGATCTTCCCCCATGGGGTCTCTGGGGTAGTGGAGAAGCACAACATTTTTTTTTTTAATTTTCTCTCAGTCTGAGTGCTGCTCAGGGGCTCCAATAGGAAGGGCTAAGTGAAACTTAGTTGTCACCACAGAACTAAACTGAGAGCTGAGTGGTTGAGATTTAGCTAAAGAGCAGGGTTTGTTAGGCCATCGCCTCCCTTACAACCATCTGGAGCAAACAGTTTATTTCAGAGAAGACAAGGCTGGGCACAAAGAAAGAGGGTGACTCAGCAGCTTTACTTCTCTTTCAACAATGTACAGTTATATGCAGTAAGCCAAAGTTAGCCAGTAAGTACAGAGTAGATCAAACAAGCTGACTACAAAGTGTTTCTGCATTAATGGCCAATAAGTTTTCCATCAAAACTTTCATCAGGACATTATGATTAGAAGAGCCTCTTTTTATTTAATGTAAGTGCCCCACAAAAAGCAGCCTTTTACAGTTGAGTTCCCACTTTCATCTGCACTAACTTAAAAGCATATTGATATTCATCATGTACCAGCAGATGGAAAACGCCACATTTCCTTCCCCTTGTTATGGTCATTAACAGTCTGTCAATTGATCCTGAGTGTTTGAATCTCACCCAGAAATTTCTCATCATTTATATGGTTCCATTCTTGTCCTTTGTCAGCAGGACTTTAAAGAAACACCTGAGAGAGAGAAAAAAAAAGAAAGAAAAAGACTTTGCTATCGTTCTTGCAGGAAGTAATTGGAGTTGCCAATCTTTATGCTGTATATATGTTCATATAATTTGTAATTTCCAGGGGGAAACTTTGTTAGTGTTAAAATATTATCCTGTTAGGTCAAAAACTTGTAGCAGAATAGTTTAAATAGTCAGGAAAAGGGTAAACACTATTGTTACCATGTCATTTAGACATTGTTTTCTTTAATTAATCAATTCTTCATAGTTTTTCCAATTTTTTAATATCTTGAATTTAGTTTGTCAGCAGGTAAACACATATCTGGGTCCAAACCTTTGTTGACAGAATAATCCTACACAGTTCTGACATGGAATATTTTTTTTTTCTGCTTCAGTACATTGATGACAATCTACCCACTGAGTCACCCTACCTCTATGGCCTTCATCCCAACGCTGAGATTGGCTTCCTCACACAAACCTCTGAGAAGCTTTTCCGCACAGTGCTAGAGATGCAGCCCAGGGATGGAGGAGTCGGTGAGGGCGGAGGGACGACACGTGATGACAAGGTAAAGAGCACAAATCTGTGGGTAGTAGGTAGATTGGTGGGAGAAATGACGTTGACATATCACTTGATTGTTCATCTCTAATTTGATGGATAGTGTTTATTGTACACTACATGGCCAAAAGACCCACAAAACCACGTTAATCCTCATATCAAAATGCTCAACACTACAGCAGAAATACACATTTACAGGTTAGTTTGGTCCTCAAGGCCAATTTTCCCATCCTGACCTCCAAACAGGAACTTCATGTTGTGCTTTAATTGACTGTAGAACACCCCCAGTCTTCCCAGCTTGTTCATCCAGGTACGATGAGCGAGCTCAAAGTTTTTACTCCAAAAAAACAAGATGCCAATGGTCATGCTGCCAAACCTGAGACTTCAAAACAATGGTTCACAAACCAATGAGTAGCATCACGGTGGCCCCCCTCGACTTTTTAATATACCATTTTTGGTTAAAAACATTGCATACGCTTTCATTATATGCTGTAGCACTAAGATTTCACAGCCTTGCCAGTATGTACACGAATGAACGAGGACCAGGGCTAAAATTAATAATAGTAGACAACATTTATTGATAAATTTTTTATTTGCTAATAAATGTCAGGAAAAAGCAAGCATTCTCATTTTAAATTTTCCACAGCCAGAGATGACACATGTTTTGTTTTCCAACTTAAATTCCAGAAACCAAAGAGACTAAGTTTTCTATCAAATGTGCCAAAGAAAACCAGAAAATCCTCACATTTGAAAGGCTGCAACCAGTGAATGTTTAGAACTTTTGCTCGAACAAAGATTTCAACAATGAATCAATTATCACAACAGTTGCCAATTAATTTTCTGTCAAAGAACTCATCCAGTAATGGACTAAATGTTTCAGCTCAAACAGAAAAGTTCTTTTGTTTGATCGATGCTGCGCAGGTTGTCTGGGAAGGGTTTGACCTGATATCAACTTGATCATTCTCAGGTTTTTGCTCTGAGATGTTAAATTACTTTTTGATTTATTCTTTTTGATTCTGTAATAGAATCCGAATACTTATTCAGAATTTTATCTTTTCATGACAGAATCTTGATTATACTTGCAGCAGAAGTTTGGACATAAATTCAAAACCTTGTTGGAAATCATCATGAAGTATTGTGTGGCAGGGAGTGCCTTGTCATTATTCAGTGGATTTATTTGGGTTTTGTTTGACCCTCATTTTCATCAGTACATTAAAACGGTCCCAAGGAGCCCCACAAGCAACATGTTCAAATGTTGATAGACAGCTTAACCTGCAACACTTTCCTTTTTCCTTTTTGAAGCAGCTTTAAGGCGCTTAATATAATTTAATATAATATCTTATTTGTGACCCTTTAAACTGACAAAAAACTAAAAACTAAAAAAGAAATGATCCTGCATATGATGTATCAGCCTAATACTCTTTCTAATCAAACTCCTTTCTCTTGTTTTTTTTGTTTTGTTTTGTTTTGTTTATAAATTTCCCAAATGGGAACTCATGTGTTTGGCATTAATTTTTACTGATTTCAAAATTCAGTTTGAGTAATGAGGTACCCTAAGAAACTTTGGGGTCTTCTTTAGAATTTAAAATCAAGTTCTTTTGGTTTAAGCAGTGTTTGGCTGCCCAGC
The DNA here is from genome assembly GCA_029783805.1 of Acanthurus tennentii. NCBI lineage: Eukaryota > Metazoa > Chordata > Actinopteri > Acanthuriformes > Acanthuridae > Acanthurus > Acanthurus tennentii. The sequence continues at coordinate 16,150,132 of JAPZDZ010000014.1, forward strand.
GTGAATTTGTAGATGATAGACCCACTAGCAGGTAAGTGAAGATTAAGGGGCTTAAAAGGTGGCATTTGAACTCAAATTTTGATTCTGATATGATATTCCATCTGGAAAAGTCAAGCCCTCATACATGGCAGATATCCTGAGCAGATATGTAAACCAAGGCCTTTCACAAAGCAGACTGTCTCAGTAACCTCTGGGCTGGAGCGCCAAATCTTAAATGTTTGATGACAACAGGTGACATTTTCAGTAGCTGCTGCACACTGAATTGAAAATAAATTGCAGACCAACTGTTTGGGGCCTTTGACAGCACCCAGAGTTATTTTAAAGGGATGGCATTTTCTGGTACATTTTCTGGTTCAGTACTTCTCTGAAGTAAAGCTTATTTGAGTGTAAAAGCTCAAACAAAAGTTCTGGCAGAGAGAGTGCAGTCTTGCGCACTCCCTCATTGGAGCAAGTGTCTTTTTATTATCATGAAAAAGGGTCTTGGTTTTCTGAGTGTTAGCTTTGTTAAAAGGTCATTCATACTTATTGTTTCTTGAAACAAGCAGCAAAATGTGACTTTGGTTACAAGGTTAAACTTGTAATGCCATCAGCTTGATTTTTCTTCAAAAGTTTCTTTTTTTGATAGGAAAAAGCTTGTGAATTTCTATAAAATGCAGTATTTAGGAATGTAAAACTAAATTATATATATTAGTTGATTTTTTTTATCACATATGTGTTATCATAGAATGTAATGTAACATACCATTAAATGAACATTCCCCATCTTTCTCAGTTGCCTGTAACCGGGACTCGGGATAACTCTTCTAAGAAATTTTAAAGGATGTGAATTTTGCCATGGCTGCATTTCTTTCAGTCACTAACATGGTGCAACACTGGCTAACAGTGGCACGGAAATCCACAGAAGTCCGATAATGTCAGCAAATACCCAGCAGCCACTGTGAACCAGTTTTGGTTGGATAATGTCAGCTAATTCATCCAGGCCAGACTGTGTGGTGGGAGTCTGTCATTGGTTGCTTTGTGGTGTTGGCTGATGGAACGATTCGAAAGCAGCAAGCTGGTTAGTATTACAGAGCCAGTGGTCCAAATAAAATATAGGAACATTACAGTAATGCAGTTCTTGAGAGTGCGAGCACAAGCAAAAGTACACTCACTGCTGTTCAC
>JAPZDZ010000014.1:16186120-16199622 GCA_029783805.1 Acanthurus tennentii
GGTTGTTGGCAACAGAAAATCATGAAAATCTGGAGGATGCAGTTCACCCAATACTGATGTTGAGGGTGTGTGTGTGACGGGTATCAAACACTGTTTTAAAAATCCAGCAAGAACATGGTTTTAAGGATACTGACCTCATTAATAAAAGGAGGGTTAGTTTTTCCTTTGATTGGCTACCAGTCTGTCACCTCTTCTTATAAACAATACAAAATGATTCCCTCAAGTCTTCAATGTGTAACTTGAGCTTTATACAGCTATAGAAGTTTAAAAAAAAAATTAAAAATCAATCCTAGAGCAGAATACACTTTATGTACCAAGAAAGATTAAGCAGAAAGCTCTTTCATTGCTTTGAAAATGCAAACTGTAGGTAGACATAGTGGTGGAAACAGACAAACTTCAAAACACTGCCAATACAGAGGGCCAACTGCAACTAAATGGAAACCCTGGAGGCTTGGTATCTCTCAACAACATAGAGGACGAAGGGCAAGTAAGTAAAAGGCTGGAGAGCCAGAAATACAGTGGACACATGATAAACTGAGACACAAAGCAGAAAAGAGAAGGAAGAATATGAAAAAGGAGGATAGGAGAAGGAAAAAGCGAGAAACGGCAACATGGGCTAGTGATCACAAGGCAGCCCTCCATCCCTCTACTCCACACCACCCACCCCAGAATCTATTAGAGAGCCATCCTCAGCTCTCTGCTCCACTCTCCTCATGACATCCCTCTCTAAAACCAACAGCCCTGCCATCCCATTAGCCCTGCCAAGTAGAGCTACTGGAGTTATGAAAGGCCCAGAGGAGGTGGAAGTGGTGGCAGTGGGGCTATGGAGTGCATTGTGCATGTGTGTACTCGCAAGAATGTGTGCAAAATGTGTGTGACAGGTATGAATGCGGATGTCTCTGTCCTACTGGCTCTGTTGACAGCCCAGTGCTACCAACACGTCCCTGCCCTCCTCTCACAGCAAAGGAAGCGGAGGCAAGAGAAGCCACCGTGGGCTTGACATTTAACAACTGACAAAGAGTGTTCACATTTAATCGCTAAATGTTAACTGCCATAATAGCCCCACTTCACTCGGTTAGTAGGGGACAAAGCTTTAGGCCCCTGGACAGAAGTAGCTCCCACCTCCTCATTGATTTCACAGGCAGAGCAGGAGGCTTTACTCTGACCCAATTGCAGTACTGTTGATAATGCTTATGTGTTATATTTATAGCACTTCTAGCTTTGCTAATTTTAGCTTCCACTGCTCATTCTTAACTGAGCGGCCAATGTGAGTCAGAGTTTTTGGAATAAAAACATGGGTTTACCCTAATAATGGACTTAACCCATATCTTTAAGTAAATGTCCCATTTTCATAATGCTCTTACTGTCTGATGTTATTTAACCTGTAGCTAGTACAGAAGAGCCTGTGCTGCTAGCAACTTGTTCAGAAGTAAAAGACAAAATGAGCCATTAGCAGGATTAGAAACAACTGCATCAATGACAAAAAAAAAATTAAAAATAAGAAAAAGTCAAACATAATTGGATATGAAACACCATTAACTTACATTGGGAACCTTATAAAACCTGCTTTGGCAAAACTGTTGCCAGTAAAGCTAAATTGAATTTGAAATACAGCACTGGAAACACAGTCTGACAAGCAATTTTACAACTGTGCAAAAACTGCTGTAGCATTGCACTGACTGCTTGGTAGCAAAGATGTCAATAATATAAAATGAAATACTACTCAGAGTCATTACTTGGAAGCATAAAAATTCTAAATGTAAATGAGCTGTGAAAGTAAAAAACAAAACCAAGGAACTGCTCAGCTTCAATATCAGGCAGGTTTATTGGACGGAAAGGACCCAAAAGGATTTTGGAGTCATTTCCATAAAACTGAACTCAGTATATTGTCTGGGCCCTTAAAATCAGATTAAAGTCATCATGTGTTGAATATTTGTGTGTTTATAACATCTTTTATAATATATGCTGACTTTTTTTTGTTCACAAAAAAATATAAGATGTAAACATTGGTGCAGTCCTTATGTTGATTTCACCTCATTCATGTCAGGGTCCTCGGGTCAGATTCAGGGGAGTGGGTGGTGTGTATTGGTGTGCTGTTTTATTCCTGTCAGCCGCAGGGTCAAAAATGCAAAAAACATTCAAATCCTAAATGCACTTGCTTTAATTCTTCCCTCTAGGCACTAGTTTTACATGTGGTATGGCATTAAGTGCAGGCAGAAAAAGGGAAGCAAAGATGTGCTGCACATGCAAAGCCATTGCTAACAGGACTGAAAAATAATGAGCTATATGTGGGTTGTCCCTTTACCAGCTACTTCAGCTACTGATGTCAAGAACCTCATTACAGTTTAAAGTCAGTAACATTTCAGTTTGTGCCACTACACCCATCAAGGCTCCTTAAACTGATGAGAAGAAGAGGCACACTTAGCCTATCATGAGCCCGTAACTCGGCTTAATGGAGACCACTTTTCATTTTAATTTTGTCCAGACAAATAATTTTTTGTCAAAAAAAGCATGTTTTGCGCATTTACATTCACTATTGTTATGTGAATATTTGGAGTTAGATGCAGCAAGATAAAAAGTTAGTGGTCCCAGTTCTTTAGGTGGTTGCTTCTAAACTACTGCAATGAAAAGACATAATTAAAAATCAAAATTCCTTGTTTGTCCAGTGGATGTCTAATGATGTTTCCAGACCTGAGGTTTAGTTATTTTGGTTTTCATTCACTGAGTAATTTAATGAAATTGTTGCATTTGCCCCTTGGTTTGTTTGTGTTCTTGCAGCAGCATAAAAGAGAAGTTCAAAAGTTGCAAAAATGAGCAAGCTGTTATTTTAAATAACACTGTAAAAATTTGTCTTGAATACGCTTCTGTTTTTCCTTTTTTTTCTTCTTCTCCCATAATGGAGCAAGAGCAGCATGAATTGCTACTTGTTTTCATCGTGCAAAGTTTTAAATCTAAAAATTCTTACGAAAATTAATGAAATATCCAGTAGGAATCAATGTCCTGATGCATTTTACTATGAGATGGCTGCCTCAACAGTTTTCAGATGAAGATGATGGGTGCAAACCATCACACACTCGCACAACAACTGTTCTTCAATAGGTGCATCAGGTAAACATGATTAGACAGCTGTACTAACATGGAGGAGTGTTGGGGGCGAGCTGCGACCACCCTGTCGAGGTGATCTCAGTCTGCTTGTTTTGCCGGCATCTGAGTGTGACTGCTGTGCTCACATGTGCCCAAACAGACCAGACCTTGATGTGACACACTTCAGGTAAATGAAACAGCTAGACCAAACAACTAAGTGCAACCACACCAAAAGTCACAAGTACAGCATAAATTAATCTAATTCCATAGCTTTTATTGATACACAAACCTTTTTGACTTTTAGGCTGTTTTGAATCTCCAGCATTTCTGTTTTCTCATGAACCTTATCGAAAATGTGCATAAAAATATGTGAATTCTTTCCTGAACCGCTGTTGCTGTTGTTTTTCTGGTTACTTCAGAAACTTAAGTCCAATATTTATTTTCTTCCTAAGCTCTTTTATTAGTTATTTGTTTGCTGTTTGGTTCAGGGCAGGTAGTGCTCTGTATAGCTGGGAGATGATGTAGTTTTGTCCCAAAAGCATTCATATTATACAACTGCAACATTAATGTAAAAAATACTGATAAGGGCAGCCTTTACGAATTTCAGTTGTTTGTCTATGTAAGTAACGATGTAGATGCAAAATCTGCTGTGGAATTGACCTTTTTTTATTTCTATTTCATGAAAGCAGAAACAGAAGATGCACCAGATTCAGCAGGACTGCAGGGGAAAAAAAGGAAGCCATGGAAATACTATAGAGAAATACTGATACATAAAAACCCCTAATAGAGCTCCAGATCACTTTGGTATACCACTGCAGCGTTATCAGCCATTTTCAGCCGTTAAGAGATGTGAAACTAGACGCCCATATTAGAGCATGCTATTGAAGGTACTATATAGTTCAGATACCGGTTATATGGTTTTGTACTGCTGCTATACCCGTCTGTGTTACCTAGCCTGCAAATACAATAAACTGCTAAATGGCTGTGCTTGTCTATTAATCTACATCTCATGTCTGCTAATGAGTGAAAACCAATTAACACACATTCTGAATTGGCTGAAATTGATAGCTTCACTGAAATACTCAGATATCATTATGCATTCAGAGATAACTCCATTAATGAGAGTCAGTAGAGCTGCAGATTGCCAAGTTCCTGTGTTCTTCTAAGAGCAATAAAATCCCAGTCCAGACAGTTTCTATCCATATTGCCGGTAAGTATCGCTCTTTATCTCATAACTCACAATCACCCACAAGACACCAAAGGCCAAGTAGTTACTTGACATGTCACTGCCGATGCAGCTTGACAAATGTGTCACGATCGTCTCAGCACTAAGGGGAAGGGCAGGAGGTTGAGATGGACTTCATATCCAGTTCATTTTGAAATGTGATAGACAGGGAACCCACTGTAGACTATTGTGACCCTGAGTGTTAAAAGGCAATAAGAGATCCATTTTATTGGAGTAGTGCTTCATGATGTTCCTACAGAGCTCGTCTGGTTTCACTCTGTTCTCTCATTACAAAGCAAAGGTGACTCACTGGGTTTAAAGGCAATAATCTTTCCTGAAAATCAAACAGTATAACAGTATGGCATTTTCATCGGATGTCACATTGCAGGAATGATACTCTAATAAAAAAGCCATTTCTCTCAACATTTGAGTGACATACCAACCGACTCCATTTGGGGTTTGTTGAAAAGCAGACTTCCTTTGAGAGGAGGTGGAGGGCGAGGAAGAGGTAGAGGAGGAAGAGGAGGGTCCGTATATCTTCAGCAAGGATAAGCACAGATTTATCTGATGTCTTCTTAAAATAAAAGAAGTAACATCATCAAAACTGCCTTTATCCGTGCCTTTATAGACCAGCCCTCCTCTCCACTGAGACGGACAGAGTCGAAGACTATGCACACCATAGAGGTTAGGACATTCATTTCAGCAAAGTGGACGACACACAGAAAAAAGCTTCAGTGAAAACAGTTCAAAACATACATTTCAAAGGGCAGGAATTAGAACAGAGTGAAATGGGACCAGTTAGGCTTTAAGGCACAACACAATGAAAAAAAAGTGGGCCAGCTGCAACAAACATCAAGAGGTACAGAATGTTCTTATTTACATACAGTCCTAGTTTGGTTAGTTTTTTTCTGTTTTCAATAATTAGAGCCAAACTCTGCTCAGAAAATGGAAGTAGCTAAAAAGCAAGAGCTATTTTACAGTTGAAATCTCCTCTTTGCTGTTTCCTTGAAACAAGCCCACATCCACTAATTGAACATAACCAAAAAGGGGTGTAACGGTACATATATTCACCAAAATTTGTGATTAGGTTAATTTTTTTTTGTTAATTAGCTTAATCCTTTGTAACTTGGTCTAACTTCAAGTATGTAGGGAGTTTAAAATCCAAGGAGCATGAGTCCAACAAGGGGAGTTTTGGCAGTGAGACTGTTGTTTGTCAGCCAGAACATGCTAGTCAGGTTAGCCCCTGGAAGGACAGATTGTAACAGCAGCTAAGAGAGCTATTATTTTGAGGAGTAATGTTTTCCCAATTAGCTGCAACAACGCTGAACAAAGAAAGATGGATTTTTAAAAAATGTGTCGACCTGCTGAACTGATTTTAAACTTAATGTCTCTGGAGACAAACAGTAAAATATGATAGCTAAAACCTTTTGCGATGGAGAACTGCATGCCCCTTTTTAAGTGAAAGGGGCTTTTGTGTCTCTGGTAAGAGAAACAATCAAAAGTGTATTTTAGTCATTCCATTGTGTCTACCCTGTGAGTAAGCACATGCCATGCTTTGAGGACCTAAGACTTAGGAGAGAACTGAACTGTTTAACTTTTTCTTAACAAACCACAGTTTATGTCTGCTTGGCATTTACCTTGTAACCTCATCCTGACTAGAATTCAGGAAGTCACTGCTGCTAGCTGTTGTTGCAGGCACATGTAACTCCCCACAGAGGTGTTGGTAATCATTTGTTTGAACTTTTGGCAGATCCAGGCAAGCCATTTTTGCCCTGATTTCAGCTTCATACTTAACACACACAAGAGAAGTACTGACCTTCTCATCAAACTCTTGACAAATAGCAGTTAACTGTAAACAAGATCTTCTGTACTTGTCTTGTTGGACTGTATTTAATTGATAGATTTTTTTGTGTGTGTGCGTGTGTGTACCGTTCCACCCCTGGAACCAGCGCACAGAAACCAGACTGCAAACGTACTCATCACAAAGACAGGAGAGCTAAATGTCAAGGGGAAAATACACAGGTTAGGCATATAGATAGACGTAAATGGGAAGGCACTGCACTACAATGAACACTTCAGGGTTAAGCTGCCTCCAAACACTGATCAGGAACCGGATGTTACTATTAATCACTAACAGGTTCATGAGAGAGATACATTTATAATGAAGAGGTGGTTAGAGGCAACTTTGACCCTTTAAGAAAGAACAGCCATCCCTACCATGGTGACTCTGGGAGCGGACCGGCCAATGTTTTTCTCCTACAAAACAAAACCAAGTGGTTATTTATTAGACTGTGCTACTTACAGTATATCAGAAATAAAATCATTCACATTGAACAGCCAGAAGTTATTGTATTTGTACTGACAAGCAGGGATAAATTCACAACAGCAGTCTTTGTAGCAGTCAAACATCAGACAATAAAGCAGTACAATAGCTTCATTTTATAAATTTCATCTCTTTCATGAGTCAAATGTTGCCCACATATTACAGCAACAGATATGTGAACATATAGTGCAGAGCTGCTGGGAATGAAAACATTTTTAGTGGCTGGGTTATTGATTGTGTTACATTTTATCTTCCCATCAACTGCTGGCTGATGCCACCTGACACCATGACACAAAGCATCAAGTCACCTCTCACACACACATTCAGCAACACACAGATGTAAAATGCCACCGAGTGAGGGGGGAGACTCACAGGATATGGAATTTCAAGATGAAAAGGAAGAATTGGGAAAGGAGGGGAGGGGAAAAGGATAATGAAAAGAAGGGAGGAGGTGTAAAAAGTCACAGTTGTTCCCCTCGCCCTGACTCTGCAGGGCTCCAGCCATGCAGCACTTTGATCCATCACTATCGATTTACCATCAGCTTCTCATCGCCGCTGCCTCCCACACAGATGCGCACAACTACAGGGATGTGTTCCCCGACTCTGAACGCTATGCACAACAGCTTTGACCTTAAACCCAGTGACCAAATGAACCTTTATGGTTTGGAGTACATTCATGATAAGAGATGAGAGCACTGCTGTGACTACACTGATGAGCATGAATTGCAGATTTTTCCATATCAGCATGCTGATAACAGCGGGAGGTTTACATGAAAATCCCATGTGAGGGGAATATGCAAACAACACATCTCTGTACTAAACGCTAAAGTACACATAACATCAGAACCAACACAGCAAGAGTATACATAATACACTGCTGTATTCAGTCCACTGTGGTGCACACGGTTTCCTTTTAAGAGAAGTCCTATATCTCAAAACAGGAATACCTTGTAAGTGTGGAGTAATATTATACATTTAAGTTGGTATAACTTCAAAAGAAGGAGGAATTGCACAATAATTTTGTTGTAGTTAAAAACTTTTCAAAACAATTAAGAAAACATATTCTTGCTTAATCGAGTTCACTCAGTGGTTTTGCTGCTCCAGACTTACTTGGTCTGGTGTGACCAGTTACCAGTAGTGGCTTATGTTAACAGACATTGGACAGATTTTTTTTGTCTAATCTGTTTTTGCAGGCACACTTTGAAGTACTTATATGCACAAATAAGCTCCCTTCTATTTACAAGAAAATGCTCCCTCCCAATAAATGTATTTTCCTTTTCCATTTTATTCATACTTTCCCTTATTGCGAGTAAAAATCCCTTTTTAAATATTACTACTATGTAAACACTATGTATTAAATATTTTTGTTTAAGTGTCAGTATTTATTTCATTGTCTTTACTGGTTTATGTTTCTCCAAAGCAGTTATACTTACACTTAAAACACTTAATGATTATTATGTTGCTTTAAATGCAATCCTTGATGCTTATTTAAAGTCAGTGAACAACCAAAAAATAGTATAAAACAATCGCAATAGCAATAATAACAAAACATAACAACTAACAGTTGTCTGCATTTGAAATAAATAATAGAATTATGCATATGTAAGAAAAAAGCTGCAGCAAGCTTCCATTTGAACTGTCTGCTACTTATATACTATATTACAGTTTAAATTGGATTTGGATTGATTTAGAAAATAACAGTTGAATATTATTATTTTATTTTAGTTATTTTGTACAACACAATCACACATTTTAAATAAAATCACAATTTGACCAAATTATTTTATGAGCAGACCTATGCTTTCTTACAAGTATTGATCGACAGCCCTTAATAACCCCTTTAGATTTATTATCACCATTTTGACCTCATGAGGCAGTAAAATCTGTGCTCATTGCACCTCAGATGAACAGGAAAGACCACTGTCATTATCCTCCTCCTGTACCATGTTGAGTGGGAGATTCCTGCAAGATGACCTTGAGCGGTATTCCAGTCAATAACTTATCGATGACCTAATAAATCCATCAGACATGTAATGCAAGGCTGACATATTGATGTTTGTGAGTGTTTCCCCCAAAGGACACACTCTGTCATCTCCTGCATCCTTTGTTTGGCCCATATCTGATGCTTTATGCCTGGTGAGGGGGGATAATGAGGATGGTGCAGATTATTCTTGCAGAAAGGGGCATGATGGAGCCAACTTTATGAAAATTTGTAGCAGCTGTACACCTTCAGCTTAGGTAGTTACATAATGTATTTGCTTAGCTTTGGCTGTAATAATGCAAGTAATTCTGCTTGGGACTCTGTTATTTGAGCTGCAAAAGACCAGACAGATCCATCCGTGGTCTTTCACACATCAGTTGTCCCCCCTGAGTGTTCTTGCGTGAAGAAATCTTGATGTCCAAGCATTAGTTACAGTTCCCCTGACTTAACATAATGCAGAATATTTATGATGTGTGCAGCATTTTGGTCAACAGAAACTTCGAAGGCTGAGGAGTGCTACAGGAAGATTCAGCATTTCCTCTTCAGCGCCGCACAAGCAAACAATCATCTTGTTCCACAGCATGTAAGGCTGTGAGTTATTTTGACGCACAGTTTTCCTGCAGTGCCAGGAGAGGAGAAAATCAAAAGGTTTGAAACCAACTGTCAGTGGAAGGATGAAATTTATAAAAATGATACTTTAAAGGCAGGACTACAAAGGACTTAAGTGTAGCTGGCAGCCCAAGAGTTTACAGCATTGGCTATACACTTTAATTGGAAGAGGACTTTTTTTACAGTCAACTGCTACACCTACATATTGTCAGCAGGTTGGCACTAACAGGCAGAAATTCCTAACTTTCTGGTGCAGGCCACAGAGGGTAAAAAGAACCACAACTGAAAAGCTACAAAGGACTCTGCACAGATGATACCTCCATCCCAGGGCAAATCTACTTGCCAGCATGCCCACCATCAACACTTAACAATGTTTGCTCAGGCTTTCAGCCCATGGTAAGTCCTTCTACAAGGGCTCTGCTGCATTTCCAGCCGCCCTTACCTCGGTCGGCCTTGACATATCAGCAGGGCTATCTCCTGAAATCAATGATGTGGACTCAGCCCACCAAAATGTCAGCAGCAAACGTGTCATGGGTTCAAAATATACACAGAAGCAAATACCTGCAGGAGAGCTGGGGGCACTTCTTCACTCTTTTGTATGTTTGTAAGTTCTTTCGGTTTCACTCAGATCTTTATGGAGTAGCATATAGAAAAATGCATAAAATATACACTTTTGCTCAAACTTCATTTAACATAGCTGTGAGTTTCATTGATAGTAATGGGCATTTCTGTAACATTAAGGCTACATGATGGGAATAGTGACTCCACGGGCTGTTGCCATACTGTGATGTATGCAGCAATAAAGCTAAATGGTTTTTTATGACTGTAAGACACATACTCCTGCAATTCATATTAACAAACAATGCAGTGTATGCAATATCTTATAAACCATGTTTGTTAATATTGCAGGTGCATTCAGCTCATGAGCCTGGAAAGTGAAACCGCATTCAAATAAACTGATCATTAATTCCCCACAAATGCATCATTGTAATGTGCTAACTTTGAGCTGTCAGTACAGCATACAAAGCTGCTGTGTGCATGCTTTAATGTTTTACTGCCTCACTGCTACAAAATCTAAGAAGGAGGAAACCTACACTGTTGAAAACTGATGTGTAGGGTTTATATATGCTATGTTAACATTTTTTGTCACATGTAATGTTATGTTTTATTTATTAGTGTCTTGCTGTGGCATTAGAGACGACTAGGAATATACCTCCACTGTGGCTGAATATGAAAATATTGTCCTAGGTCACATAAACAGGGAAATCCTTTTTTTTTAAATAAACAATGGGAATATCCACAGAATTTGGCTAAATTTGCTGGTAATGTTATGTATTAGCTTCTGCTACACTTTAGAAAAAGACTGAATTTTCCACCCTATTTCTCACTATAGTGATCACTTGTCACAAAATATGGCCACTAGAGGACTCATTAAATTTAGATATGATGTGACTATTTTATTAAGATAAAGTCTGGAGAAAAACTAGAAATCTACTTGAACTGTAAGTACAAGAAAGAGTTCAAAGTTTTGTTTTCCAAATTGTGCATTTCTTTTTCCTTTGCCACCCCAGTTGTTGATTTCTTTCAATCAACACCTCACTGAGCAAAGATGCGCTCAGTTCCTTGCTTTGCTAATCACAGTGCATTAGCATATTAAATCAATTGGCATAATGGAGTGCCTCTCTTTGTACCTGTGGCAAAACACTGTGTGCAATATTATGTAGCATACTGAATGTGTGATTTGTTTCACACCCCCCACCCCTCACCCGACACATGCTCACACACATACATGCACACACAAACACACCACCACTCCCCTGCTGGGTGTGTTGGATTGCTATCAGTCCCTGAGAAGACTGCTTACATAACCAAGCTGCCAGCACCAGCCCACTTCAGCCTCCATATTAGATGATAGAATCTTAAATGGCTTTGTGACAATGTTGCATCTCATTTGCAGTTTACAAAGACAAGCCTACTCATGAGTGTGAGTGTGAGCGTGAGAGCGAAGGGCCACGTGACAGCTGTTTTATCTGTTTTTTTTTAAGTGTAGTTAAATAAAATAGTGTGTAATGAAAAGGAATAAAGAGGATGATGTCGTGTGGATTGTTTCGTGGAGAAAGACCGAGAGGGTTTGGCCGACTTTAGAAGCAAAAAATACTTGTGATTCATTTGTGTAAGACATATTCTCAGGGGCTTGAAAATAACGATGTTAAATATTTATGCTTAACTGGATTGTAAAGCATGAAAGCTGATCGTGATGCGATTAACAAAAGCAGAGTACAAAGTTTTCAGAGTTTACTGGTCTTCTTGCAGGGGAGAAAAAAGCTTTCTTCATTAACTCTCCATCTCATGCAGCTATCCCCCAAGCTCAGATAGAGCAGGGCGAGCAAGCAAGGGAAAGATTAAGAGAGGGAGAGTAAGAGCAAAGATTCGATAAAGAAGGGGAGAGTCTTATTTCAGTGCTTCACACACTGCTCGATGATCAAAGTAGAAAATGCTGTTTTAATTCCAAGAATCATATCTCATCTCCTGTCCACAAGCTCATTATAGAAAATTATGCTGCAGGACAGAGGGGGAGAGAAAAAGGAGACACAGAAGAAGCATAAAAAAGCCCCCCAAAATCCAGCTAGTCAACTTCAGTGTACTAAACACTCATCATTTACTCAACGCTGATGTACAACCAACCTTCTCGACCTGTTAAGATATTGCAGACAGACATTCTTGACCTTTGCTTTATCCCTGAAGAATTTCTCAGTGGTGCATCTCGAGCAGAGGGCCAACTTTTAACATTTTTTGACATGGACATGTAAGAAAGTTGTGGTAATAAGCTACATTTGTCCTTTTATTGTTTTTCATTGTTCAGCTTAGACAAAAAAAATCATAAGACCACAACACCTACATGCTTAATTTTCTCTCATAAGAATAAAAAACAAGAAATTGTGTTTTATAGAACAACCAGTCCAAAGTTTAAAGGTATTTACTGTAGTGACCACCAGCGTAAGCAAAGCTCCTGTGGCTGCTTGCATCCCTTATAGTAAATCTGCAGAGTTTACACAATCTCTATTGTTAAACAAAACCCAATTTAGTCCTGAATGTAGCCTTAGCAGGCTAGCTAGCTAGCTAAATTGTCATAACAAGTGAAAAAGACAATTTAGGAGTTACTGGAGGTGTGTTTCTCCTGTAAAGGAACCATGTTTAAAGATTATGGGGATAACAAATTAGTAGTGACCACTAATGCTGCTAACTATGCTCTTTGCTGTAGCTAGGAGCTTCTTTTAGCTTGTTAGCTCAGTTGTGTGCAGCTCGTAACCATATTAGTTTACAATCTGGAGCTTGGAGCACTGGATTAGTGTCAGTGTTTTACAGAACCAGGCTCTGTAGCCTTCCAGTAAAAACAGCTCAACTAGAATTGAACACAGCCTCCAAGACAGACTAAGGCCAGTTTGACGACAGGGATTAAAGTACAAAGTAATGTACTGTGGCTCCAACCAGAACTTTGACTCTGGGGACTTCTAAGACATGGCAAGCTGGAGCCATGAAGCCATGAAGAGGAAGAAGAGCGATCACTAGCAGAGATTTTCATGTCTGACTCAGTGAATAATGATTTATTACAACCAGCTTCATTTCAGTAACACAATACATCAATGTCTTTGACAAAACAACAGAACTATTACATCTTTACATCTATCCATCCATTCATAACCCCTTTACCTTAGTAGGGTCTCAGGAGGCTGCAGCTAATTTCTTTACATTCTGTTGACAACAATAGTTTCTTGTTTTGAATGTTTTAAACATAATTTCTGACCAAATCTTGGACTTCGCTACTTTAAGTGGAGGTTAGCTGATACTTACCCTCTCAATTTGAACTCCTTAAAAACAAAGCCCCCAAAATGTTTAGGAAGCAGAGAGATTTATGGGATTAATAAAATAATAGAAATAATATTACTTTAGGCACACTAACACCATGGTGGCAATATTTGTATACACACCTTTTTCCCAGTTTGCCCTTTTGTGCACAGTAGGTGACAACAGGCAATTTTGGAACCTTTTTAGAGGTTCTCAAGCACACCTAAGTTTCATCTTAGCACCCCTGAAATATAATAATGATACCAGATTCAGGTCGAATGGAATTAAAAACAGAAAATATAGCCTGAATTTCTGTCTATCTCTGGTTTTAAACAAATTATAGTAATGTATTGCTCTTTTTAGGAATCTCTTATTGCATTTACAGCAATGGAATAAGTTGCTGTCAGCTCAAGTAACTTCACCTGTGTCTTCCC